>JASKUP010000108.1:2400000-3000000 GCA_030448955.1 Trichopoda pennipes | reverse complement strand
CGTTATTTTAGTTTACGAATTCAGCAAATGAATGAAAACGAATTTATTTTTTAGAAATATCGATTAGTTTTGTTAATGTTTTGATATAATTTTTATCAAAATTTAACTGCTTATAGTTTTTGTATTAACACACGCAAATCCGTTGAAGTTTATTTAATGCTTCTGTATTTACAGGTGAAAAACAAACAAGAAAAAAATCACCCAACAAAAATAAAAAACAGGTTTCAATATTAAAGTTAAAGACTAAGTTCTGTGTTATTTTTAGAGATTTCTGTCCCACATGGCCTGACATACATTTAAAATTTTTGAAATTTTTGCATTTCAATATCATTACTTGGGACACATTAATTTTAATTTATATTTTTAGTAAATTAACTGCACAAGTAACATCACAGTAACACGAGGAAATAACAGTTTTTCATTTGACATTTATAGAAAACCAACTACGACGGACACTACCATCTGCATCACCTCGAACAACCGTACGCAATATAAAGTAGCAGCATTTCGACATATGTTATACAATCTTAAGACAAACCCACTTTCTCTAAATAAGTACTAGTACCACAGCTAAAAATAACGTCTACAAAGCTACTATTATCAGCAAAATAATAAAAAAGCATACCTCTACAACACGACGGTACCGACCAGAAATATATAGATTAATTAACCTTTTTCAAAAAGAGAGTTTAATCCCAACATTAAAAAGATTCTGAGACATAACCTCAGAACATCGACAAAAACAACTGACAAATTTAGTTTCAGGGGAGTATACTTGTATCTGCAAGCATACTAATATATAACAAACTATACGAACACTTACATACAAATGAAAAAGAGAAGACATTAATTTTTCAGTACACCTTGCTTGACACTCACGGACACACACCAATGAATGTATACTTCATCCTTGCAAAAAAGGACGAAGATTAGACATTCTTAGAAACATGGAAATCTACAAAACAAATATTTTAACAGTGACATTACAAACGAGCAGGTAGACACGACCTCAGACGTAATTATACACCACTAAAACTCCTCATACACTAGAACAAGTAGGAAACACCCTCATGAGTAAATACGGTCTTAATAAAAGAACTACCTAAACCCGAACAATGACTCACCAGTATTGCTTGAGAATGATGTCTTCATATTTAAAGCGCTCAACGTTCGTATTGAACAAACAGCCAGCAAAGATGGAAAGGAATGACAACAGTATCAAGCAAATTTTTAAAATTGGCGGATATTTTAGTGTCATTAAATTTAGTTTTTATCTATCTATATGGGACTTATCCCTTGAAGGTTTTTGTCCTTCGGACTCTTTGGATAGTTTTTACCAAATTCAACCATATATAATATTATTATAATCGCAAATGTCAGACCGCTATTAAGAATTTGGTCATTAAATTTGAGTAGACAGATTTCATGCAAATTGTACGAACACCAACGCGTGTTCGACCGGGTCGTTTAACTGGAAACATTGCAGTCGTGAGCCACAGTATTGAAGCAGATCCAAATTTGTCAATTCCTCGACATTCTTAACAGTCGGTGTTATCCTAAAGCACTACATCGCGAATTATGCGTAATGATTTAATTTTGAAGCCTTTAATGTGCCGGAATTGAGTCCAATAGACCATTAACATCGCCTTAAATTCGTTCAATTATTTCAGGAACAATGGCCTGCATTTTCTGAAAAAATCATTTTTCCAACGAAGCACATTTTCAACAACAAGCAAAATTGCCACATATGGGCTTCTGAATATCCTAAAGTGATTACTGTGTGGTGCGCTATGTGAGACGTAATTGGCTTTTTTTTTCGAAGATGAGGCTGGAAATGCGGTAACGGTCAATAGATCACGCGAGATGCTAATAACTCAATTTTGCCCTGTTATTGACAAAAGGACGGTGCCACATGTCATACAGCCAATGACACGATCAATTAATTGCAAACCAGATCGTATGTTTTACACCACTGGATTATTTTTTGTGGGGCTATGTTAAGGACAGTGTCTATACAGAGGCCATTACACCTGTGATGTGATTTACGAAATAGGACCGCCGTTTTGCCAAAAAGTAGTAAAAACTTTGATGAAGGAATCGACACTTTTCAGTGTGCTCGTGGTGGACATTTGCTTGATGTAATTTTTCATTATTAATTGCCGAAGTTTCCTCTTCGTAATGCAATAAATTTGTATCATCTTATTTAAAATTTTTTATTTTATTTTGTTTATAAACAAAAAGTGTTAACGTACATTTTCAAAATAATTATATAAGCTAATGTTTATGGTTCCACATACGAAAGAAACTATACATTCGAAGAAGTACCAGATAAGCTCTAAATTATAATACTGTAAGAATTCGTGTAGATTTAGCAACAAAATGCATTGCTTATGCTGGGCCCAAATAGTCAATTACCAATCAATATTCGTCTTTTAGTTGTAATGTTGAAACACTTCTAATATTACATTGTTATATTTTTTCCCTTTAAATATTAATTTATTGTAATTTAGATTATGTTGCCATTTAGCCTCCACTAAACTTTGCGACTCTAAATAATTTAACAAAACAAAACTTATTATAAATTTAAATAATATTTGTAAATATCTGCCAGAAATTCAAAAATAATAAAAATTTTAAAACTTCAAGATTTCAATGAAATTTAAACTGACGAACAAACAATAATTTAATTAAACAAATAATTGATTATTCATATATAAAAGTTTTATAAGGTTTAAATTTTAATCATAAGGAACGTGAGCAACTTAAATTAAAAACAAGAAAAATGTTCTGGTTATTGGGCCCAAGATCAAGCTTAAGCTTGAAAAATAAGGTTCTCTTATACCACACAATACTAAAACCTATATGGACATACGGCATCCAACTTTGGGGGACGGCAAGTAATTCGAACGTTGAGATAAAACAGAGGTACCAGTCAAAAACACTTAGACTTTTAACAAATGCGCCATGGTTTATCAGCAACAAAAACATACACCGAGATCTTCGAATTTTAATAGTAAAATATGAGATCAATAACTTCAGTAAAAGATACCTTAATAGACTAAGTAATCATTCCAATGTGATAGCAATAAACCTGTTAGATGACAGCAATGAAATCCAGAGACTTAAAAGGCTTCATGTTCTTGACCTTGCCTTCCGAAAATAGAAAAATTCTAATTTGTCAAATCCTATTTAAATTACAAAAGAAAATTTTCTTTTCTTTTTTTTCTGTGTTTTAAGAAAAACTCAATGTATGTTATTTAAAAGTCATGAAATTTGATAATTATTTTAATTGTAAAATAGATTGCAAATAAAACAATAAAAAAATTTTAATCGTAATAATAATAATAGTGAAAGTTAGATTTTTTTTAGAATTTTCTGATTCATATAATGTCAAAATATATTGCTAGCTGTATGTACTTTAAATATTGGGTTATCAGCTAAATGGTAATGGAATGAAATCAGTTGGGCAACTTTGTTTATATTGAAAAATAATTTCAAATATATAATTACGAGTAAATCTCTACTTTATATAATTTTCTGTGTATAAAAAAAACTTCTTGAAATGCTGGAAAGACCGTCAAGAATGATAGAAACCGATCAGCAGTGTATTTTAATGAAGAAGTTTGGAAAATGCATTGGCTAAAAACCCACGGATTATCTTTCAGTCTAAATATTGGATGTTAGGGCTATTTTGATAAGTTTAATAATTAATTTTTGAAATCATTATTTGATCTGTTTATTTATTTTTAGTCTATAGGCTCAATATCCTTACTGACTATAACAGTGTATTTAATATAATTTAACAACAAAGAAAACGATATCTTTCTTAACAGTGTTTATGTTCTGAAAATAATCAATTAATCTTTAATATTTATAAAATTAAGAAAATATCTTTAAATCTTAATGGATCCCGGTTAGCATAGTAAGCGGGATAAAATTAAGTGTAACACATGATAGAAAATTAAATCAGATATTATTTATTATAAATTGACTGGACACATTTTCATTAATAGGCTTAAGGACGAAACCAATATTCAGCGCTGTTTAATTAAAGCAAGTCTATTTTTACAACATGGTAAATGTTGCATATTCCAATGAAAGCCATGGAAATAAAAGAGCAAAACATTTTTGAACTGACTCGACAGCATTATTATGGACATTTTAGGTTGGATCCCAAACTATAGAGTCATATTCTAGAATAGGTCTAACTAAAGATACATATAATCCCAAAACTTTATTTACTGTATATGAATTGTGTTGTATAAAATTTAGTTTAGGATCAAGTAGGATACTTGGAATAAAAATTGCTTCAATCCTGTTCAGTATTTTATCGTTTAAAACATAGTCAACGTTAAAATATAATCTCCGAATAAAGCACATACTGCTGTACTTTTTAAAACTGAGCTTCATAAAATTTATTTTACACCATCGCATCTTAAACATGTGGCAGGAAAAAGTTGTTATCTGGATAATAAATAAAAGTTAAAAAAATTTTGAAATCATCAGACTATATGAACAGAAGACAACAACGGTCTTAGATGCCTTCCTTATGGTACACCAGGTTTAATATATATCGGCTTAAATGTCTGATTCTTGAACTTAACTTCCTTTACTATGTTCAAAAAATAAAAGGAAATGTATTTTAAAGAGCCCAGTGTGAATCCCTGGCAATTAAGTTATTACACAAGCTTGTCAAAGGCTTTACTAAAGTATTAGTTGTCCTGTTTGTTAATTCAATAAACGAACTCAATAATTGGGCATAACTTCATTTCTTATTAATTTATATTTTTTTTGTTAAAAAATAAAAACCTTTTACGAAAGGTTTTTGTTTTTTGTTTTTTTTTACCAATAAAAGACAACTTGGAAAAATTTTTAAAATAAATAAATAAATTTTTGTGACAATCTGGTAAATAATTAAAATTATTAGAATAATATTTTCTTAGATTAACATTAAGATCTTTCATATTGTTCTAAAAGTATTCGTTTACACGAAAACAATAAGTGTAATTAGGCGAATAGAAGTATGAAGAAGCAGTAAAAGTGCTTTTAAAATAATTTTATTTTTAGAACTCGCAACTTTCTAGTTTACGCAAATGCAGTTATACTAAATACAAATGGAAGTTAGGAAGATAAATGAAAATAGGTTTTTAATTTTTTTTTACCTGGTTTTGTGTTCTATGATTCTCATCAAAATGGTGCAGAATATAACAAACGAATCAATTTAGTTTTGTCTTTAAAAATTTATGAAAACGAATGAAATAATTAATAAGTCATACACTTGTACTTAAATACACACGCACACACGTATAGTTTACAAGTTATTAAAAATGTTTTCCTTCAAGTATGCAGTGATTTTTTTATTTATAAAAATTCTATAGTAAAAGTTGGGGAGGTAAGAAATTTTTTTGCAAAAATTTACATATATTTACAGGAGAACACTACCCATTGTTTTTAAAAGGCTTCCATATATTATTTTTAAATATATATTAATAGTTTTAATAGCATACTTTTAGGAGTAGTTTAAATTTTTTGTAGGTTAGGCTATAACGTAAGTCGTTCTTTATAGATAAGTTAAAAGATTTAATTTTTTTTCAAACCAAAAGTGTCAGTTCCTGTGAAGCTTTTAAATTGCAGCTCTTGAAAACTTTTACAGCTTCTTATATATGTTGGAGATATGCGGCTAAATTATTCGCATTATATGGTATTTTACGATTTTGATTTATTAATATCAGAATTATAAATGCTATTACAACACCATCAACAGACAGGCTGATGTGTACCGAACCATTGCCTCTTGCATAGGCTTTGAATATCTCCGCTAATGTTAAAGAATAAAAAAACACGTAACATATATTTAGGCGTTGACGGAATCTATTAAAGTTTCACTTTTTTGCATCACAAATCAATCTTAAACTTTTTTTATATTTCAAATTTTAAATTTCTTTTTAACTAAAACAACACTTTTTGAGCTTCACTGGTTTCAATGTAATTGCAGTTCATTTCCGGTTTATTAAGCCCTTTCAGGATTTACATTTTTTCTTTAAACTTAAACATGCCTTTAAATATGTTTTAAATTAACTGCACTTGTTATTGTTGGTGTTTCTTTATAAATTTTCTTAAATTATTGATGCGCTTTTGTCTTCCTTCCTTAGCGTTATAAAATTATAGACTGAATTCTATTGAATGCTAGGATATACTTCATATTTTGTTTGTTGGCTCTTTTGCAATAAATATCCTTTTGTGTTTACCAGTATTTTAACCAGTATTTGTTAAAAGCGCCTGCGTTAATTTCAGTGTAGACATTTTTCATGTAGAGTTTCCAAGGTTTTATTTTAAGATTGGCTTTATTTTTTGTCGGTGTTTGATGTCTTTAGTCGCTGCCTTAAATTTACTGTCACAGCCTTAACATATGCTGTATTTTTTTTTTGTTTGGTTTTTATTCGATTGCACAGAGAGTTTAGTTATAGTTCAGTTTGGTTAAGAAATGTAGTTTGTCGTTTGTTGTTTTTTAAAAATATTTTATTGTAACTTTATTTTTTTCATATTATTCTTCTTAAGTTCAGTTTAGTATTGCACTGACCTTTGGTGTACAAAAGTGTTTTAAGTTATTTATTGTTATGCAAATCTACTTTTTGTTTGCCATTTTTGTTCTCTTCCATTTTCTGTTTCTGTAATAGTAAAAGGTATAAGGATTGTGCTTAAATTCGATTTGAACTTTAATGCATTTAAGTTTTTAAAGAAAAGCATTTTTGAAATAGAAGTTCAAATGCTATAAAGCAAGCCATGTGGTTGAAATAAAATTTAGGAATATAGAAATATATACGTAAAATGGGTTTTGTTCATTTATCGTAGCCATAGAGTTTTATAGTTTAAGAGCTTTAAAACTCCTTTTTAACAAGTTTCCAACAAATAAAAAGTTACATCATTTTCTTTAAAGAAAAACATTGATCTAAATCATATATTTTTCATTAAAAAAACGTTGTTAATTAAAGAAATTTTCTTTAAGAAGGATTCAAAAGTTTTTACATGAATCATTTATTTTAATCGCTCGTAAAAAATTGCATTTCGGAATGCATCAAACCATTGTTTTTTTTTTGTCGGTTATTGTTAGGCTGTAGTTTAATTCAATATTAACATTTGAAGTACTCTAGATATTGTAGAGGTACTAGAAAATTTGCCTAGCATAAAGAAAGGACATTATTAAAAAAGTACTTTATTGTTATCTATTTTAAAGTTATCGATTAAATTTCAGGTGCAATTTTTAAGAAAACAGACACTTAAATCAAACTGTTATGGTAAAAAATATAAAAAATATAATTATTATTGATAATTTAATATGCATAGAACTGAATAAGATAATATTAAAAAATTCGGCTTTTTTTAAATTTTAACTTTATTTTTATATAAGTTTTGGCTTAGAAAAATTAAAAATTTTTCTTACTGAATAGAAAATTAGCTGTAGAAAAGATAAAAAAATGTTTGGCTTCATTAGAATTGAAAAAGCAATAAAAAATTGCGATAAAAACTATAACTTTTAATTTTAAAGCTGAATATCTTGTAAACTGTAGAAGGTAATGCGAAAATATCCCACCAAGAATGCCAGAAAAGTGAAGCAATGGCTTACTAGTAATGACTTCAAACAAGCTGTCCACCATGCTACGAAGAACCGACAAGGTATTCATTACACTAAAATATATTCTGTAGATGTGTGACTGAAAAAGGGAGAACTCGTAGAGAGTAGCAATCTCAGACATCTCCATTAAAAGACAAATGAGAAGAAATTACTGAACGACTATGAGAGCTACTGCAATCACAAAGAACTGAATTTCTGAAAAAATACTTATTCGATTTTCACGTCACTCCACAATAAGATTACACATTATGGAGTGCAATAAAAAACCTTAAAAGAAATTTGTACGTAAGCCTCCTTCGCGAACTCTGGAAAGAAATGAAACCGAAAAAGGCAAACTATTTGTTGCCCATGTAAAAAAGTATTTACTCCAAACCAATCTACTGATAGACCAGAACAACCACTGATCGAGGCTTAAGCACATTCACCCCTAAGATTTAAACCTCGTAATATTGAAAGGGCAACCGCTGGTTTAAACACAAAGAAAGGGTATGTTTTGACAAAATAAGCAACAAAATTATTATATATCTTCCCCGAGTAGCAGTTAAAATATTACTTTACTTTAAGTCCTTCGTCAAGCCTGCAAGGTTCGCCGATAATACCTAAGCCAGGAAAAGACCACACTAAGGTCAGTTCATACAGATCAATTCGCCTGCTGTCAAATATATCAAAATTGTTTAAGAAAGTTTTAATTACTAAGCTAAGACCAATTTTATATGAACATTGAAGTACACCGAATCATCAATTCGGATTAAGAAGAGAGCACAGCACTACAATTCAAACGAACAGATTAGTAAATTTAGTAAAAAAAACCTTTGAGGACGAAAAGTACAGTTCAGCGATTTTTGTCGACGTTTCATAAGCTTTTCACAAAGTATGCCATGCAGGCTTGCTATATAAGTTAAAGATTTATTTACCCAATAACTTCTATAAGCTTTTACAAAATTATTTAACTGGTGGCAAGTTTATTCTTAAAGTTCACCTGAGCAAATTAAAGCAGGTGTTCCCTTTTTTAACTTTTACACTTCGGATATGCCTACTAGCACCCGGATCCACAAATCGACATTTGCTGACGACATGTCCTTATGTCGTTAACGTTCACGAAAGTTCCTAAATAATATCCAGTTACCTTCAGGATCATTTAGTAGTGTGGCTGAAAAAATTGAAAGGCAAAATAAATAAACAAGAATCTATTACGTAATATTTGCTTTGCAGTCTCTAACTCATGCCCTTCTATTCATATAAATAACCAAATCATATCTCGGCAATAATTAGGTTATTGGTAGAAATTCAACCCTTAGCTTTTATTGTACAATTATATCCTTGAACCTTTGTGGTGTTAATTATGAGGCACTACCTCAGGTTCAAATTTGAAAAAATTCAAAGGCTCCAAAATAAAATTTTACGGATGATAAGAGTGGCACACTCGTACCTAGAAAACTCTAAAATTCATAAAGATCTTAACATTCCTTTAATTTCTGATGAAACAGTAAAACATGTAGCCTCGTACTGAAAAGACTTGAAATGCATTCAAATCCGATAGTGATTACTTTCGGCTAAAAATTAAAAAACTTGCTTATATTAGCCGATCATTAGAAGAACATAGAACATTTTAAAAAAAGAGGCAGGTAACGCATTTACATATATTTGAAGAGCTACAGTAAAAATATTCAATTTCCAAAATTATCGAAAAATTAGGTTTATTAATGGTTTTAACTGAGGCGTTTATGGTGCTACCCAAACTTGTGCTTCTTTACAGTAACTGTAATAAACAGTTTTTTAAAAACAATTTTGTTAAGATTAAGGTGACTAAAATTTGTATTGCAGTATGAAAAGAAAAGTTCGGCAATTATGAATGAAAGATGATGTCTGGAAAATGCCCGCCAAGACTGCGCTAACAGACGTCGATTCTTTCACCAAAGTTTTAATAAATTTTTAGCGTTATTACATTCCTATTCCATTAATTACATCACGGATTTTAAGTTTTAAGGCTGATATTGATTCGACTGGCTCCGTATAAATTCCGTCATTAACATAGTCCCATTAAAAGTAATTCCGTGGTGTAAAATCACACGATTTGGCGAGACATTTAACTGCTGATGGTCGGAAAATTATGCGGTCGGGAAATTTAGTTTGCAATGAGTTGATAATTTCATTGAGTGTGACATGTGACACCGTACTGTTGGAACCGCATTTCAGTGTTATCCACGTCGTAAATAACAAGCAAATATTGAGTTGTTAACATCTCGTAATAGAGTGATCCATGGACCGTTACCGAATTTTCAGCCTCAGCTTTGAATCACGCATCCAGACTACATGGCGCACCATACAGTGACACATTGAGCATGCAAAGGCTTCACAATAATATCTCTAGAATTTTCGGAGGCCCAAATGCTATTGACATAGCCTGTGAAAATAAGCTTTGCTGAAAAAATGAGTTTTCCAAAAAATCCAGCTGGTTGCTGCTGAATGAATTGAGCGAATCTACGGCGATGTTAATGGTCGGGCGGATGGCTTCAATTCTTTAACCAGTCGAACCTTGTAAGGCTTCAAAGTCAAATCCTCACGCAAAATTCGCCATGTGGTGATTTTCGATACCTCCAATTTTTGAGAACGTCGAGAAAGTCACAAATTTGGATCTGCTTCAACAGTGTGGCTCACGGCTGTGATGTTTTCAGTTAAACGGCACGGTCGAAAATGCGTTGGTATTTGTCCATTTTGTATCGAGCCTGTTAACTCAAATTGGACTAGCAAATTCTTCATAGCGGGGTCACGAATTTACGAAATGTAAATTTAACAGAACAACAATTTTCATAGTGAATTTTAATTATTTTAATGCGATTTTCGTGCAAAATTGAATTTATTGTAACAATTGCCAATTCATCTACCATGAGCACGTCAAAAAACTTAATATCAAAACTAGCATGATATTTGTTGCCACAATTGAAAAACAAATTTCTTGTTAAAAAAATCCGATATTTCAGATCTATAGGTAGAATGCTACTCAAATCGAGAGCTTCTTTACAATAGACCATAGAAGCTTTAATATAATTACATAAGCCGTTTAGAAAATATATAATTATATCCAATTCCAATATACCTATTGTCTATTTAGACATTTAGCGGTTTCTCTGACTGATTATTGAGGTTGGCCCTTCTGGAGTATCGTGGTGGTTGTGGTTTCGCGGCCCCATTAAACATGTCAGTTTTATATTTTGGCCAGGATCATTTCATTTTTAATAACAGCTACCTGGTGGAGTGATCCCAGATCTAGTGAGCATGCTAGACATGTGTTCTGGACAGGAGTTGGATAGTCTCCAGCTCTTCAGCAAGGAAGGCTGCAAGCCACTGTGCGGTATTAACTACTTTTTACCACAGCATAAAGTAATATGTTTTGAAAAAGTTGTACTATTGCTACCAAGGTAAACTATAGGTAACTATTTGTTTGAAATGGGTTTGTTTAAAATGGGTTTGCTTTTATACCAAATATTTTAGTATAAATATTTTTCTTATTATTTATAACTTAATAACAAAGTTTTCTTAAAAATTACCAAATTATTACATAATAAATCAACATTTCTTTCTTTATAGTTTTTTCCTTTATTTTCTAAAACTTATTAAATCAAATAAAAAAATACTCAAACAATTCTTTGGTATCATATTTACATATTTTTTCCTATTAATCTTATTGTTTATTAAAAAGTTTCATTAGTAGTTTTATTACATGGAATAACATAATAGTCTTAAAGCATATTTATAAGTTCTTGAATAGTCTTATCTATCATTCAACTAATAAACTGAAGCCTATAAGAAAAATGAATAAGCTTGACGCTATGATAATATTAATATTAAAGTTTCTTTATTAATATTGTAATGTAAAGACTATAATTGACAAGTTATACGAGGAAATTAATGTTGCTATTTTATTTTAAATACAAAACTTTAACACTGAAAGCATTTACGATGTTTCTCCAATTCCAATTTATATGTTAATTTTAATTTAAATAATATTAGTTTGTTCTTAAAACAACTTTCATATCAAAAACTAAAGTTTCTTCTCTTCGTTTGACAGGCTAAAGAAAATAACATCAATAACAAATTTATACACTTTAGTATCCACTCATACCAACTTTACTAACATTCTTGTACATAAAACAAAAACACAGCTATGTAAGGAAATAAAGTTGCTAAAACAATTGGCCGTCCAGTAAGCTATTAAAATGAAATTCAGAAATATTTGTGGATGGAAAAATTGAATAAAAACAATCAAAATCACTCTAAAGTTAGACAAATTTTTGAGTCAGATTGCTCTTAGGAGTCCAACGCCTTACTTAGCGACCGACAGTATGTTTTACATGGGTGGTTTGCTGGCTTTCCTCTTGAAATAGTAGTTGATGCAACTAAATTCATCATTTCGCAGAAAGTAGATATTTATTTAGATATTTCCAAGGCGTTTGATAGAGTGTGGCATAATTCACTTCTGTCAAAACTAATTGCTTTTGGTGTCGGTGATAAATGCCATGGATTTATATTGAGTTTTATCAAGAATCGCACAATACGAGTTCTTCTCCCCCGCGGGCACATTTATGGTCTTTATAGAACGCTCGACTATCTAGACCTTCCACTCAGAGTTTCCGCTATGTGTCTCTTTAGACATTAAGCGGTTTCTCTGACTGATTATTGAGGTTGGCCCTTCGACAGTATCGTGGTGGCTGTGGTTTCGCGGCCCCATTAAACGACAGGTCAGTTTTATATGGTGGCCAACTTCACTTTTAATAACACCTACCTGGTAGAATGATCCTAGATCCAGTGAGCATGCTAGACATGTGTTCTGGACAGGAGTTGGATAGTCTCCAGCTCTTAAGCAAGGAGTGTTAGTTTGCAGCCTTCTCTGGAATCATCGAAATGGCAACTAGGAAAGACCTGTTGCTAGAATTAGTCTTCGGCTTCCTAGAGAGTGAATGACGTTGCTTTTCATTCCCAGTGGTATGACCACCATCTGATTAAGGTTCACTGCCAGGTGCAGATGTAAATCTTATCACGTAATACGAGTTGCTATCCCATCAATTTAATCCGACGAGTTCAATATTTCATATATTTTAACTCTATGTACTCTTTCGCAAATGACAGCACCATTAGTCATTCGTATTCATTTAGTAATAGACCAAACAAGTTAGAGGTAAGTTCTAAAAGGCGGAATATGAATGATACACTCAATCACGATCTCGCAATAATCTTAGAAGCGGGTCGTGTGTATAGAGTCGATTTTAATGCCCGTAATACCCAATGTTGCATGCTTTCGCATAGATCTGTGGTCGAAAATGGTGCTGCACCTGTTATTATGGGTGGTATAGGTATTACGGGATCGGAAGCTTGGAATGAACGTTTTTCAGGTTTCTAAAGAAGCTTTAAATTGCCTCGGTATTCTACAACGGCATAAGAGATTCTCTGCTCTATCCGCTCTTCGTATTTTTTTTACCACCTATATCCATTAAAAGATGAAATACAACGCTCAAGTGTGGGCCAGCGACCCAAAGCCTATTTTGGAGTTGCTCGACCGCCTACAAAAGAGAGCCAAGGTGCTCATTGGTAAGTGCTCTAACGAAATTAGGTACCTTATTCTCGAAAATCGCACGTTTTTGTGTTTGACTCGATTTTCATTGAGAGCGCATCCATCGTACTACGCATTACAGGGAAATTTCCTTTTTTAGCAGAACAGTTCGTATGTGGAAAAAAACACCCTCCAGAGGTCTTTTCACTTTTAATGTATGGAAATTCAAATCGGGTGTCCACAAACACTATTCCATCTTTTCTCTTCCCAGTAACTTAATTTCTTACCTAATTTCTTATTTCTGGTACAATGCATTTTATGAGTAGAGGTTTTTTACTCTTATTTTACTCTGCAATATAAAAAATTTTTAAATATATATAAATAAATACATTTTTATCCATCAAATTAATAATTGACAAATTATATTTTAAAAAATATTTCACAACGTAGTGCACGATTATTTATTTGAGTTAGTGTAGTGTATATAAAGTTTAAAAGAATAAGTAAATCCTACAACAAAAAGTTGTTGAAAAGTAGGATACTGATCGTGTAATAGTGGGCAGGGGTTGCAGTAATAACAAACTAATAAAATTTATGGCTATAATTTCTAAGGAAATACATTTATTAACCAGTATTAACATCTAATGAATATTTATAATCTCGCTAGTAAATTAAGATGAATTCTTTATTAAAGGATCATTAATTAATTAAGTATTAACTGTCAAATTTTATTTTAAATAATTAAAAAATGATAGTTCTTAATATTTTTTTTTACGTTAGTACGAAATTATTATAGAAAACGTTTCTAATTCGTACTAATTCAATTCAAAAGTTGTCAAAAATGCACAAAATCGTTCAAATTTAAGGTGTTATAAAAAAGTGTACTTTGGTTTATGCAAAAACAAATTATACTTTTGATTATAATGATCCGTTCTATAGTTATAATTGTGAGTGCTAAGTAACTATTTTATTTACCTACTATGCAGCGTTATGAAACAAATAGTATAAATGTTATATTATATTATATTATATTATATTATATTATATTATATTATATTATATTATATTATATTATATTATATTATATTATATTATATAATATTATATTATATTATGGTTTACGCATCAGCAAGAATAAAAATCCTTGGAGCATGAGTTTTACAAAATCATAATGTAGATTATGGCGTATGATTATTATTGCTAAATATTAAGGGGTACGTATACAGTACTGGATTTATTTTGCATAAAATTAAACAATTAACAATATGAATAGATTGAATGTATATTTGTTAAAAAAAAAATGTTTCCTAAATAGTTCAGCAATAGAAGAATACGACAACACAAACGAATAAGAAACAAGCAAATTGAACAAAATAATAAAGAGAATGCAAACGTAAAGAATAAAATAAATAGAAAATACAAAATTTTAAAATAAAAAATTTATTTCTAGAATGAAGCAGATGAATTAATATTAGAATACCTAAGTTATGCAGATTAAGAATAAAGCAATTAAGGATGAACGATATACGTAACACTTGTTCGTTGTCTTATTTTCCGTTTTTTTTTTGGAAATGAAGTTGTAAATAAATTTTTTCTTCGAAAAATATAAAATAAAATATTAATAAACTAATACCTTGTTAAAAAGTTTGTTATTTAACTTAAATTATATTATATCTTGTATTTATATATTTTTTAAAATTTTAGAAAGTTTAACTCTTTGTTCTCCTAACGTTCATATTATTAATATTTGTTATGCGCAGAAAAACTTTTTAACTTGGTTTGTTAAGTTAAAATATATATTTTATTTTATAAGTAGAAGCATATTTAAAACTATATTAAAAAACTTAAGTTTTTTTTTATCAGCAGAACACAACGAAAATTTATACATATATTTGATGTTGCCTAGAATATCGAAATTTTATTTAAAAAGTTTGTTTAGTAATTTTTGACTTAATATGTATTGTTAAAGCGAAATAAAAATTTCTGCCTAATATTATTTAATTTGTTACCTGATGACTGCCCAACACACTTGGGCTTACCAAGCAAAGATATATGTATAATTCTAGATAATTACGAGTTAAATTTAAATGATATATGACCTAGAAAACATGATTCCTTTGTGCACAGAATATTTTAACCGCAATTATTTTGCAATACTACTTAAAAAAAAAGAGCAAGAAGTGAAAAGGTCAACGTGGTAGCGATAGAACATATAATGTATCAAAAGGAGTTAAAAAAGCCCTTTTAAAACTTTTATTTTTACAATTATACATTTTATGTTCCACAGTGCCCTCAAATCTTTATACTAATTAACGAAATTTGCCCAATTTTCAATTACTTCCATTTTATTTTAAATTACAAATATTTAAGCGCGAATATGAAAAGCAAATTCTCAGCAAGCAAATTCTTAAAACTTAAGAAAACAGAAACACATGGAAAAAATTTAGTTATGAAATAAGAAATATTAAAAAATTGTAATTTTTCAGACAGCCAGAAAAGAAACATAAATTTCAAGAAGAAATATTATTCTACATGACGTAACATTATTTAGCAAATGCGTCTAGCATAAAATTTAATTACATATTTTTTTTTTAATTTGGCATTTACCTCTGTTACAAAGTGTAAAAATTTTGAATCTGATGATAAGCTGACAATAAGTTACTTGTCTCTAGATTTATTTTCCACCATCTATTCTGATAAAAATTTGATGAATGCAACTCTTATCAATCAATCAAAGGTGCGCTACCGGTCTATATCAATTTTATTTTTTAATAAATCAACAGATTTGTCTTAAATTTTCATATAAATTCGGTCCGGATGGTATTCCGAGTTGCATATTTAAAACATGTGTACTGCGAAAAACTTTTACAATAATCTTCAACATATCGTTGAAATTTGGCTGTATTCCTAAAATATGAAAGGATTATTTTATTATTCCATTATTTAAATCTGGTTGCAGGAATAATGTTTTCAACTACAGAGGTATGTCTAAACTTAGCGTTATACCTAAAATTTTTGAGAAAATTGTTACTGATCACCTTTCCCATCTAGTGTCTTCTATATTGGTGCCTGCTCAGCATGGTTTTAGAAGGGGTTGTTTAACCGTTACTAATCAATCTAGAATTTATTCAAGGTAAACAAACTGATTTTATTTACAACTTCTGATAAGGAAACATATTCTTATGGGAATCACAAACAATTAACTTATGTGGATTAATTCATACCTTTCAAACAGAGCTCAAAAAAATCATTTTAACACTCTTACTTCCACAGGGTAGCCATCTGGGCCCTTTATTAATTACGTTGTTTATTAATGTTTTACCCAATGCTATTTAATACTCAATCGTTTTATTATTTGCAGACGACGTGAAGATATTTCTCCAGCAAAAGGACTTAGATTTATTACCTGGTGTTATATTAATCTTATGGATTTGAAGCTTAAAAAGTTCAAATACATATGTTTCTTCCGAAGGTGTCATAAAAACGTGCAATATATTTTAAACGGCTACGAATTTGAGAAAAGGCATGTAGTTTCCCATCTTGGTATTTTGCTGGATGCTAAATTAAAATTTATACAACAACGTTACCGACTAACAAAGCCGAGCTATTGTTTTGTAACGTTTATGCCATAAAACATTTTTATACATATCTTGTCAGACCTTTTCTGGAATATGGCTCAATAATTACTTCATAGTAATGGCAATGGAATTTTGTCTTCGCTGCCTGCAATGTAGTCACTTAGTTCGACCATCCTACACTGGTAGACTACTGCCAACTCTGAAAAGCCTAAGAATTTAATAAAAAAAAATCTGTTCAGATTTTTTTGATAAGCAATATTTCATTTAACTTTCCATATCGTTTAACTTTCCATATTGAGATCAAACTATTCTAACTCTAACCCGTTTTTAAGAATTTGTTTTCTATTAAATATAAAATAAATAAAAAAAATATGTAGCTATTTTATGTGTTTTTCAACTTAAATAAAAATTGATAAATTCTTTTTAATTGCTTCTTAACAGAGTCTTACGGTGATAAAAAACCTTTTAAAAGGTACATTTATAACAGAAGATGTTACATGTTTAGCAAAGTGTGCAAAGTATGCAAAGTATGACTGCTACTAGATTATTCTCTCTATTGAGCGCATCACGGTTATGGCTGCTGTTGTCGGAGAGAGTGAAGAAGCATCTATCGCACAATGTGCTACGCTATAGAGCCTCACAACGTTAACCCTACATCGAATTGAATTAATTAACCAAATATTAGTTATTCCTGGCATACCATTAGTCGCTTGTGAATTAGATTCTCTTAGATTTCCTCATTCTCAACAGAAAAATAAATTTTCACAATACGACGAGATTCATTTTTAAGTCAATAAAGAACAACAATTACAATAACTCAAAGCAACAATGGACACGGCATTCACACAGCAGGAGTAATTTTAGTGAATATTTTATTTAGTAAAAAATTTTATTCGAAATTGAAATTGAATGACTAAAATTGTGTCACCATGTAGGTGACTCCACATCAATAATCATCAATTAGCAATTAGAATGATACTGTAATTGATTAAAAATTTCTTAAAAATCTATAATAATCCCCTAAGTAAACTGTAGAATCACAAATCTTTTCCATAAAACTGTGGTGTCAACTAAGCTTCTTTATTAATAACTCAGTATTAAAAACCGAAAAAAATGTTTTCAATACTTAGGATTAGTCTATTTCAGCTTAAATATTTCTATCTACATTAAATGTTTATTGCGTAGGGAATGAATATATTTAATCTTACATTTTAACTTCTCTTAAGAATTGCTGCAATGTTAAATTATAATGGACACCTTTGAATGGCTTTTGATAATCACAACCATTTACTCAAATGATTTTAATATTAATTGATATGTAAAGACAGCAGGGATTAAAGATAGTTTCCATATCTGTACAATTCAGATACATTCACTTTGACTATAAGACCGTTGAAATATAAGTGATCAAAAAATTATATGTCTTATTCACTTCAGTCTTTAATCCAGTATTTGCAATTCGCTGGGACATTCCCAGCGTAACATTTTGTGTGTTTTAGAAGTGCATTGTGCTAAGTTATAAACTTACATTTTAACAAAATTATATGCATTACATTTGATGTAATGTATAGTAAAAAACATGCTAAAAAATAATATAATAAAAAATATGATTCTTTAAAAGTAAATATTTTATGATGTTCTTACAAAATAATTATTATTCAAAAAACATGCAAGCAATATGGCCATTTCACTACTGCTCATATAGCTCGTCAGTGGATTTTATCCCAAAACTTTGTATAGAAAATTCAAGAAAATTATATCTCAATCCAAAGTTTTCATTGAACCACTCATTAGCTATATTAGCAGTAGTGAAATAGCCACATGGATATGCTTTCCCCCACAATCATACATTTCAAATATGTTTTTTGAATAATAAATATTTTACGGGAATATCATAAAATATTTATTTTTAAAGAAATCTAGCACAAATTATCGTAGATTAAATAAAAAATATATTGGCTCCCTATAGATTCTGTCCTTAATATAGAAAAGTAATCCAGTAGTGAAAAATCACACGATCTGAATAGCTCCTAACTGTTAACTGTCGTGAAATTATGCCATCAGCAAAATTGATTTGCAGTAAATTGATCGTTTAATTGGCTGTGTGGCATGTAGCTGTCCTATTGAGACCAAATGTCAGTAATATCCACGTCATCAATAATAGGCCAAAATTAAATTGCTAGCATCATTTCCATCTTATTTTTTTCGTTTCGGACCACCACTCCGTGGATGGCCCCTACACATGCAATGCATTGCGCCAGAAGTAGGAAATCAGGTTATGGGGAGGAGGAGAGAGGAAGTAGTGTTTGTGGACATTCAGTTTGAACTTTCCTTCATTAAAAGTAACGTGAGACACCTCCGGACGGAGTTTATTCCATATGCGGACTGTTCTGCTGAAAAATCTTTGAAAAAAACGGCTCAATGTAGCGCATCATTCAGTGACACGTTGATCAGATGGTTGTTCCTGAATGAATTGAGCGAATCTAATGCGATGTGAATGGTCGGCCGGCTTCAAATGCTGCACCAGTTGAGGCTTGCGAGGCTTCAAAGTCAAATCCTCACGCAAAATTTGCCTTGTGGTGATTTTGGATAACCCCAGTTTTTAAGAACGTAATTCGTGTCGTTTTTTTAAATATGTCCAATTGCTTTTTGAGTGGGCTGTGATATAGTTAAGGAAGTTTCCGTTATTAGAATTCAAGATAGAGATAGTGTGAAGGATTAAATAATACGAAAGTCTACACTAGAAAAAGAAAATAAATGATGGGTAAATATCTGCTAAGAAGGTGTAGTTGAGTAAGACAATGTAGTTTTCTTCTATGTCAAAATACCCATTCTGCCAGCTGATAACCCGATGATTGAATCTCTGGCCCTTTATGCTGAAAATGTTGAAAAAGAAAAAGTAAATATTTAAGAGAGTTTTTATTGCTAAATAGCCTTCATTAGCGATGCCTCGTTTTGGAAATGTTCATTAGGATTTAATTATTTTAATGCGCTTTCCGTGCGCCATTGAATTAATTATAACAATTGCCAGTGCATCTACTACGAATATGTCAAAAAACTAAACCTCAAATCTATCATGTTGTTGGTGTTGCCATAAATGAAAAACAAATATTTCGTAGAAAAACCCGATACAACTCAGATAATTGGATTCCTTGATTTACTGATTCATATAATAAATTAATCAATTTATTAATTTTTTGCTGTTGCTGAATTTAAGCAGACTCCGCTGTTAGCGATCAATTGTGAATTCTAGGAATATATTGTTGACACAAGGAATACACAATTTTTACATGACTATGCAAGTTACTCTTTACTATATATTTGATAATTTTTAACTTTTCAAATATTGAGGGCTTAATTTTTTCATTTTAATTATTATTTATGATTATCAATCATTTCAACGTTTTATATTTATAAAAACTTTCCTAGCATTTTTATAAGATTTTCAAAAATGTTTTGGTGTATCCTCGTAACTTAATACTAATTTGTAGTTTAACTTAACAACAAACTTTTCCCTGATTAATGGTGCCCAACTACTCTATGGCGTGAATGATTATACTAATTGTAAAATTATTTAATCAACATATTTCCATAATTATATTTTGCAAAAGTTTTCATAATTTTTAATTTAATTTATGTAACTTTTTGACCCTAGAATTACAAAAAGAAGAAACAACGACAGTTGTTTGCATAAATATTTTTTTTAATAAGTTACAGTTGATTGCTGCTAAAGATGCTGTAAAATAATTTGTTAACACATCTGCGATTTACTATCTCTGCTATTGGTTTAATTTCTACTTAATGTTATTATGTCCTTTTCCCTATAATTTCCAATCATTTTTGGTTCTGTGTTACAAACAGTTTTACTGAAAGTCTGTTTGGTAATGTGTTTTAAAAATGTTCTATTTGCATCATCTTCATTTAGAAGCGAGGAAAAATTTAATGGTTGTTTATCGCTAATGGGAAAAGTTTAACTATTTACCATTTCTATTTGCAGTTTTTTATAGTTATTTTTTTACATTTAACATGGTTCTAGCAGCATAACCTTCGCAAGAGATAAAATAATTATTTAGGCGTTTCCAGATGATGATGTGTCTAGATGTTGACGTTTCTTATTGCTTGTTTTTTTTTTACTTTTAGCTAGTAGCTCAACATCACAATTAAGTTTTAGTACTTGGTACCACATGCAAATAATATAATTATATTATTAACATATTTATCCTTAAATAGTAGCTCTGGTTGTTTTATGATCATTGGTGTCTAAACCATGCAATTATTAGATATGGAAGTGTTAAACTAGGGTAAAAATTTCAATAATACAGCTTCTACTGTCGGTTACCCCTTTCCGTCTTTTCTGGCTGTTTGATAGGTATGAACGCCGAGTTCTTTCGATGTAATGACATCATTCTCAAGTCGTCTTCTAAACTGTTTTGGTAAGGCAATGTCGTATCTATTCACCTGGTACTTTATGCGAGGCTAAAGCGCTCGCCGAACAAACAGCAAGCAAAGACAAAAAAGAATTATTTCGGTATGATTTTCCGTCAAATTTGGTTTTTGAAAAAACCGAGTGCAGCCATTTGCCATCTTCAGAGTTCTCTTTATACTGAAGATGGCAATTGACCGAAACCGGTTTGTTCACAAACCAAATTTGACAACAGTATTTCATTTTCTGGGGGAGCAAAACCAAACAAATTAATAGCAGACACAGCTAGGTAGACTAGGGTAATACTAAACAAACAAACTAATTAAACTTTATAACTACACAAGACGATTTCAAACATACGTTACAACAAACAAAACTTTGACAACAACATTACGCCACGCTATATGACTGTGAACATCACCATCTAAACCTATGCTTCTTAACAAGCTAAACGTATAGCACAATTGACATGGATAAAGACTGCCAAAGACAAACTAAACAAGAAAATATATAGAACCCACTTAGAAGTAGCTGACATACTGGCTAGACATAATCGATATAATTAATTTACACCATTTTTGCACAATTTGCGCCATAGGGTGCAAAATTTGATGAGTACAAATACAAACGGATGGGACGAAAACTTATAAAACTAACAAAACAGACCGAGAAACACACCAAAGTAGAATTTCACACACGCGTCAAAAACGTAACAGATATACGATTCAATGATAACGAGACTAAGCTAATGGAGAAAGGATTGAAACATAATCTACCTTTTTGGAAGATGCAAAGAATAATTGAAATACAAATTGTAAATGCCGAAGCAACTATTACTTAATTACCAACCGACAGAAGAGAAGACAGTAGACACACAGTAAAAACGTACTCGAAAAAACGATAGCAGAGCACAATAAAACAAAGACGAATCCGAACAAACAAAAAATTACAAAAACAAAGAAAGGAAACAAGACTGCAGTAATGTACAAAAAATATTATATAGACAAAACACACAAAACAACTTATATAATATACCAAATGCACTAAATTTAAAAATTACCTAAATGAATCTTTCTAAGAAAAAAAAAAAAACAAAACCTATTTAAATGCTGCAAAACGTTTTCTGACGGAAAATTGTACAGAAACATGACCCAGGGTGACCAACACTCGAAGGCACAATCGAAAATATACAAAATAAAACATACAATCAGATCCATTGTAAACTACAGACCTGCTCCAGAATATCACCTGACTAAACATCTCAACGCTCTACATGAAGCAAGAAGAAATTTACAAAATATATATGTGGTAGGTATTGCACAAGACCTTTTCGAAATACTTTAAGAAATCAAGATAAATGAATACACGCTTGTCGTTTCCCTTGACATCAAGAACCTATATACCGCAATACCAACGCCAGAGACCTTAGTTATTCAACGCGACACACTAAACAATTTATACGGCAACTAATACATCACCGACGCTATAACTATTGCAAGAACGATAACAAGACAATACTTCTTTGAATTTATTAACCGCAAATTTTACAAATTACTTAAGGGACTTAGCATGGGAAAGCTAACTTCAGCAATCTTCATGGAAATTCTCATGCAGATGACATCGTATGCATCCCCTAACAAGAGAACGCCGAACGTATTCAAACAGAATTAAACACAATCTATAGTAAAATCATGCACGGAAAATTGTATTATCTTGATATAAAAATAACATGGGAAACTGACTATTTAACGTTTGACATTTAAGGAAAACCGCCTACGAAGGACACTACGATGCACATCATCTCGAATCACTCTACCCAACATAAACTAGTGGCATTTAACATATGATACACAGACTTAAGATAATCCCACTTACTTGATATAAGTACAACAAAGAACTCTACACAATTTACACCATAGCTAACAATGGCGGCTACAAGTCGACTACTGTCGACAAAATGCTTAGACAATACAACACTAAATACAGAAATAAGGAAGACAAACAAACACCCGATACAACACGACGACATAGTTTTACTTACACAGGATCAGAAAGAAAATTTACTCACATCGACAGAAACAACTGACAAATTAGTTCCAGTAGATTTTATAGACATACTTGTATCTGCAAACATATTTATATAGGACAAACTGGACGACCAATAAAAAGAAGATTTACAGAACACATATGCTCATACAAACGAAAAACCGAAAACTGCAACTTAGAATTACACCTTGGCAATCACGGATATGCACCAAGAAAAATACATGTATTACCACTTCCTAGCAAAAAGCCACGAAGACTAGACGTTCTTGAAAACATTGAAATTTAAAAACAAAAACTTTTAATAGCGACATTATAAACGAACAGATAAACAGGACCTCAGACTCAACTTTCACACCACTAAGACTACTCATAGACTCGAACAAATGGAGAACACCCTTCGATGGACACACGTACCTAGATAATAATAAAATATTTAGCTATTAAAAATTATTCCCATATAAAGTGCCAAATGGTGGGGTTCTACCTACATGAGTAGATACGACCTGAACAACAGAACTACCTAAACCCGCACATTGACTCACCAGTACAGATTAGAACACGGCTTGAGAATGATGTCTTTACATCGAATGGGCTCGAACAAACAGCCAGCAAAAACGAAAAAGAATGACAAAAGCATACAAAGTCCTTAACTTTAAGGTAAGAATAAAATAAAGACATATAAAAAATTGTCATTATAGCCGAGGCTAAGAACCAAATATGAGCTTCAAAAAATCCATGTTTGAATACAGATGCTTTTTTAATAGTTCAAGTGTTTCCACCAAAGTGTTACTTTGGTTTGAAAAAATATGATTTTTGTCATTATTTGAGCCTTAAATGAACTTTCAAATTATTGAAAGTTTTTAGTTCATTATGTTTTTTTATTCAATAAACTTCTAAATAAATTTAAATTATTTGAGAACTTGAACGTGAAACTTTGTGGAGACTGTGATATTTTGGCTGGTTTTCTGACAGTAAGGTAAAATCGATTTCTTGGTATTCAAGAGGTTTTTAGTCTAAAAT
Source organism: Trichopoda pennipes (assembly GCA_030448955.1). Taxonomy (NCBI): domain Eukaryota; kingdom Metazoa; phylum Arthropoda; class Insecta; order Diptera; family Tachinidae; genus Trichopoda; species Trichopoda pennipes. The sequence continues at coordinate 2,975,752 of JASKUP010000108.1, read as the reverse complement.
ATGTATTTTCAAAGTAAAAGTCAACAATATTAACTAAAGAATATAATAATAAAATTCCAATGCCTATTTAAGGACTTATATTCGCCGTAATTGACTGATTATATGGGGTATAAAAAAAAACATTTTTTTACTTTCTCTTCATTTAACAGTTTTGTTTTAATTTTAACCAACTGATTATTTAATATAAATAAAAAACTTGTTGATTATATGATGTTTATAAATAACTGTAAAAACATATACAAAATATTAACTTCAAACATCGACGGTAAGCCAGAAATAAACACAGATAACAAATATATAATTTGAATTAATCATCATAAAAAAAAAAAAATTATTTCAACAAATAAATATCGTTGGCAGACTTTCATTATAGTAAAATGAACAAAAAGATAAAAATTCTAAATATGAAAATAAAGTTGAGTTAATTAAAATTGTTCAAAATTGTGTCCTCAACATAAAATGAATTTTATACAACTCAGTTCTGCCATCAAAATAATTAAAAACGTCTGCCAGAGCCAAAATTAAAATATAAAAAACATTCGTATGAATAATTATATTTTAGATTGCTGAACAAAATGTGGCGTAATAAAGAAATTACAGCTCATTACTCAGCAATGTAATGCTGGGTATTAAAGAGTTTTAAGAAAACGGAAAAAAATCTGAAACCTACAGTCAAAATGTTAATATATATAAAAAAAAATTAACAACACGAAACAAACTTTTTTAAATGAAAAGAAAAATATGTAAATATATATTTACAAATGTTTTTAGCATCTTATGACATGCTTTGAATTTCAGGCATAAAGTTTACCTAAAAGTATGCTAAGTAATTACAATGATATAAATAAAAAACAAATGTTTATGAGTATTTGGAATATCTTACAACTTTTTATTTTGTTATTTTTACAAAGCAAATTAAAGGATAATTGAATCAGGTGTATTAAAAAGCCCTAAAAAATATGGGTTTAAGTTCTTACTTCTACCAAAGTAAATTCCAACTGAAAAACATTTAAATTAATTTAAAATCTTATAGGTGGAGCGGTTGCCTTAAGGCTATTCCCCCAAGTTCTTATCAATGTTAAAATTTTAATTTTAAATTCTTATGATTATTACCGATGATATTTTTGTAATAAAAATCAAAAAAACTATGCCACATACAGTAACGTATGAAAAAAGCTGAGAGAGATCTAAGAAAAATATTTCCTTCGTAGAAGGTTCAAAAACATGTATCCCCTCTTTGCCTTTTTTCTAAATATGTCCAATTGCCTTTTGAGTGGGCTGTGATATAGACAAGGAAGTTTCCGTTAATAAAGTTTAAGATAGAGATAGTGTACAGAATTGAATAATGTAGTCTACACTAGAAGAAGAAAAAAATTGATGGGAAAATATTTGCTAAGACGGTGTAGTTGAGAAAGATAATGTAGTTTTCCTCTATGTCAAAATACCCATTCTGCCTGCTGATGACTCGATGTTTGAATCTCAGACCCTTAATGCTGAAAATGTTAAAAAAGGAAACGTAAATATATAAGAGAGTTTTTATTGCTAAATATTCAAGTGTTAGTGCTACACTTTAATTCATAGTCAGGTAATAGCAATAAAATTTAATTATAATGTGATCAATTTGATAATAAATTTCAATATTTTAATAAAAGTCTTAAGGAAGTAATAGTTATCTTATCATTTTTATCTAAGGTATTTGAGGATATCTTTAGCCAAAAATTAAAAAAAAACTACGAAATTAACTTTTATCTCATCGGGCTATATTCGGGGCACAAACTGAACAACTGCTTTAGCGGGCGTAATTGAGAGCTTCAGATCTCAATTCGATAGTAACATGGTGGCTTTCTTAGTAATTCTAGATTACAGTAAGGCGTTCAATCACTCAACCTTGGGCTGCAATCTTATATCCTTCTACCTTATTGATCGATATCAGGAAGTATGTGTTAACGATAGGAAATCTCATCCACTTAGTGTTAAGAGAGGAATATGGCTCTATGTTGGTACCACTTCTTTTCTATCATTACATAAATGACTTGCCTATTGTTGCTATTAGCAGTTGTATGTATGCATGCTGATGATATCTAGGTTTATAATATAAAGAATAAACGAAGATTTAAACATAATCACCTGCTGAATAATGGCTTGTATATGAACGCTTCAGATTTGAAATGTATTCTACTCTCGAAATCTAGAAAAAATTTTGATAATATTCAGGTACAAATTGGTGGCAATATTATTGAATTCGCGAACTCTACTTCTAATTTAAGTATAGTTGTTAATGGTATACTTAAGTGGACTGAACATATCAACACCATTGTTGGCAGAGTTTACGGAAACCTTCTCAGCCAATGGGCGATAAAAGATTACGCTCCGTTTGCTATACGCATGCTATTCCCTCCTTTATGGCGCTGAAATGAATGTGACAGTACTGACGGGCACAAATCGATATTGGTACACAAACAATTTTTTGGGAAAATGGCTCCGTATAGATTCTGTCTATAACATAGCCACACAAAAAATAATTTAATGGCGCTAAATTACACAATCTGGCTGGTCAATTAACTGCCGATTGCGGTGAAATTATACGATCGGGAAATTTGGTTTGCAATAAATTATCCTTTTATTGGCTATGCGTCCTGAGCATGCAAAGGCTTGAATTCGACCATTTTGCTTGTTGAAATATCTTGACAAGTGAAAATGGACTTCGTCTGAAAAACTGTTTTTTTTTTCGCAAAACCAGCCAGTTGTTTCTTTTCTCTTTTTTTTAAAGAGAAGTATCACTTCAGGTAACAATGCCTGTTTAGTCAAGTCAAGAAGAGATGAAACAGGTGGTGAAAGTAGAAGGATAGTCGGAAATTAACTGTTGTATAAGACCAGTGACTATGCCTTCATCGCTGAGCAGCCCCACCGAATCTACGAGGATGTGATGGTCGGTCGGCTTTAATTTCTACACTAGTTGAAACTTTTAAGGCTTCACAGCTACATCCTTAAGCCAAATTCGCAATATGGTAGTTTTGGATAACTCCAATTTTCGACAACGTTGAGGAATGGAAAAATGTGGATCTGCTTTAATACTGTGGCTCACGGCTGCACTGTTTTCAGTGGAACGACCCGGTCGAATACGCGTTGGTGTTCACACATTTTATATCAATCCTGCTGACTCAAATTTAACGACCATATTCTTAATTCAGAATCATGTTGTCCGAAAATATCACAAATTTTATCACTGCTTGTTAAGAAATTGTTTTTTTTGCGAATATTTGTTTTTGGAAATTTGCAAATTTACAAATGTTAATTTATATATTATTTATACATCTTCGTTGTTGTTTGATTAATAGTGTGATATAGTTTCTATTTTGAATTCCCCGTGATCTATGAACTGTTGGCGTTGTTTTGATGTTTACTGTTAAATGTTTATAAAATTTGCTAGGACGTGTTAGTGATACGTTTGAATTCATAACCAGGTAAAAGTTCTGCACTAAAATTTAGTAAAAACGTGACTAATTTGGTAATAAATTTTAATTAAAAAATTTTAAAATTCAAAGGTAATACGTGTGTTAATTAATGTGGCTCGTTTTATTAATGCAATTTGACACTTTTAAAGTAGGAATAAAACAATCAAACCAAGAGTTAGGATATAGTTGGATCAGTAGGTATATTTGCCTGTATACTTATTGCAAGGAATCGCCATTAATTGATGGAATTTAGTTGCATGGGAAAACTTTCTGGTTGATAAATTGTATGTTTACCAAATTTTCTCTAAATTATTTAGAATAACCGTATGCCAAAACTTTCCAAATTACACTAACATTTGATCTTGATTATATTTTATTTTATATTGGCTTTTTTGTAGACACAATGACTATAAGTTTCGCCTACTGTATTTGATTTGGGTTGGCTCCAAAGCACTTTCTACATGAAAATGAGCTTCTTTACTTTACGAGGTTTATTTTTCAACCAACTAACTACCCACTCAGATGCTGCCTTTTATGTTTGTCCACTAAAGGTCTAGAAAAATTAAGAATCTTCAACTCCCTTTGTATCACATTTTGTTGTTATTATTTATTTTTATTATTATTCATTCAATGTATAGACGCCTATAGGTCTGTGTGTATTTTTGTTTTCGTTTTTATGATGATACAGCTTCTTCCTGGAATTTCTTTTGATTAATATTTGTTGCTATCTTGTGTACTTAAGTTTTATTAGAAAACTACGCAGTTAGTAAACAGAACTACGTGTATAAAATTTCGACGCAGTTTGTAACTAGAAAGTTTTTGTTGTTTTCATAGCAAACTGCGCAGTTAGTAATCAGCGTACCTAACTGTTGTTGTTTTGCGTGTATAAAATTTCTACACAGTTCGTAACTAGAAAGTTTTTGTTGTTTTGCGTGCATAAGTTTTCTTAGCAAGCCACGCAGTTAGTACTCGTAAGCAGCACACCTAATAGTTTACTTTGTTACTTAATTATTTTCAATTAAGACTTAAGCAGAACGCATCCGTAATAATTTTATATAACTTCTAAACTAAAATTTAATCTTTAATAAATATCTTTTTTCTTTTCTAAGATCTTTTTTATATATATTTTTTTTTTAATTTTTTCCTGAAGAAGCTTTCGAAAGGAAAGCGAAATATCGTGAAGAAAAAAAAATATATAAAAAAGATCTTAGAAAAGAAAAAAGATATTTATTAAAGATAAATAAAAAAAGATCGGTTAAAAAAAATAAAAATTATCTAAAATTTAATCTTTAACCTGTTCATAATAATAACAATAATAAGGATAAGTGTTCATAGTGCCACTTATAATATTTGTTTGCATTTTGTATATACAGAATAAATTGCAATAGAGTTTGCTTAAAAGCTGATATAGTAAACAGCACGTCTCATTAGTAAATGCCAGTGATACAAATGCATAGCCGAGTTGGATAAGTCTGAGTACAAATATTTGTGTATCACGACGGCTTCTTAGCTGGTTGGCAACTTGAGTGTACGAATATTTAATTATAATGGGCATGCTTGGTTTAAAAAGATTCTAGAAATATTGTCAAGCCAGACCCGCACAGTTAAACCATCACGTAAGCTACAGACTGCAGCATATGTTTGTTTTAAACTGAAAGTTTCTACTATTCAAATATTTAAACAAAAAAGATATTTGTAAGTTTGTTACTAAAAATCTTAATCTTAACGGCTAGACACACTACAGCCTCTTTTAGCTTAAAACAGATCTCAAAAAAACAGTTTCTTATCACACAAAATATTTCATTAGCGATTATTAATGAATCACTATTTAATAAAAAGATATTTTTTCTTGTAGTGTCTAGCTTGTTAAAATCCTTTTACAAATAAATTTTACACTTTCACCTACACAAACAGCAGTAACAGCAACAGTAAAAGCTTTAAACATTCCAGTCTGTTACGCATACATTCATATGACCAACCAAATAGAGCAAATCTGCTGAATTGAACATTTTCATTCATGTGTACTTTTTCAATGCGCTGAAATGTTTGGTTTCTTTATCAGTTTTTTATGTAATTTTTTGGGAACCTTACTTACTTAGCTACAGATGTGAGGAGTAATATACGTTTAGACATGTTTTTGTTACTTATATTATAAATTATCATATCATGTATATATCATTAAAGCCAAAGAATTTTTCGATTGTTTACTTTATGATAAGGCTTCAATTTGACCAGTAAAAATTAAATACTCTACAAGATGTGGCATACAAGAAAATAATATATTCTTGATGAGTAATTTATCGATCCAACTACTTCCATATGCATAAGGAGGGCACATGGAAATAGTTGGATCGATAAATCACAGTCCATCGGTGAAGCAGATTTCAGAAATATTGCTGTGAATTTATCAACTTCAATTTTATAGTTCTGGGGCTAATTAAATCTATCTGCTTCCTTCAACAAAAGCTACTCGCTAAATTCTTATGTTAAATTGTAACAAACTTGAGTTGTAATGCTGCTGCAAAACATTAGTGTAGTGCACAGAGCGTTACTTTATGTAGATATACAAAAAATTGCAATCAGAGAAACATTTGCAATATTTTTCATAAGTCTAATTACGAAGGCATACTTTTTTAAATCCCAAGAAGTGCTAGAATACTCCTTTGCAATAGTTTGGCAGGCAGAAAGTTTGTTTTTCAATTGTCGCATCACCAATAACATGATAGTTCCGACATTTAGTTTTTTGACGTATTCGTGGAAGATGCATTTGCAATTGTTACAATAATTTCAGTTTTGTATGAAAATTGCATTAAATTGTAAAGGAATCGCCATGTAAAGGATGATATTATTTAGGATCGCCATGAAAAGGGATGATATTATTCAGGATCGCCAAGTAAAAGGATGTTGGTGTGATTAAGAGATCGTCATATAGACGAATACCATATGAATAATAAAAAAAAATAATTTTTATAAATAAATTCCCTAACGTCCTCGTTTATATTTACCCAGCTGTCGAGGATAACAGCTCCACAAATAGGCGTTCGAAAGAACTGCCAACAGTAATTTTGAGTAATTAAAAAGAGCTAGGCACGTTGATGCCGCAGAAGTGTTCAGTTTAATTCTAATTTTATTTACAATTTTAATCAAGCTTATATACTAATTTCTTATTACCTAAATTGAATGATTTTTGCCTTTACTCAATTTTTATTCCCACATTTCTTATCAATAATTGTTATTTAAAATGCATTGTCAGCAACATGCAAGTGGACAACCATAAAGCAAATCAAAGGTGTTAAATAAATTCGACACCTTTGTTTTGATTTATTTTGGTGGTTTTCGCCATATTTCAATAAGTGTAATTCAAGTAGTTGTTGCACTACACTATTGAGGTTGGTATGTACACACTTACATGTCAAATGACGTTCCGTGCACACTACACCCTCACCCTTAAAAAAAATCTTACTGTTTTTGAAATAAACAGGGTGATTTTTCCTGTAGTGTAGTAGTGGATATAATATTATAATATAAAATTTCAACAGTGATACATATTTTTTTTACTAATCAATATTTGTCTTATAATTTATTTAAATTTATAAAATATTATTCTAGGAAATAACTATTTTGTACATATATATATATATTTTTTTTTATATGTTTTACAAATTATTATAAGGTTTTACCATATAATGTATTACAGTATTTATATTATTTCTTTTATGTGTTTTGTTTGTTTGTTTTTATTACATGTGTCACAATGTGCTATGAATAGTTTTACCATCTTTCTCATATTTTTCAAAATATAACGTTGTTTTAGTTTTATAAGTGTTTTCCGAATTCCTAAGTGGCCTGCATGAGTGGTATTATGGAATTCATTAATTAATTTGTATTTAAGGATATCTTCTTTAATTATTTTTGGGGCATTGTAAATTATTATTTTCAGTTGAGGACTTTTATTATTTATCTTTATGTTTGCATATGCTTCTTTTATATTTTCTTTTGTGTACACTTTAAATATTTCATCGTTTGTTGGTAGCGCTACTTCTTTAATATTCTCCTTTCTCATCTTAGATATCAGTTTTCTCAGAATCGAATCTAGTTTCGCTGAGTTATCACTGAATCTTGCACGTATATTTTCTCTATCATATTCATCATCCTCGTCATGTAATTTCCTCATTGAATCTGGTTTCAATGATCTATCATTACATCCGTTTCTACTTGTTTGGGTACGTAACTTCTTCATGTTCGAATCTAGTTTCGATGAATTATCATCACGTCCTACGTGCACAATATTATTCTCAATAATTATATCTTTTTCTCCTATGTCATTTATTTCATTAAACTGCAGTTTCTTCATATTCTTTATATCATCAATGGAGATGCATTCCCATATGCGAAGTTGATCAGACTTCTGAGAATTGCATTTTTCCATATCGTTCTCCCTTATACGCGTATTATTTTCCTCTTTATTATCTTTATTATATTCTTCCTTGTTTCTACTCTTATATGCCTCATTGTTTTTATTGAAATTTTCATTGCCCCTTTTACTAATATTTCACTAAAAAAATTTTTTTTTTTTTTTCTTACTGTAAATTTCTCATTTTCAAGGTGATATATATTTTGGTATTTCCTAAATGTGTTCGTTAACTCCATTCTTGCATATTCGTCGTTGTCATCAATCTGCTAATCATGCAGTATTCTATGAAAACATTCTTTGTTGTTTTACTCTGTCGGTTATTGTGTTTAAAATTTTAATGTGTTATTTCGGATTTTGGTGCTATCGAATTACTAAAAAAAATTTCTTTGTTTTAATTCATTATTAAATATGACGCAATCGTCTTGAAGTTGTTTTTTTTTTTTTTTTGCGTGTATGATTATTTGTGATTTGTATTATTAGGTTTTGTTTTAAAGGAGATTTAAACTAAATATAATTAATAAATAAAAACATTTGTTACAATAATAACATTTAATGTGGATATTTTTATATAATAATATTAATAACTTAGTTTTTAAGAAATCATTTTTTTTTGTTTTTTTTTTTTATATTAATAAAATTTTAACGAAAGAATGCCAGAAAAACATTTTTTTGTTCTAGGCAGATTATAATATATATATATATATATATATATATATATATATTTATATATTACATTGTTTTTATGGTTTTTCGTTAGGATAATAATAGTTTATATCAATGTATTTTTAATTGTATATTAAGAATATTTAAGCTATATTATATGGTAGTGAGAAATGTGTATATTGTTACTACATAATTTGATTAACTGTGTGGGATATTTTTTTTTTTTTACTTAGTTCTCTGAAATTTACTACTACTCTCCTTTTATTTTTATTCTCAATGTTCTTTTTTTTTTTATTACTAAAAAGAGTGGAGTATTGATATCTGTTAGAGTTATTGTTTCTCTAGGTTAATTTAGTGTATAATTGGTCCGGGATCGTCCAGCAGGATCGTCCGCAGGATCGTCGGCAGGATCGATCGCATGTATGTTGTTAGGGGAACAGGAGCTCAGGATTCATTGATCGTTCGCAGGATCGTCCGCAGGATCGCCATGTGAAGGAATCGCCATGTAAAGGATGATATTATTCAGGATCGCCATGAAAAGGGATGATATTATTCAGGATCGCCAAGTAAAAGGATGTTGGTGTGATTAAGAGATCGTCATATAGACGAATACCATATGAATAATAGAAAAGATAATTTTTATAAATAAATTCCCTAACGTCCTCGTTTATATTTACCCAGCTGTCGAGGATAACAGCTCCACAAATAGGCGTTCGAAAGAACTGCCAACAGTAATTTTGAGTAATTAAAAAGAGCTAGGCACGTTGATGCCGCAGAAGTGTTCAGTTTAATTCTAATTTTATTTACAATTTTAATCAAGCTTATATACTAATTTCTTATTACCTAAATTGAATGATTTTTGCCTTTACTCAATTTTTATTCCCACATTTCTTATCAATAATTGTTATTTAAAATGCATTGTCAGCAACATGCAAGTGGACAACCATAAAGCAAATCAAAGGTGTTAAATAAATTCGACACCTTTGTTTTGATTTATTTTGGTGGTTTTCGCCATATTTCAATAAGTGTAATTCAAGTAGTTGTTGCACTACACTATTGAGGTTGGTATGTACACACTTACATGTCAAATGACGTTCCGTGCACACTACAAAATATTTAAAATCCACTATAAACACGGTGATTCTGTTTAAGTTATATTTCTGAAAATTCAGGATATTATCCGACAACATAGTTGTCCTACTGAGGTCGCTATTAAGAGTTTGGTTATCTAATTTGAGTCAACAGGATCGATAGAAAATGTGCAAACATCAACACGTGTTCGGAAGGGTCGCTCAATTGAAAACATCGCAGCCGAGAGCCAATGTGTTTAAGCCGATCGATATTTGTTAATACCTTAACCTTCTCAAGAATTAGGGTAATTTAGAACGAATTTTGTGTACGGATTCACTTACAAGGTTTAATTGATGCAGGAATAGAAACCGATCGACCATTCACATTGCCGTAGATTCGCTCAATTCATTCAGAAACAATCGGCGGGTTTTTCAAAAAAATCATTTTTTCAGACAAAGGCCATTTTAACTTGTCAGAGTATGTCAATAAGCAAAATTGACACATTTGGGCTCCTGAAATTCCAAGAGCTATTATTGAAAAGCCTTTCATGTTCAACGTGTCACCGTATGGGGCGCTACGTGATTGGGCTTTTTTTTTGGAAGATGCGGCTGGAAATGCGACGACGGTCAATGGATTACACTATAGCGAAATGAGTTTTGGCATACTATTGACGACGCGGGTATCATTGACATGTGGTTTTAGCAGGACGATACCACATGTCAAACAGCCAATAAAACGATCGATTTATTGCAAACCGAATTTACCGATCGCATAATTCCACGCCAATCACCAGTTATGTGTCGAGCTAGATCGTGTGATTTAACAACTCTAAACTATTTTTTGCAGGCATCCAATGGCGAATTTTACGTAAGGATTTGATTTTGAGTCCAATAGACTATTCACATCGCTTTAAATGCGTTCAATTACTTCAGGAACAATGGGCTGGATTTTCTGAAAAAATCATTTTTCAACGACAAGCAAAATTTCCACATTTGGGCTGCTGAATATCCTAGAGTGACAACTGAAAAGGTTTTACATGCGCAACGTGTCTCTGTATGGTGGGCTATGTTAGACGTAATTGGGTTTTTTTCGAAGATGAGGCTGGAAATGCGGTAACGGTCAATAGATCACGCTATCACGAGATGCTAACTACTCAATTTTGCCCTATTATTGACGGCAGGACGGTGCCACATCTCACACAGCCAATGAAACGATCAATTAATTGCAAACCAAATTTCCCGATGGGATAATTTCACGACAACCAGCAGTTGAGTGGCCGGCCAGATCGTGTGTTTTACACCACTGGATTATTTTTTGTGCTGCTACGTTAAGAAAAGTGTCTATACAGAGGCCATCGAATCAGTTTCAGCCTTAAAACTCAAAATCCGTGATGTGATTTACGAAATAGAACCGCCATTTTGCCAAAAAGTTGTTAAAAACTTTAATGAAAGAATCGATATCTGTCAGCGTGGTCGTGGTGGACATTTGTAAATCACCACCAAAGCAAAGAGACTACTGTTATTAAATGTTACACTAGACCTTATTACGGAACAATTTATTTACTATTTGAAAGAAGCAACAACACTGTGCTGCTATGAGATCTCCCTTAGAAAATGATATGTTTGGAACGATGTTATCGATTCTGCAAAAAAAAATATAATAATGTTTTAAAACAAAAGCTGTGTTAATTGGTTAACGTATTCTTCCGGCCTAAACATAACTTGAAATGGCAAATTCTAAGCATTTTAAATTCTTTCTTTAAATTATTTGAAATTCCTTTATTATCCAATAAAATGTCTTTCTTATTTTAATGCCAAGATAAAAATATCTTGTATATTAGTAATTGTAGTATGTTAAAGGGTTCTTATTTTTAAAGTAAAAAATTATGAATTTTTATTAAATCAAACTTTTTTGTTCTTGATATCTAGCGAATCATAAAATAGTGCTCGTTCCGGTAGCAGTAATAGTAGTGGTACAATCATTTGATTGAATGAGGATAATATAAGATAAAAATTTTGGTAACCTTAATTTTTCTGGTATATTTTTTTTTTACTATCTCCATTAATAAGAAGTATTTCAGTTTCGCTGTTTGTGCTTTTTTCAGAACATTTTCTGTATAAAATTTTTGTTGTGCTATATTACTATTAAAATTCACTTGGCTATATTAAGAGGATACAGTTGCACAATATTGTTACATTTGGAAAAAGGTTTCATATAAAAACCCATAAGCATGCTATTACACATAATACCATTTCAATTTCATGCCTTTATTTATTACTTAAACATATACTACCCTTTTCTTGCTACGTTTGGGTATGTGTGTGTGTGTGTGTGCGTTTTATTCCTCCCACATTGTTAAGCTTCTTCCTGAAATTCTACTTGACAGACAAAACACCAAACGTTTAATTAAATTTATATCAACATGTGCAAGAATTTGTTTACATACGTTTAGCTTTGTAGACATGACTGTGTGTGCGTTTTATTTTTTGGTTTGAAAGTTGTGCAATTGGTTCGTATTTGTCAAACCTAAAATTCCACTTAATAATAGACAGACGGACATACGATACAGATTTATTTTGTGAAATTAATGAAATTATAGTGGAGCAATGTCATTTTTCGTTGAGTGTGTTTGCGTTTTTCTGTGTATTTTCGTGTTCATGCGAATGTTTCTAGAAAACGTGAACTGGTAAAAACTGTTGACACAAGTGAAAACATTTTGTAATATTGAAAAAGTTTTTTGCTTTAGTTTTATCAATAACATACAGTTCTATAAAGACAAAGAAGATTTTTATATTTCAAATAATTAAAGCACAATTTTGCTTAGAAAATATTTCTTTGTGAAAAAATCTTTTCATAACCTGCACTGTTTACAGTACGACAGATTATTGAACAAGTGAGATACGAAGAGTATTAAAGTTTTATTAAAGTTGTGCCAACTTAATTCTAATGTGAATACAATACTTGAAATTTGTAAAAAGATCCCATAGTGAAAGTTATTAAAGCTGCTGTTGCTTTTGCCTCTTTAATTTAATATCCAAAATAATTAAAAGCAACCTTAAAATTAATTTGTGTATATTTTTCTAATCATAAGTATATTCGATTATAAATATGAAATTGGGAATTTGTTAAAAGTTCTAGAGTTATTATTTTTAATTCAGAATAATAATTAAAAAAACTTAAAATCAATAAAAGCTAAGTAACACACTAGATTTTGAAAAATATTGGTAGTTAAAGCAAAATGTTTTTGTTGTTGTTAAAAATCGTCAATTTATGATCTAGCTTAGAATCTTGCAATTATGAAAAAAGGCAGTAAGCAATATATAGGATTTGTTCATCATCTATACATATAAAACTAAGTCGGGTTTTCCTGACGCTATAATTACAGAACGCACGAACCGATTACCACGGTTTTGCATTGGTTAGAAAGATCTCGGGCTTCGTGAGGTTTATAGCAACGAAAATTCAGGAAAAATTTCAAGAGAAAAGCAGGAAAATAGGGATAACATGTACTACAACGGCACCAGTACCTAGTGTGTGAGTATACCTCACGAAAATAAGTACGTCTCATTTTAAGTAGATGGCGCCGGTGCGTGATACCGGCGCACGTGAAATTGAGGTTAAAGTTATTCGTTTCATAATTTTTATAGTTTTTTAAACGATCTTTTTTATCTTTAGTAAATATCTTTTTTCTTTTTTTAGATCTTTTTTATATATTTTTTTCTTTTCAATATTTCGCTTTCCTTTGGAAAGCTTCTTCAGGAAAAAATTTTTTTAAATTTTTGAAAACAAAAAAATTATTAACAAAATGAAAAAATGTTTCAAAACATTTGACAAAAACATAAAATATTTTTTCATACATACATACAAAAATTTAAAATTTTCAAATATTCAAACATACAAAAACAAGAAAACGGAAACAACAAATAAATAACAAACAACAAATAACAAATTCTCTCTTATGAAATGATTATAACAAATTATGTGTCTTTTTAATTAAGTACCTATAATTCTGAGCTAAATTGTCTGTGTCTGTCTTGAAATTTATTATCCTTACATTTGGTACATTAACAATTTCTAACATTTCCAACATATAACGTCTCTTGTAGTTTTTTTCTATATCTAATACTGATGTTTCATCAAACTTTGGATAATGATTATATTTCTTACAATGTGAAGATAAGGATGGCTTCTGTGTTGAAATATTCCTATATTTTTGGTCACACCTTTGACCAGCTAATCTCGTTTTAAGTTTATTTTTTGTTGTCCCAATATAAATTTTTTCACAGTTCACCTGGCCATTTCCTCCACATGGTATCCTGTATACTACATCAGATATTTCCATTTTTCCTATTTTATCCTTCATACTGCTAAATAATTTATTTAATGTGTTATGTGTTTTGTGTGCAATTATATATTTATCTGTGTCATATATTTTACACTTTCTTAATCTTTCTGATATTCCAGGAACATAAGTTAATGATTTATAATTTCTTGGCTCTGCCGTAGAATTTCCTAAATTATGCCTATAACTACCATATTGTCTAATTAATCTGTTAGTTAATTCTACTGGAAAATCATTGTCATTAAGTATATCTCTTATTGTATCCCTATTCTTCAAATTAATATTCACTATCACTTATAGTCAATATTCTGTCTATCATATTTTTCGCTGTGTTTATTATCATTTTCCTTGGATGTGTTGAATAAAAATTAATGATTCTTTCAGAAGATGTTGGTTTCTTATACCAATCAAATACTAACTTATTTTTCTTTCTTATTATCAACATATCTAAATATGGAAGTCTAGATTCTAATTCTCTTTCAATCGTAAATTTAATATCCGGATGGAAACTATTCAATTCTGACAAAATATTATCCACTGCATCTTCTGAAGTTATACAAAACAAATCATCCACATATTTTGTGATTATCTTAGGTTTAATATGCATTTTACTAATACATGAATTTAGTAATTCCTCCATCACAATATCAGCTATAATTGGAGATGCTGGAGAGCCCATAGGGAGGCCCTCCTTCTGTTGATATATCCTATTATCAAATTGAAAATACCTATTGTCTTCTATGCAAAACTTAAGAATACGTAAAAATAATTCCTTCTCAATATTCGTATTTTGTTCTATTATCTGCCATTTTTCCTCTATAATACTTAAAGCTAAACCTACAGGAATACTTGGAAAAAGTGAAACTACATCAAATGAAAATAATCTATCATTATCTTGTATATTTATTCTCTTGGTTTTATCCTTAAATTCCAACGAATTTTTAATATTATATATTGATTGTCCTGTTATCACCTTAAGAATATTCGTTATATACTTGCACAGTCCATAGGCCGGGGAATTAATGCAAGAGCAAATAGGCCTTAAAGGAAAATTCTGTTATTGGATCTTAGGTACTCCATACAGCTTTGGAGAATTTGATACATTAGTCTTAAGTCTATTTCTCTCCTTCACTAAAATGATTTCTTTTTTAAAAATTCATCAACTAAAAAATTGTTTGTTTTTTGCAGTTTAGTAGTCGGATCCTTATTCAATATTGAGTATTTAGCAGAATCGTTAAGAATGTCATTTATTCTCGAATTATAATCGTCTCTGCTCATAGCAACAGTAACATTACCCTTATCAGCATTAACAATTAATGTTTTTATTAGTACTCAAAAATTTTTTAGCGGTTTTTACTTTATCTAATATAAAAATATCCCTTGCTGTAGGTCTAATATTGCTAATGTGCCTATCAATCATCATTGTTAGTTTTGTCCGCGCTACTTCCTGGTCCTCTTTTTCTTTTATAGTCTGAATCAAATCATCTCCTTATGAAATTACCTTCATTATAGGAAAATTTTTCTTTTCAAGTGGTAATGCAAATTTCTGTCCTAGAGAAAGAATCCACTTAACATCCCCTAGAATATCTATGTCAGTCTTATTAACAAACCATTCATCATTAACCTTAATTCCTAACTCTTTTCTTTGAATATCAGAAAGATTCTTAAATTTCTTCCTATGTGTTTCCTTAATCTTTTTTTCAAAAATATAAGTTAGTCTATCTATACATTCTAATAATTCTGTTATCTCATCTAATGTCAAATGACCTTCCATATTATATATTAACATCTCTATGTTCCTATTTAAAATTTTTAGTATGTCATGTTGTTTCCTAATTGCTAAATTTAACATTCTTTTGTGTAAATCTTTTGCGTACCTCTCAATAGTGTGTTGATATTTGGGAATTTCTTTATTATTAAAAATGTTAACTAAATTATTTGTTGAGTTCCTAATAAATTTTGGTGTAATGGCAGCTTTTCTACATCTTATTAAAAACGTAATGGACGCTTTTACTCTTACAATTTTGTCCATGGTTGCCTTGTATTTGTTGATTATTGCTGCAATGGAATTATTTTTTTTGAATTTCCTATCGCAAATCATCGATTTTGAGTTTTGATTTTTCTACTGCTTCTGAAACTTGCTCACAAATGTTTTTTATAAATCTTTTTATCTGAATTCACTATTATGTATGTATGTTTCCTAATAGTTCAATTGGAAAGCATCAAATCAATCACGCGTATTGTGCAAATTTTTATTAAACATCAACAGCAGGCATTTGTCCTTAATGTGTTAAGTTGAACTGTGTAAATTATGTGGATCGTGCATTTGAGGTTAAAGGCCAGCAACAAGTGTATTCACATAACTTAAGCGAAGAAAGACAAAATATAATAAGAGAAAATACTCGATTGAGACAACGCGTGAGCGCACGAAAATCATTGGCTTTCTACAATCGCTTAGCATTCCAATATGATCCCACTGCGAAGTGCAGTGATGATGACAATTTAGATATTGGACCAATGACGACTGTATGCCGATATACACCCCGGGGGCACATATATGGTCTTTATGAAGAGCTACGATGTAGACCTGTGCAACTGGGGGAAAAGGGAGTCCAGAAGGCGGCAGGATCCAACTGGGAACTCCACTTTTTCTCCACGGGAATCAAAAAACAAAAAATGTGGTTTACCAAAGAGCAGTTCAATAAACCGTATAATTTGCGGACACGTATAACTCTTCGATTCAGTATTTACTTTGGACTCACTTTCATTTTTTACTTAGATAAGTTCAACTAAATTCCACTTCATTTTTGTAATCGAAATGAATTCATTACTGTTGTGCAATGAAATAAAATTTTTCCCTTTAAATATAAAACAAAAAAAAAGTTTTCTTTATCTTTTAATCCGTAAACGAAATGTTACAAAAACGAACCCATCTGGTGGCGAAACAGAGGTCGCCAGGTTTGCTAGTATATTTTAATACTAAAGTAAGTTAAACGATCGACATGTTGGCTTTTTAATATAGCTAATTTTCTTTTAAATAGTTACACACAAAACAAATTTTGCTAATCCATAGATAAATTAAAACTATTGATTGAAGAACAATGCTTAAGCCCTGCATTCTGGTCGTAAATTTAGATTTCATGTGAATTCCGGACGTAAAACTTCGTTTTTTAACAGAAAGTTTGTTATCTAAATAAAATAAAAAATATATGGTTGAAATTTTTATTGTATCACGAAAACAAAAGTTCGGCAATTTCGAATAAAATATAATATCTGGCGTATGTCCACCACAACCACGCCAACAGATATCCAGTTGTCTTAAATCACACGATCTGGCTGGCCAGTGGACTACTGATTGTCGTCAAATTATGCGATCGGGAAATTTGGTTGGAATAAGTTGAGCATTTCATTGGCTGGGTGCCATGTGGCACCGTCCTGTTGAAACCACATATCACTGATATCCACGTTATCAATTATAAGCCAAATTTGAGTTAGCATCTCGCCATAGCATGATACTTTGACCGGTACCGCATTTCTAGCCTCATCTTAAAAAAAAACTCCACAATCACGCCTCCAAATCACAAAGCGCACCATATAGTGACACGTTGAGAGCGCTCTATGACTTTCAGAACACCAAGTGGGGTAATTTTGCTTGTTGACATACCCTGATAAGTAAAAATTGGCTTCATCAAAAAAAAAATATTTTTTAAAAAAAAATCGGCGAATCTACGGCGATGTGAATGTAAGTCGGCTGCAATTCCTGCCGCAGTTGAACCTGGTAAGGCTTCAAAGTCAAATCCTTACACAAAATTTGCAATGTGGTGGTATTGCATGGCCCCGATTGTTGAGATGTTCGAGAAATTGAGAAATTTGAATCTTTCTCAACACTGTGAGTCACCGTTGTCACGCGTTTTGTGCGCTCAATTTGTATCGAGCCTGTCGACTTAATTTAAGAGCGATCTTAGAAGTACGATAAAGTTGTTCGAAAATAACACGAATTTTATGAAATGTAACGTTAACGGAACCACCATTTGCATAGTAGATTTTAGTTATTTTAATGTGATTTTCATGCGACCATGTTGTTGGTGTTGTCACTATTGAAAAACAAACTTATTGTTGAAAAGCCGGAAAAAAAGTTGAAAAGTTTGGAATTAATTCTCCCTATAGAACATTTTTTTGGCTAGAAATATAAAACAAAACATTTAGAATTTTTGACCAAAAACTGTGCTTGATATTTTATGTTATAATGGAAATTAGAATTGTTAACTAAATATTGGTTGTTCCTTTTATTTCTAGAA
Organism: Trichopoda pennipes; assembly: GCA_030448955.1. Taxonomy (NCBI): domain Eukaryota; kingdom Metazoa; phylum Arthropoda; class Insecta; order Diptera; family Tachinidae; genus Trichopoda; species Trichopoda pennipes. The sequence continues at coordinate 2,957,509 of JASKUP010000108.1, read as the reverse complement.
ATTGTTATGCAAACTTTAAGTCATATATTAGCTAGTGCTGTAAACCTAAAGAGTAGAAAAAAATTAATCAGTAATTAAAAATAAATGCCTTAATATTAAATATAATAATTGTTCATCATGATTTCGCTTTCAAATCAAACTACTTTTTATAACATCAATTCCCATTTAAATTATTTGAATTTTTCGTAAAGAAAACAATATTTTTTAAATAACTTTTTTAAGTGTTCCAATCAAGTAGCAAGTTCTTATCTAATGTGAATAAAATTAATATGGATTGTACATATACATTTCTAACAGCATATGGTGCAATCGGTGCAGGTGTTTTTGGGTTCTTCAGCCAATGAAGAGTGAGTAATCAAAATGGAAATTGAAAATGTCATTTTACACATGCATAGTTGTAAATCATAAATTTTGCTGAAATGTACAATACAAAAGTTACATAAGAAAATCACAAATTTCCATTATTGTCTTTTAATGACTAAGAAATAAGAATAACGAAAAGTGAAAATGGGTGAAGACAAGGCAAGCAACATGTGTACGCATGTAAGAATCTTTAATTTAAACGAAAATAAGAGAAAAATAATTTTATAAAAAAAAACTAAAAACAAACTCATTTACTGCCGGAGGAAAAATGAACAAAATAATACCAAAAACAAAGTAATTTAAAAAAAAGTATGTTAAAAAAAAACTTAAATCTAAGTAGCTAATATATATGACTAAAACTGTTAACATTAATTGGAAATTTTAAGCTTTCGAAGTATTAACATATTATGACGAAGATGTTTTCTTTAAGTTTTAAAATAAAATAATTATTAGTAAAAAACAAACTGCTTTCTAGGAAATCTTATACGAACAAGACAACAATATGCATATAAGAAATTTCATGAAATAACTTAAATAACAGAAAGCAAAAACAGCTTACACATCCAAGAAGGCACCTACAGTGAATAATAATAACAGCTTCAATATGGGGTGATGTCAAAATAGAATATTCTTCACATGCTGGGTAAATTAATTAATTCAAGTTGAAACATCATTAAGATCATAATAATAAACATATTTTTAAGGCGCTGCAGTTGTAAGGTTACTATTTATTTTATTTTGTTTTATGTTTTCTCTGTGGATAGAGACAGATTTTATTTCGTGCCAAACAAACTTAGTGATCAGCGCAGCTATCCAAAATTTAATATTTGTGGCCATGCCAAGCTTGGTATCCTATGTCAGGCACTTTATTAAAATCAGCCACTTTAGCTAGTCTACTTATTCTATAAAAGTCTAGCAAGACTACGTTGACTATTTTTTACTTAACCAAATAGGCTGCTTAGTAAGGCCGGCTTTATTGCAATCAAGATAAATTCTTTTATTTTCTTGCTGTCTCTACAAAGATTTATATTCAGAATCTTCCAAATATGCACTTCAATTAGAAAACGGTGCTACACATTTTTGTTTCTTTATACTAACAAGGCTCATACAATTCTCACCCATCCTGGCTGCTCATAAAAGATGTAATCAGAGCTCACTATGCTGATAGTGTTTAATTTTAGCCACACTGGCTTTTAAGATATTACTCTTCATTCTCCACTCAAATCTTATTTAACAACACTGTATTTCCTTTTTTTATTTAAAACTCCGATAGAATTTGAACTCAAGTCATTTTTGTTTTCCTGTCAGTCAAATAGATGCCTTAAATAACGTAGGCGCTACAGATTCCTTTATCGTTTTCATAATTTATTTTGTTTACTATACATACACATACTTTTTAACGATGGAGAGTAACTTCACAAAAAGAACTTGAAATAGCTTGATTTGCCTTTATATTAACGTTTTTGTTTCTGTACGCCAAGAAGACTCCAAAGAGGATATACATTTTCTTGTGCAGTTTCCACCCACCCTGGCTACACATAAATTATGTAATCAGAGCTCAATATGCTGATAGTGTTAGTGATAGTGAAGTGATTCTTGTTTGCTTGTTAGTCAAATAAATGCCTTAGTAACCTAAGCACTACAGCTACCTGTATCTTTTTACCCTTTACTAGCGTGCCCGTGACTGCTTTGCAAGTCATTTGTGGTTTGTTTTTATTTTGCAGCGTTCTTTTTTGTGTGCGCCACAAAATTCAATCATTCAAGAAAATTAATCAGGAAGAAAACAATTTTTTCTTCGTCTTTATGTTTTTTTTTAATAATTTTATCTTTTTCACAATTCAATATTTTTGTGTGCTTATATAATACGTCTTATTCTATTGCAATGCTTTTACATATACGACATTCTTGGATCGATTTTGGTTCGCGGCAGATGGTGGTGGTTTATTAACACGTTAACATGATACATATAATTCGCCGTGCCAAAAACAGCGATCATTGCAAAAGCAACAGGTATGGGTAACTGAAGTCGTTTAAAATCAAACGGCAGATCTGGAGGAATCATAGGAATGCATGGTATCAACAATTCCTTGCTCTTAAATTTTCCTTTTAAAATTTTTTCTTCAATCACATTTTTCATGACTTGTTTTGTCTACTAAACGTGTCTCATTGCAAAGTCGTGGCTGGCAGATATTTTTAAGCAAAATAATTGGTACATCAACTTTCACTTGGCGGTGGGGCGGCAGTCCAGGTAACTCATATTCGACTGGATAACTTACAACATCGTCTTGATTGGTAACAGAATCAATCAATTTTTAGGTAAAAATTTCTCCTCGAATGTTGTTCAAAATTTGCACATTGGTATCCGAAACATTTGCATTTTTCGCAGCTAAGATAGCTCTTTGCCCCAACCAATCATGGTTTCTAAAATTTTGTGCAATACCGGGAAATACGTTTGTGACCAGTTTTTGTTTTGATTATGCAAAGTGGCAAAAGTTATCTAAAAGCGTAATTATTTTTGTGGTGAGGCTTTGGAAAACTTTCGGCTGATGGGATCATTTTGCAATTTAACATGCAAAGTACACGCACACACACACACACACACACAAAATGCAACAAAATATGGAAAACAAAATTCTCTGTTTGTTTGCACATCCACTTGCTATGAACATGAGCATATTTCAATTTGTATTTCCGTCGCATTCTATGCAACCACACACACACAGCAACGTACAAACGAAAACACACATTACCTTTGATACAAAATATTGAGTCGAAGTATGCAATGGAAAAAGAATTTTGATTTTTTGGAAAAATTTGTCTTGTTTCAAACACGCACTGTGGACGCACTATTATGCGTAAACGCATAAAACAAAGATACAAAGCAGCGAACGAACATTACGAAGGTACTGTGGAAATTTCGTGGAAATCCGACGGCGCATCTCGTCAAACACTGGCAACCAACGGACACCTATTTTGGGCCTAATTTTTATATATATATAGATTGTGCTTACTGCACTTACACACACCCCTTGAGATGACGCAGGGTAATTCAACTCATTATAAGAGAGGAAACATTTATATTTTTCAATTTTACTATTTTGTATTTTATATAAAGAACTCGAAATAGTTTGACGGACCTAATATTAACCCTAAATGTGCTTATTTTAATTTTGGTTAAGGGGAACGACTGATTTTCTGACGTGGTTTTCGGTTTTTTGGTTATTTACAGGGTTTCAAAACTTGGGGAAAACTAATAAAGGCTTTAATATAACAATAATTTAAATTTGAGGTTGCATACAAATATCTAATAATTTAAAAATTACAAACACGGCATTTGTGTTTTTTATTAAGAGCTCCGATAGGATTTGAGCTTAACTCCATTTTGTTTGTTACTCAAATATACGCCTTAACTAACGTAGGTAGGCACTACAGCTTCCTTTATTTTTTTAACCTTTATTGTGTTTACTATACGTACACACACACGGCATGTTACAAATGGATCATATATCGCACCCTAAATTCAACTCAAAATACTAAAAGATTTAGGAAAGACAAAAAACTGTTTAGTTCATCGTGCAGTTAAAGAAGATAGTGATGTGAAAGAAATTTTTGCAGTAGTTAGAGATGTGTACTCTGATTTAATTTATGAAAAAAAGTCAGTTTTGAAAAATTTTCAATTGTGACATTTTTGTATTTAAGGTGCGATATATTCTTTAATTTCAATGTGTTTTTTTCAGGGTTCAGAATTTTTCATTTATAAACATTCAAAAATCAACATTCATGATATTTTTTATAAATGAGAAATCTAAAATTTTTTAGTAATTAATTTAAAGCACTAGGTCAATTTTAATAAAAAATGTTAAAAAACTTTTATTTTTTATTAATTTTTCGATATTTCGCCACACCGTTGGTTGGCATCATCAGGAAAAACAAAATAATAATAAACAAACAAATTGAAAAAATTTTTTGATTAACAAATCCAAAATAATCAAAAATTTTTTTCAAAAAACAAAACAAACAAAAAACAATAAAAAACGACAAATCGAAAAAATTTTTTGTTTTACATACATACAAACAAATTTTCAATACTAAAAAATTTTTTAAATGAAAAACAATTTTAAACATAAATTTAATGACCAAACGTTACAAAAATTAAAGTATTAATTATTAATATTATGCAGATACAGAGTTTTGTTTTATAATTTTATGCACTAAATATCTATAATTTTGTGCAACATTCTCCGTATCTGCTTTAAAATTTATTCTTTTCGTTAATGGTACTATAATTATTTGTAACATTTCTAACATATAACGACGTTTATAATTATTTTCTAAATTTAAAATTGAAACATTTTCAAAATTAGGATAGTGATTAACTTTAGAGCAATGCGAAGATAATGCTGTTTTTGGTAAACTAATATTATTCCTGTATTTCTGGTCTGACCTATGTCCTGCGATTCTAGTTTTCAATTTATTTTTTGTTGTGCCTACATAAACCTTATTACAATCCTCCTTATCATTACCGTTACAAGGAATTTTGTACACTACATTGGACATATTTAATTTTTGAATTTTATCCTTAGTTTTACTAAACAACCTATTTAATGTATTTGTATTCTTATATGCCATTTTGTATTTATTTGTATCATAAATTTTTGAATTCTCTATTCTTTCAGACAAGACTGGTATATAAGTTATCGATTTATATATTTTCGGTTCCGTTCCACTATTTATAACTCTTTTCCTCCTATTATTAAATTTATTAATTAACCTATTAGTTAATCGTATTGGAAAATTGTTCTCAGTTAAGATATTTCTAATCTTTTCTTTGTTCTTTCTATGGAATTCTTTGTCACTAATTGTTAAAATTCTCTATATTAAATTATTGGCCGTGTTAATAATAATTCTTCTATTTTGTTTAGAATAATAATTAATAATTCTACCTGAAGCAGTTGGTTTTTGGTACCAATCTATAACTAATTCTTTATTTCTTCTTATTATTAAAGTGTCTAAATATGGAAGTTTAGCATCACATTCCCTTTCAATTGTAAATTTTATTGAAGGGTCAAATTCATTTAATGTTTCTAACATTTCGTTAATGGCAGATTCAGATATAATACAAAACAAATCATCTACATATTTTGTCATAATTTTTGGTTTAACATTTAATTTTTCAATAACATTATCTAACAATTTTTCCATAACAATATCTGCCACAATTGGAGAAGCTGGAGAGCCCATCGGAAGTCCTTTTTGCTGGATATATATCTTTTCATTATACTGAAAATATCTATTCTGTTCTATACAAAACTTAAGAATACGAAAAAATAAACCTTTCTCAATCTTTGTAAAATTTTTCAAAACATTCCATTTCTCTTCTATTGTGTTGATCGCCAAATCAACAGGAATACTTGGAAATAACGATACTACATCAAAAGAAATTAATTTTTCATAATCCTGCACATGATGGTTTTTAATTTTTTCTTTAAATTCAATTGAATCTTTTATATTATACGTAGAACCCTCGGTGATCTTCTTCAATATGTTAGTAACATATTTACATAATTCATAAGATGGTGAATTAACAAATGAACAAATTGACCTTAAAGGATATTCCTCTTTGTGAATTTTTGGCAGTCCATATAACCTAGGTGCAATAGCAATATTAGTTTTAAGCTTATTTCTCTCTGTAATATTGATAATTTTAAGTTTGAAAAGTTCTTCTACTATATCATTATTAATCTTCTGCAGTTTGGTAGTAGGGTCCTTATTCACTTGGATGTACTTAGTCATATCTCCTACAATATTGTCAATCCGCACGTTATAGTCAGTTTTATTTAAAGCCACAGTAGTGTTGCCTTTATCTGCTTTTAAAATTAATAAATCTTTATTATTTTTCAAAAACCTTTCAGTTTCTTTAACTTTATCTAAAATGAACCTATCTCTGTTTGTCAAAATCATTTTGTTCAAATGATTATCTACAATTGTAGTTAATTTTGTTCTTGCTATTTCTTGATCTTCTTTTCCCTGAAATGTCTGTACAAAATCTTCTCCATCTGCAATAATCTTTAAAATTGGGATATCCTCCTGTTGATTTGGCGATCAACACAATAGAAGAGAAATGGAATGTTTTGAAAAATTTTACAAAGATTGAGAAAGGTTTATTTTTTCGTATTCTTAAGTTTTGTATAGAACAGAATAGATATTTTCAGTATAATGAAAAGATATATATCCAGCAAAAAGGACTTCCGATGGGCTCTCCAGCTTCTCCAATTGTGGCAGATATTGTTATGGAAAAATTGTTAGATAATGTTATTGAAAAATTAAATGTGTAACCAAAAATTATGACAAAATATGTAGATGATTTGTTTTGTATTATATCTGAATCTGCCATTAACGAAATGTTAGAAACATTAAATAAATTTGACCCTTCAATAAAATTTACAATTGAAAGGGAATGTGATGCTAAACTTCCATATTTAGACACTTTAATAATAAGAAGAAATAAAGAATTAGTTATAGATTGGTACCAAAAACCAACTGCTTCAGGTAGAATTATTAATTATTATTCTAAACAAAATAGAAGAATTATTATTAACACGGCCAATAATTTAATAGAGAGAATTTTAACAATTAGTGACAAAGAATTCCATAGAAAGAACAAAGAAAAGATTAGAAATATCTTAACTGAGAACAATTTTCCAATACGATTAACTAATAGGTTAATTAATAAATTTAATAATAGGAGGAAAAGAGTTATAAATAGTGGAACGGAACCGAAAATATATAAATCGATAACTTATATACCAGTCTTGTCTGAAAGAATAGAGAATTCAAAAATTTATGATACAAATAAATACAAAATGGCATATAAGAATACAAATACATTAAATAGGTTGTTTAGTAAAACTAAGGATAAAATTCAAAAATTAAATATGTCCAATGTAGTGTACAAAATTCCTTGTAACGGTAATGATAAGGAGGATTGTAATAAGGTTTATGTAGGCACAACAAAAAATAAATTGAAAACTAGAATCGCAGGACATAGGTCAGACCAGAAATACAGGAATAATATTAGTTTACCAAAAACAGCATTATCTTCGCATTGCTCTAAAGTTAATCACTATCCTAATTTTGAAAATGTTTCAATTTTAAATTTAGAAAATAATTATAAACGTCGTTATATGTTAGAAATGTTACAAATAATTAAAGTACCATTAACGAAAAGAATAAATTTTAAAGCAGATACGGAGAATGTTGCACAAAATTATAGATATTTAGTGCATAAAATTATAAAACAAAACTCTGTATCTGCATAATATTAATAATTAATACTTTAATTTTTGTAACGTTTGGTCATTAAATTTATGTTTAAAATTGTTTTTCATTTAAAAAATTTTTTAGTATTGAAAATTTGTTTGTATGTATGTAAAACAAAAAATTTTTTCGATTTGTCGTTTTTTATTGTTTTTTGTTTGTTTTGTTTTTTGAAAAAAATTTTTGATTATTTTGGATTTGTTAATCAAAAAATTTTTTCAATTTGTTTGTTTATTATTATTTTGTTTTTCCTGATGATGCCAACCAACGGTGTGGCGAAATATCGAAAAATTAATAAAAAATAAAAGTTTTTTAACATTTTTTATTAAAATTGACCTAGTGCTTTAAATTAATTACTAAAAAATTTTAAAAAAGGTCAAAAAAATTATAACTATTAGAAATCTAAAATTTTATATTTATTTTTCACACTCATAAACGAACAAGAAAAAATGTTCTGCTTATGTTCATACATGAATGCGCACAACAAGAATTATTAGTCTTATTCATATGTGATAAATGATAAATCAGCTACTTCTCATTAATGTTATTTTTCATAAATGTACATGTTCATTTATGAACGTTGAAATTTTATAAAATTTCTTATAAATGAATGTGAAAAATTTTCTACCTACGATCGCAGTTTACCGTAAAATGTAGTAAAAACACATGGGTACATATTAACACAAAATACAATATTGCAATATATTCTAAAAGAAATAAAAAAAAAAACATTTTTTTCTACATACGCCGACAATTGCGCATTATCAAATATGTGCGTTTATGTACACGAATGCTTAACGCACATATTTTTACGATCTTTTCATTTATGAAAAATTATCAAAATTGTACATATTCAAAAATGAACACTTGTGTGTTTCTCATTTTTTCACTTATGAATACAAAGAAAAAAATAAATCGTCGCATTCATAAATGAGAAAACGCAAAATATTTTTCAGTCTCTCACACATGTATGAGAAGAAGCGGCTAAAAAATGAAATGTACATATTCATACATGTATGAACAGTGAGTGAACACTTCGCTACTCTGGTTTTATTTTATAAAAAGAATTTGAAATAGATTAAAGTACCTGCATTAACGTATGCATTCCAACATATTTACGTTTATATTCTAAAGATTTATTATCTTGTAAATTTCTTGTATCATACTTTAAATTGATAATTTAAAAATAAAATTAAAGCCAATGTATATGCACTCATATATACACAAACAAACATACCTACATACCTTATACACATTTGTATATATTTTTATTAAATAGAAAAATATTTCATTTCTTCATTTTGTATTTCCTTTTTATGTTTCCTTCACTCAACTTCAATTCAACTCTTCTACTCAGCTATTATTTCCTTTTTATTTTTTGCCTTCTATAGCACTTTTATGAGTGTGTTTCTTTTTCTTCCAAGAGTTTAAATTTATTGTTCCATAAGAATTGTTAAACAATTGCACACAATCAACAACAGCATCATCATCATCATCATTTTGATTTAGAAATTGTTATTTAAATTTATTTTCTAGTTTTTCTGTATGTTTCCAACAAAAAAATTTAAAAAAAATTAAAGAAAAAACCATTAGACAAGCTTATTTATTGCTTTGGTCAAGGTATTTAGAGCTTAACAATTTGGACACATAAATTAATTAAAAATTCTTACACCAAGACATGATAGACAGCTTCTTCATAAACCTTCGTTTGGATTCAAGAAAACAAGTTATATTGATTAAATGAGTGTGTAGTTGATAGATGAAGCACAAAAACAAAATTGAGTTATTTTTGTTTAAATATTTAAAGTGAATTCATAGATAAAAATAGGGTTGTATTTTTATTGGCCTTTTTGGAAACTTAATACATTTCGTTTTCCCTTAAATGGATTATGGTCTTTAGTTCAGTTTTTCTCTTAAGGAATTTCCCTAAGTAACAAGTGAGCGAAATTTTGAAAAGTAAGAAAAATTGAGAGCGCCATCTAGTAATTCGCCACCACTTTGATTTAACAAGTTCTCAAAATATTGTGCAAGTACACACTAGTTTTAAGGCTGATAGTTTAAATTTGCACATCAGATAGTTGTTACTAATCTGCAAGGGATACTCATTGCTGAAGCAAAGGACTAGATTTTTATTTAATCCAAGACGAAAGCAGCAAACGTTATTGTTTACTTTGTTCCTGTCACAGTTAAGTTCCAATCATATTTATCGCAGCCTAACTAAAACGTAAGCTAGTTAACAATCCTGTGCAAAAAAATTTAAATTTTCTAATGAAAGCTTACGACACACTATTCTGTTTTGCGAGTTGGCGTATTAATTTCTCATATAAATTCTGAATTAATCTAATATAAAATAATCAACATGAAGTGTTGCACAATAACATGTACATGAATATTAATTTTTTCATCTATTTCTTGTTTTGTGTTTCTCAGTTGTTGGCTGCAAAGATTTCTTATTTATTAAGCATGTGGTAACTTACCATTTCTCTCTTCAACCTAGACTATATCGAAGTTATATCCATGACTTCTGGACTTTATCTATGCAGACTCCATAGCTATCTCATTTATCAATTTATGAGTCGCTAAAAAAACAACAATTGTTTTTTTTATGAAACCCCGATTGATTTGAACTTAAATACGCTATTGTCCTCAATCGACACATACGGCACTTTACAGAAAGTACATGCCGTAGCCTTATTTAACATTCAAAAGTTCCCAGCTATTTTGTCTAACAACACTTGTACATACTAATAGCCCTGATTTCAGTGGCCAATATAAAGAAAAAAGTCAGATGTTCCTTCAGGATTGGGGGGTATTATTAACAGTACTATTTGGTACTATTTATCTTCCCTAATTTTCCATTGTGGTAAGGACCCCCCGGGGGCACATTTATCGGTTCTTATAGAATACTCGACTATCTGGACCTGTGCAACTGGGGTAAAAAGGGAGCCCAGTCCCCTGAAGGCAGACAGGGAGTCAACTGGAAACTCCACTTTATTTCCACGGGGATCAGTGACCCGCAGAGTTCATTATTTGTCTTTTAGACATTTAATAGTTCTCTGACTGATCATTGAGGTTGGCCCCTATATGGGAGTATCGTGGTGGTTGTGGTTTCGAGGCCCCATAACAGTTTATGGTTCTATGGTGGCCAGGATCATCTCACTGATAATGACACGCAAAGTGAAGTGAGCATGCTTGACATGTGTTCTGGACAGGAGTTGGAAAGTCTCCAACTCTTTAGCAAGGTGTGATGATTTGCAGACCTGTACTGAAATCATTAAAGTTGCAACTAGGTGGTTCTGTTGCATAGAAATATGGCTTCGGCTATCTAGAACGCATGTATGACGTTCCAAATTATACAATAGTGGTTTGTCCACCATCTGATTAAGACTAATGGTCAGGCGCGGATGTAAAACAAATCACACTCTGTCCATTGTGGTAAGGTTAAAATCAGCAGCTGCCCGTGAGGTCTTAATCAGACGGTGGTAGTATCACTGGGTGTAAAAAGCGTCCACCCGCACCCAGAAACGCATACACTCTTTAATTACAATTTCTATCGGTAGTACAGCCACGCTGAAAAGTTGAGGATTATCCAACTCCTTGTTCTGTTGCACGTGACAGCTAGGACATTGGATAGTAAACCTGCGTTAAAATCTCCTCAAGCTTTCTTTAAAGCCCGATTAAAGAAACAGCCACCACGTTGCTCCTCTGAACAATAACCAGAACAGGGCCGTAGCTCGATGCGGAACTGGCTCCCGTCGTACCAGTATATGTATGTGGCATCACTGCTTATGCCAACTATAAATACTCCCTTTTGAATATCTAAGTTTTTGTACCAAAACCCTTTTTAATTTCCTTTTTTTTTGTTTTTTTGGACTCTAGAAATCGCCACACGTGCTTCGATTAAAAATAAAATTATCTTTATCTTTGTTTTAAAATAAGTGATCATTAATAAAAATAACTAAAAGTCAAATCTTTAATTTACTAATAGAACTGCTAAATGTATATTAAGTTCACTGATCGGACTTCGAGAGTCTACTCCAGTTTGGGGCTCCCACTACCCCAGGCGACTGATGCTGTATTTTACCCCAAAAGCACATGTTGGGAGATTCACCAAGAGTGTGTGCCACCGGGGGGATTTGAGGTATCATGCAATCTTCCGTAGCAACGTAGACCACAGCTATGTAGGGTCTTTTAAGATATCGCCAACCGTTTTTATTTTTTGATAAAAGAAGTAACGATTAAGTGAAACATTTCAGTCTATAGCATACGTATCTTTATAACCTAAGTTACTTTACACAGCTTACTTTACTTTTACTCATTTACAATTTACAACCGCAAACCCCCAATAACGAAATAAAGTTAAAAACTCTCGCGAGCACCTCTTGACTCATAACAAAGAGGATAATGTATAAAATACACTAGGTCACCAAGATACTACAGTTTGCAAATCTAAAAGGATTTTTTCTATTATCCCAAATATATCCCGCGCGTTATTCTACCGAAAAAAGATCGCATGTCCAGAGTCAGTAATCAAAAATTGTTGTACGAGCGGGCGTTTTTGTCAGGTATAAAAGAAATTAGATTTAGAAAATTTCCTGAATAACTATCGCCTGGTATTTACGAATATAAATAATATCTAGTCAAATGCCGTCGTCTATAATACAAATGAGAGACGGATGATGCAGGATCTGCTATGGTGAACAAAGAACTTCTAGCAATATTTAACATTACCCACCATATTCACAAAGATCTCATGGCGCTATGTGCAGCTTAGGTTGCACAAATTCTATACTTTCAAATACCAATCACTGTGACTCTTAATAATAATGAATAATTATTGTTTATATATTCAGTATTTCTAGGAAAAAACCTTCGATATCAGCAGAACTACACAAATAACAACCAAATGAGCTACGACATCGACAACAAGAAAATTATTTTTTGTTTTAGTAAAAACGTTTATGGATTTCTTTACGATTGGTAGAAGCCTGAGAGCGGTCTTGTATATAAAATTTAAGTTTTAAAGATATATTAAAATAAAGCCAGTAAGAAGAATATAAATGTATCACTATGTTTTTAAACTCATTACTTTTAGTTTTGTTTATATCTATATTCAGTTTACTATAGTTGCTAAAACAGTAATAAAATATATAACCTGAAATGTGATTCAAATAATTAAACAAAAAACTATCCTTTCTTTACTTTATCTTTTACAAAGTTCAAATTCAGTTGCATGCACGTGCTAGTGCGTATTTTCAACGTATTTAACACACATTCTAAGTATCATTAATAGTAACATAAAGCGAAGTATGCTAAAGGCAACACACTCGTGTAGAACTCAGGCATTTAACACATATTATGGTGTCATAAAAGCACTAGAAAAAATTATATAATAAAAATACATACAAGTATAAAATAATTTTAATAAAATTGTTAGTTTTAAATAAATAATATTTTTAAATTTATTTATTTTTTGCTGACATTCGTCTCTACAGATGTATCAGCTATTCCACAAAAATAGCAAAATACCAAAAATTGCAAATGATCTTTTAGAGTTTAAAGAAATGATAATACATTAATTTTTTGTTTTCTAATTATTACCTAGAAAACGAAACTTTATTTGATTTCAAAATGCATTAAATGGCAACAGTAATGCTTCTAAGTCCAATATACATTAACAGATATTTAAACTAAATATATGATTAAAATGTGTACGAAACGGCTTAGAAAAGTCTAGAAAAATATTGTTATTCCTTTCAATAAACGTTTTGTTATATTGAGTTCTTTTATTGCCAAGTAACAATACCGCACTTATGAATTTTGAATTAAATAAAACGATTTATTTATTTTCAATATACACAAAATAAACACAATGGTAACTTCACCACTGTAACGTCTAAAAAATTACTTTGCTATTTTGTTTTCTTTACTCAAAGATGATTTAAATTAAATTAATTCATTTACCATGAAAGTGGTGCTTAGATAGCAGTTTTAAGCGGTTCTCGCATATACAAGAATATTCTACTTTAACATCACCCCATATTGTTATAGTTATTATCATACAGTGTGGGCGCCTGCTTGGCGATATCTTTTAATTTGGTTCTATATTAGTTTCTTTTTTTGTTTTCTGTTGTTTAAATTACTTTCTAGAATTTATAACACAATTTTGTTCTTGTCGTTTTGCGTGTATAAGATTTCTTAGAAAAGTACTCAGTTCGTAAAACACACAATTTCGTTTACGTTTTTATTGATAATTATTTTTCGTTAAAATTTATACTTCGCAACACTATTATATTCAAAAACAGAAATTTACGAATGGGTGCGTCGGCTTTTCCATATATGCGTGCGGGTTTTCTGTGCCCCAAATGCGACAATTTTGCTTCCTTACATACACGCCAAGATCAAAATGAGCTTCATCTAAAAAGATGATTTTTTTTTGCAAAATCGGCATCTTTTGTAAATCGATCGCAGGCCCAATTAGCGAAGCAAAAACGCATTGGGTTGTCACTTGGCCCAACTTCTGAACCAATTGGAATTTTTATGGCGTCATACCAAGGTCTTTATGCAAACTTCGTCTCAATGATGTCTCTGAAATGTTTAATTGTTGGGAACGACGGTGAATTGATGTTGATGTCGCTTCACGCACACTTTCTGCCGCAGCAGCAATATTCATGGGTGTACGCACGGTTTTTGGGTTTTCATGTTTTGGTTTATCGATGAGGATGCCAGTTTCTTTCACTTTTTCACAAAATAACGAACATACGGAGCTGACGGTGTTTCTCTTCTTTCAAAATCCGTATTCAATTTTCGCACACATTCTGCAACATTACCATGATTTTCAAAGTAATGTCGCAATATTTCGGAGCGTTGTACAAGTCGTCAATGGTGCTGCGAGAGGTTTCAATAAAGAAATGCAATCTGGATGTACTAATTCGTGTCAAATACTCTCAAGTTTATAAATTTTTGCTTTATAAATATTCATGTGCTTATAGATATTAATATTTACCATGAAAAGATCTTCCCCGTTGGCTTGTATTTCAGTGTGCTAAAGGATCCGCCAAATAACTTTTTTTTGTGTTTTAAATGCTATAAACAAAACTACTAAATATTTTCTCAAATATCTTTTTTTATTTGAAAGTACAATCGTTCCGGTTAATAATGGAAAATAACTTCATTCAAATGGCTGCCATGACTGGCCATGCAGTAGCCTACACGATCGGTCCAATTTTTAAGCATATTATCGATTGTATGCAGCTGTATTTCACCAATGGCTTCACGAATATTGTCATTTAAAGGGTCAATTGCCTCTGGCTTATCTGCGTAACACTTATCTTTGACGGCACCTCACAAATAATAGTCCAACGGTGTCAAATTGCAGCTCCTAGGTGGCCAAACGACATCAGCTCTGCGGCTGATAATGCCATCTTTAAAAATAGGGCGTAAAGCATATAGTATAGCTTTGGCTGTATGGTACATAGCGCCGTCCTTTTGAAACCAAAAGTTGCCAGTATCCTCCTCTTAAATTTTTGTGAACTAAAATTCGTTCAACATGGCCCGAAAACGATCTTCATTGACTGTAACGGCCACTCCTTGCTCATTTTCGAAGAAAAATGGCCCAATTATGCCTCTGGAGCAAAATCCGCACCAAACAGTGACTCGTTTAGGGTGCGACGGTTTTTCAATGTGTGCGTGCGGGTTTTCTGTGCCAAAAATGCGACAAGTTTGCTTGTTTACATAACCGCCAAGATCAAAATGAGCTTCATCTGAAAAGATGATTTTTTTTTTGCAAAATCGGCATCTTCTGTAAATCGACCACAGGCCCACTTAGCGAAGCGAAAACTCACTGGATGGTCACATGGCTTCAAAGTAGTGTCGCAATATTTTGGGGCGTTGTTCAAGCGTATACACAACCACATTCCATCATATACAATCGAATTAATCACGTGACGTGCAAGCAGCAATACTGGGTGAATGTAAGCTTCAGCTGCATATTTTTTTCACGACTAATATTTTTGCCGATACTGTGTGTCCTGCAAACGCTGAAAGATAACTGGTTTTTGGAACTAATATACGATATTTTTTTTTTGTCGGACCAGCACTCAGGGATGACATCTATTCACACAATGCATTGTACCTGGAAAATTTGGTTATGAGAAGGAGGAAAGAAGGAGTAGTAGTTGTAGACATATGATATGAATTTTCCAACATTGAAAGTGACATGAAAGATATATGAAGAGGGTTCATTCCATACATGATTCATTGGTTGCTCAACTACAAATCGATTTGCTCTCAACAAAAAACGAGTTAAAGACATAAATGTGCAAGTACCGCCAACAAGTTCCCTAATTTCTCCAAAGCACCATACATTATTAAAGTGATACAACAGTGAAATACAACTAATATTGCATCGATGCTGTAGAGAATCAATAGAGGTAGATACCCCAATGTCCCCAACGACCCTCTTGGTCTAGATGGTATAAGAAGTACGAAGACCACATGGAGTGTAGTATCTCTTACACCATTTTAGAAAACCGAGTCACTTGGAAGCTTCTTCCGAAATCTGAAAAATGTACTTAGTCTGTCGAATATCACGGTGAATTTGCCTGCCAAGAAAGGGCTTCTGATATCTTACAATTGAAATCTCCCACAGTACAGCACAATTTCATATACATACCTAAATGTGAGCATGCAACATTGGCTGTTACGGGCAGGCATTAAAATCGACTCTATTCACACGGCTCCATTCCAAGATTGTTCTGACTTGTGAAACCCACCTCCAACTGGTTCGATATATTACTAAATGAATATGGATGACATATGGTGCTGCTATATGCGAAATGGTATGCAGAATTGAAAGTTTGACAAAGAAGGTGATTTAGAAAACTTAGAAATAGGGTTGGAGAAAGAGCAGAGCCTCGAAACACACAGCCACCACGATACTCCTAAAGGGCCTACCTCAATAATCAGTTAGAGAACAGCTAAATGCCTTAAGAGATAAATAGCGGAACTCTGTGGCTTTACTGATTCCCGTGGAAATATAGTGGATTGACCAGTTGCCTCCTACTAGCCTAAGGGGAGTGGGCTCCCTTTTACCCCCGCAAGACACCAGTTTAGATGGTTTTGTGATCCATAAAGACTTATAATATGCCCCCGGGGGACTTTCACCGCAGTGATGTACGGAGTTGAATCATTATCCCGACAGGAAAGCCAGCATGTCACCTGTAGAGCACTCCCTATGGAAAGCATACTGTTGATCGCTAAGTAAGCTGTTGGACTTCAGTTACCTCACAAGATGAAAATTATTAATTTTTTCCATCACTATAGAAAGTGTAGAAAAATATACAGTAATTTTCAGAGTTGTTTCCCTCACCCTCTAGTTTTGATAAAACAAGTAAGGGAATATTCATAGAGCTGCCGCTTTTTGTCAAAATAATTGCTTGTATTTTAATGCAGACATGCGCCTAAGGTACTGTCCTACAATATGGAAAATCTTTGAGTTCAATATTATTTAAGGTGATGCAGACCTTTTAGAATTTTACCAAATATGAAAAAATTGTATCAAAACAAATTACTTAATAATTCAAGCTCTATTCTGAACTAAAGCCTTAGAGCGATATACGACTATCGAACAAACACAGTGGTTTGTAAAAAGGGTGAAAAAGTGTGCGTCAGTAAATATATTATTCTGCTGTATTTGTCGACTGTTTGCAACCATTTCGTATGGTAAGGTTTGTTATTTGAATTAAAGCAAAAGTTATCTAAAAGTAGTTTGTATTTAGTGAATAATTTGCTATACTCACGCCTCAGCTAATAGAAAACAGGGTTCTCCTTTCTAGCCAAAGCTCCATATGTTACAAGCCTCTTATATTTTGCTTCTTGTCTAACCATTTTTACTCTATATTGTGACTTCAAATTTTAATGGACTATTCATTATCATTATTATTACAAATGCATATTTGTTTGTTTGTTTATTAAACTTAAGATCCCTAATTATTTATCCGATCTTTGCGGAAGTGTATAAACTTATTGTCTGTGATATAAAACACGTTATAGACCCTTTATCTAGAAAAAATACGGCTTTCCAGCTATTGAGAAATATCTTTCGGTTTACTTTCTAGTTTACTACAGAAAATGACACAAACGAAACATTTGCTCGAAAGTTTTAAACGGCAGGTGAGCAAATTATGTCAGTAGAAGTTTAGATAAAAAGACACTTTAATTCATTATTTACAAAATTTTGAAAAATTTTAGCTTGACAGGTAACAACCAAAATTTGTTAAAATGGTTTTGCCTTAGTAAAACCATTAATCATTTATAAACCTTAAGAGACCCACAAAAACATAAAAATATTATTTTGAGGAAAAAGCATTTTCAATACTCAAGAAACTGTTTTTTACTCTATAATCAAAAAGTAAACTGAAACTAAGCTTTTGGTGGTTTTAATTTTTATTCTTAAGCGTTAAACAATTACTTTAAGCTTTTGGATTTAATTTGTTTCATCTCTATTATCTGATCTCTTTATCTTACAAATATGTTTTACAAGTTGTATTTATTTAACTTGATATGAAGCACACAAGTATTAGGAGCCACGGTACAGTAAACGTGAGAATAATAAAAAATAGAAATAAGTCTGTCTTTAATTTAAAAGCATTTTTTTGGTAAAAGAAAAACTTTTGTGCTGACAATGACAATGACTCACGTTTTTCTCGTGCAATTTCTTATCCCTCAGGGACATAGTATTTCACATGTGGAACATTTTTGTAAACATTTTTTTTTTAAATTTATCATTAACAGTTATATTCATAGTATAACTAGTGTTTATAATAATTTGTCAAGCAACAATTCTTGACAAAGTAATTGTAGTAACCAAAGGGATTTAGGGAGTTAACTAATGGCAAAGCAAGCACAATGGAAAAGAATTCATTGGTTAAACCATAGTCACTGGTTAACTTAAGACTATACATTTGGGCATAAGTATTTTTTTATCTTATTTTTTGATTTAACATGCATTTCAATTGTTGTTAAGTTAGACATGTCCCTTGAAGTATGTTAATGGTATTTTACCTCACCATCTGTGTGTTTTTTTACTTATACAAAGTTATTTAGACACTCGCTTTCTTTTAATGTAGTGATAATTATTACACAATTTTAGGTCAACGTAAAACATCACTTATGGCATTTTGAATGCGTGAAAACACGCTGTTAACTTAATTTTAAACGTTTATGTACTTCTTGTAACGACCAAACACATATAGCATTAACTGTAATGTTCTGAAATTATTCTTCTTATTTTTATTGAATATTTTTATATTCAAAAATACTTAAGTATGTGACATTGATGTCTTATATGGGAATCGGGTTGGTGGTGTTGTATGAAAATTTAATTTTAATAAACATAAAAAAAGGCTCAATAAGCAAACTTCGGTTCAAAGGCTCCTTTACCAAAAAGAATAAACAATTTATTTCTCTAGAATTTCAGTCCTGCCTCGCTGTCTTCCCTCTCTCAATTACTCTAAGCTTACAAGTTGCTATTTTTTTCGATCTTTTAACCGTTATACTGCTGCGGGAGTCAGTTATTTTCTCTGTTTTAATTTCGCAAATTATTCAAGGCACCAATTTAATAATTAACGAATAAGTTATCAGCATATAAAGAATACGAATACTTACAAAGCAAAAATAATGTAAAATGGTAAAATTATAATCATGGTTACACGCCAGTAAAAAAATGCTTCAGACACAATATTTGAACTATTGAATTATTTTTACAAGAAAACAAACATTACACCAACACAAACCTCTTACGCAGGTGCACAAGACCAAAGCAATAAAGAACCTCACAAACGTAGAATTACAGATTGTTACTCCATAGGAAAAAACACAATAGGTGCACACATAAACACAAACGAATAACCAGCATGGTCGTAAAAGGATTGAGGTAAGAAGAGAGACGAATGGAAAGGCAGAGACAAATTAGATAAAAATAAACAAACAAAAAAGGAAAGACAAAAACGAGAGAAAGTGACGAATGCAATAACATGAAGAGAAAGACGAACTATATAAACACAGCTGACAATAGAACACAACTAGTATAAAGAGAACACTGAAGATGGTAAATAGCCGAAATCCGTTTGCTCACAACCCAATTTGACGAGGATCGACGTAAAACCGTACCAAAAAAAAAAAAAGATTATCATTACCTTTATGAAACACCTTAGCCACAATTTCTAAATTATAAGAGCAACTAGACAGAGCGGAAAATAGATAAAGAGATGCTAATAATTTTATTTATTTATTAATTAATATTCGTTAACATTGCATACGCAATGGAAAAGAAAAAGACAGAAATTTCCATTATCTTGATATAACAATATCACGAGCAACTGACTGTTTAACATTTGACATCTATGAAATACCAACTACGACGGACACTATTTATATAGGAAAATTGGACGAACACTAAAAATAAGAATCACAGAACAAATACGCTCATACAAACGAAAATAAGAAGGCTTCAATATTGCATTACACCTTGACACTTATGGACACACGCCAAGGGAAATATATGAATGTATGACACTACTACATCCTAGCAAAAAAGCACAAAGGCTAGACATTCTTGAAAACATGGAAATCTACAAAACAAAAATCTTTAACAGTGATATAACCGAACAGGTAAACACTTCCTCAGGCACAATTTGCTCATCACGAAAACTACTCTAACACTCGACAAACGAAAAACACACTCAGACGGACACTCGCATCTGGATAATAAGGTTGTATCTACCCATGTAGGCAGGTGGCGAGCATTCTGCCTACATGGGTAGATACAACCTTAATAAAAGAAGTACCACAACCCTGCCTCACCAGCAAAGTTTAGAACACCGCTTGAGAATAATGTCCTCACAAATGCTCAGCGTTCATATCGACAACAGCATAGGTTTATTGTTGAGTAAAAACTAAATAAAAACTGTTTAAAGCTCTTTACGTGGTTATTCGGCTGTTTTGCTTGAGGAAGGACATATCAGAGACCCGATACATGTATGAAAAATTGACATTCAAATACAAGAGAACGGTGTAAAGGAATTGCAATCCTTTTTCCCATAACTGATGCGGCAAATCTGATTTTATCAATAAGATATTTTAACATTAAAAAAAAAATGATTTTATGAGTATATAAAAGGATCTTCTTTAATGAATGAATATGAATACTAAAAGTTTTCTTACGATTTGACTTGCGAGAGCTTAAACAAAATCCATAGGTAGTTGCCTAGCAGTAAATTTTATTCCATTCCTAATTCAGACTGCTCAAATACAGCTGGACATCACATGGATATTTACAAATTTAAGGTATAAGTTATCGGAGCCCATTACATTTGACTTGATTACAACTAAGCTTATATTGAGTTCAGACATACACAATTATTGAGATTATCGCAATAAATGCCATTATTGAGCTCAATATTCCATACAAAACTAAACTTCAAATATTGTTCAATAAGTACGAAATTGTTATAAATATTGAATAAACCTTGATATGCAACACTGCACAGTGGTTGCACTTGTATGGAGGAGAGTGACAAAAATAGTTAGAATAAAGATAGCATCTTCAAATTTACACAGTACTATTCTGATAATGTAATAATAATATCCTGATAAAATGGGCGTGGTCACTTGACCCTACCGCCGATTTTTACATACCTGTTAATGAAATATTCAGAATGAGTTTCTAGTTTCGCGCAAATTGTCTTCAAACTTTTGCTTTCGATTAATGTATTTGTGAAAAAGTGGAAAAAAATAATTAACAATATTTTTCCTGTTGCTTATACCTCTATTTTAAGTCAATTTTGCCCTTCATGAGAAAACGTATGTTTTTCGCCACATACAATTTAGCACTTTATTGTTTGAAAATTCAAGATATTACATATGTTCATATTTAATAAATTTGAAAGAAATCAAAAAAATATACTGTTTCAAACCTTAAAAACAATGTTTAAAATTTGCTACTTTTGCAGCAATTCAATTGCAGATTTTAATAACGTACTCTTCTTTTTACATGGCAATTTTCGTTGACCTGAAATGAATGGATCCGAACTCAACAATAACATATTTAATAAATCCGTGTTTGTTGCAATTCTAGAAATTTTCCATGTGTGTTGGAGCCTATACCTTTTAATATCTTTACTTTTGGCTTCTGCAGCTTCCTCAGAAAGCTCTCCAATTGTAAATATAGCGTGGTCAATTACTTTAGAAGCGTGCAGTAGGATCTTATGTACTGAAGGTGGGAGATAGAACCAAGGGTATTTCTCTACCAGCCCTTTAGCAGTATCAAGCGCGAATTTTCTAAATTTATCAGCGTTTATTTTGTAGCCTGATGACATAGCTTGCAGTAATGTTGCACATCTGGTTATGAGGCCTTCATCAACGCCCGTTATTTGAGCAGCCAAACCAGGATTACTAAAAAATCGTCTTGCGGTGTTACCATCATTTGATGATCCACTACCCCCTGGCTTAGGTTTGTCTACTAACAAACCCATCTTAGATCTAAACTTGCTTTGAATTTCTTTTTTTCTTTTCATAAATTTGTCCTTTTCATCTTTTGACCTAATTTGCCATTTATTTAGACCTAACCTATAAGCAACGTGAATGAAATACTCGAAAAAGCGAATATATGAATGTAAGGGTGACAACCCAAACTCATAATTTTCTTTGTGCACCACTTTTTGTAGACATGTTTCAATATCATTCATCTCTTTCGGTTTTGCTTTAATATGTAACATTTTGCAGATGAAGTTTGACTTAATGCGTTGCATACTTTACCATTAATCATAGTCAGTTGCAATTTGTGTTCAACATAAATTTTCTGTTCAGATTTAAAATACTCTGTGTATTTCAGCATATCAATTTTCTGCTTGAAATAATCTCTCTCTGAAATACAAACTTCGGATGTTTCTTTTTTAAATTGGAATGAATTGGTCTACAGTACCGAGTTGACGATGGCCGAGGATTTTTCCATATTATTTTTCCATCTTCAGGTTTCGCAGATTTTGTCACTAGTTGAAGGGGCACATAAGATGTTACAAAAAAACTGTTGTCATGTAGAGTGTTGCTACTAAAACGTTGTTTATACTCATTATAACCAGAGCTACCATCAAATCCCCATTTTCCAATCAAAACAAGGTCATTTACATTAACGTCAGATATGTCTTTCCAGACTTCACATTGTAAATCTAAAATACGTGAAGCTGTATTATCAAGTAAATTTTGTAAATCAACTTCAGCCTGAGATTCACTCATGGTGATAGATTCTACACTTGGATAACTTTTTTTCTTTTCTCTCAACACCTTTTCGTAACTAGGGAACATGTTAGAGGAAAACTTAGAGTTTATAAATTCTCGTATTTGCAAGTACTGATGTTTTGTTAAATTTGTTTCAATTATTATTGCAAGAACCTCAGCAACATTTAATTCTGAACAAGTTTGTGATGGCTCTGAATATACACCACGTAAGGCATCCGCTGCAGTCGCATCAGTTTCTGCCAACCTTGCTAGTCTGCGTTGTTTTGTTCTCTTGGAGGAATTTGAGAAATCAGTTTTGGGGCGACCACGTTTATTCCCTTTTAGTTCTTGGTCTTTAGGTGACGAAGATATGGTTTTAAGTCTTAAGGAAACAACTTCTTTGGTAGCTAGCCAGTCAGAATGAATTTGTAAAACGTTTGATTTTATGCGATGGTTTTTTTCCAAATGTCAACAATTCTTTTGAATAAATATTGTACACATGTCAATAATTCACAAAACGCACCTTCCTCGCATTCAAAATCAATGTATTGTACTACTTCATCGAAAACTTGCTGGGATTTCACCAAGTTTGAACCTTTTTTATAGCACCAAATCTCGAAAATGAACAGGCGTGAAAATATGCATTGCTGGGACCTTTCTATGAAATCGAATTATAGAATTAAAAATATAAATAAGTACAAAAATACCTTTTAATAATAACAAAAATTTCACTCTTATTAAATCAAACGACATACATCACAAATTCTAAAGCACATTAAACATAGAGGTTAGGTTAGTATATTGAATATATATAAAAAATATGCAAAAATATGCACTGGAATTATACATAATCTTAAACTACATACATGTGTTAACATTTACAAACTAATTTGGTCATTGGCTTCGATTGGGAAAGCAACTTAAACTCTAAATAGTTTTTACATATATTAGCAAACCATGTTGGAAAAAATACTTTTTCAAAATCTGTATTTTACTAAAACCACAACACAATTTATTTACTTATTATTTCTTAAAAACAATGCCAATACCATTCACATTAATTTCCATTTTTTATAATTTTAGTAAATCACTTTTATAAAATGTATTTTAACAATTGAAGTGTCACTTTATTTTCCTAGTTCTTTTAATCAACTTTCTACTTCTATGCGAATTCACACTTTAGTTGCTTACACTTCAAAATTACCGTTAGAAATTATCAAAACAAATTGAGAATAGAGAAATTTAATGGCATTAGCGACTATTTATTTCGCTACAATGCAAATATATTAAAATTTTTTTTTTATTTTTGTCATATGGGCGCAACCAATGTGCACTGTTAACAGGTGTGTTCAGTGAGAAAAAATTATATACCACTTATCTACACTGACATATGTCATCAATGTAAAACAAGACATTAAAAATGGTGTAATTAATTTTAACAAAATTGTTCATATTTTACGTACCAATTTCCATAAAGATCTTTGATTTGCATTTTTCTCCAATAATGGAAAAAGCACGAGCTGTTGGTTTCCTAAACTCTGCAAAATTTGCATATTTTTCTTTTTTTTATTTTTAAGTATTTTTAAGTATAAGTGAATCAAAACACGATCGCACTAACTGTAAAACATCAGCATTTCTATTATACAATAGTAATTGCTTTTTAATAAATGAATTTATTTCCATTTTTATAAAATAAAATTTATGACTGAAATAAAAACAAAGTTGTTTTCCAGCTATCAAATGTTTATTGAGTTAGCTAAATTTAGTATGTCTGAACACTAAAATAATATTGCCAATAAACCGAATATTGAGTCAATTAAAAATGAATGTCTGAGCATGCTATTAAATTGTTTATTTTGTCGTTGCGATTAATACTTTAAAAGTTATATAATTATATTTGTAAAAGATCTTTTAAACTGTTCAAAATAGATTTGCTTGAGCTCTCTTTTCTATAAACTCCATTCTCGCAAATGTATCTCCAAGTTTGTCTAGAGCCTATTGTAGAGTCAAACCGTCTAAAGTAATACTAAATTTTTGCGTTTCAAATATTAATATTAACGTTTCTTCTTGCGGTCTTAAATTCACTTTTTAAGCCTAAAGTTCTAAATCGCTTACACCTTGAGTAAGCATAGTCCCTTATATCAATTAGACGTTTTATATTCATAGAAAATCAAGGTTTTTTACTACCCGATATTCTTTTTTAGTTTATTGGAACCGTTTCATCAAGTAGACGTAGCATATTGCCCTCAAAAATCAACTGACAGCTGGCGACATGTAGTATATTTATGATTATTCAATACAAGAGAAGCCTTAACAGAGCACAGTTTAAGCTTTTTACGTGGTGTTAAAAGGCTAGATGGGGTTTTAAGCAAGAAATTTGTTTTTCAATTATAGCAACACTAACAATATAATGGTTTGAATATTTAGTGTTTTGACATGTTCGCAATTGAATTTAATTTCGCACGAAAATCCACAACGAAAATTGTAATTCTGTTAGAATTACTTTTCGTAAAATTCGCAATATTTTCGGACAACATAGTAGCCTTCTGAGACAGGTATTAAGAACTTGAACATTAAGTTTTAGTTGACTGGCTCGATACAAAATGTGCGATCACCAGCGTGCTGTTAATTCCTCGACGTTATCAACAATTAGAATTAACTAAAACCGAATTTTCAAAGGCGAATTTGAATTTTGAAGCCTTACAAGGTTGAGCTGATGCAGGAATTGAAGCCGACCAGCCATTCACATCGCCGTAGATTCGTTCAATTCATTCAGAATTAGCTGGTTGGTTTTTCTGAAAAAATAATTCTTCAAGCGAAGCCCATTTTCACTTCTTAGGGTATGTCAACTAGCAAAATTTCTACATTTAGACATCTGAAAATCTTATAGCGATTATTAAGACGCCTTTGGATGCTCAAAGTGTCATTGTATGATGCGCAATGCGGTCTGGAGGCCGTTTTTTTTGGTATCACCCTGGAAATGCGAAAACGGTCAATGGATCATGCTATAGAGAGATGCTAACAACTCAATTATTGATGATTGACGTCTAGTTTTAACAGGATTGTGGCAAAATATCACACGACCAATGAAACGATCAATATATTGCAAACCAAATTTCCCGATCGCATAATTTAGCTACAATCAGGAGTTAAGTAGCTATCCAGATGGAGTCATTTAACACCACTGAATTATTTTTTGTGGTTCTATGTTAAGGACAGAATATATATGGACCTAATCGAAGCGATTTCAGTCGTAAAACTGAAAATACATTTAAAAAAAAAATATTAAAAACTTTAATGAAAGAATGAATCCACATGTGTCAGCGTGGCCGTGGTGGACATTTGCCAGATATCATTTTTATTCAAAATTGCGGAACTTTTCTCTTTGCAAACCCTTTATCTGTAAAAACGTAATGTGAAAATTGGGTCCCAACCATAAATTTCTCTTTATAATTGATGCGTGTATTATGTACTTGACACCTGTCATAATTTGAAATATTCCGTAGTTATAATTTTCTTGAACTTCATATAACTTATATAGAAAATATATGCAAAAATTCAGGTTAATAATTTCACTAACAAGTTAACAACAATTTTAAATAATAGTAAGTTGTATGACCACATTAAACTTTTGCTATAGACAGTTTTTTGTTTTGCTGTAATAAGTCCCATTTTATAGGTTTTGTTCTCTATTTTCATAAGATTAATTTTAAATGCAAACAACAACTTGTAAACTTTTGTTGATTTTTAAATTCTATGGATTTGGCACATCTACTTGACAATTAAGACAGAAAAATTATCGTATAAAGACATATTAGCTTTCTCTTCACCACAACTGTTTGGGTTTTGCTAATGAAAGGGATTGTTAAAATCTTCATATTTGAGATTAAACGAAGTGCTATTATTGTGTTTTCTTTGAAATAGTATTTGTTTTGTATTTGAATTGATTTAGATGCCAAAAACTAAAACTCATAGTCAATATGATTTCGTTATAAGTGTCAAACATCATCATGATCTGAAAAAACGATTTAATTGGTATATTTTCTTAGAAAAGAAAGTAAAAGCTTTTTAGTCTTATTTCAAGTAAGACAATTATTGTTTTAGCCAGTACTATAAACTCTAATGAAAACAGTTAGCTTTTTAAACCATTTAATATGTTTAAATATTACATTCGAATATGTTTTATTGAATTTTCATTTTAATAAGAATCTTTATTTACTTGACCAAATGTGTGCGTTTTAATCAATTTACACGTCGCAATGTTCCGTAACTCAAACGAGATTTAAACTACTCGATGTAAAGTTTGCCAAACATGAGCCTTTAACCGATCGAGTTATCTAGATCACAAATACGCTGTAGATCCGGCGGAACTCGTATTCACTATCAATGCCATATCGTCTTACATTTTCACTTTCCTCAAGGTATAAATTAGAATTTCTCTTACGATTACACATAGGGACCATAATCAACCCTGCTGTTGTGATATATAAACACCTTCAAGAACAAATCTCTCGCGGCAACACACTGATTATTTTTCTTCTCCTACCCAACATAAGAAAAGTTTAACTGATTTTGTCTATTTAAGCAAATCGGTTCTTTAGTGAGTTCCTTAAAAATCGAAACCGACCGATTCTTTAGTTGGTTCCTTTTCGTTACCACTTCATCCTCATTGAATTTCAATTTACTTCATACCTTGCTTTCATTGAGTCACGTGCTGTCACTACCTTTTCTCTTGTCATGGTGAATTCTGCTCTCGACTGGTGGCTGTCTGCTTTCTTTTCCATCACGTAGTCTTTAGTAATTGCTCGCATTTCTCTAATGCTTAGATATCGCATGGCATTTAAATTTAATAAGCTTATAGTCATGCTGAAAAGTCTTGGGCTAGCCAGTGCCGGATATTCAAACACTATATGTGCCATTGTCTCAGCCTATTCCTGGCACAGTCTGTAAGTATCATCTTCTTCGATTTTCATCTTGCCTAGATGATAGTTTAAGTTTTCATAGCGTCTTTTATTATATCCCAGCCTTACTTCCACTTTTTTCTATTTAATAGTCATTTAAAATGTCCATTCTTTATAATGTCTCCTTAATAAAATCTAAGTTGTACTTCTGCTTTATCATTTACAGAAAGTAACTCAGTTATGTGAGTTGAGATATTTGTAATGAGAATAATTTTTAAAATACTTAATCCAGTCGATGTTCGCAAATCTAATGGATGGTATAACGAATAATCAGAATGATATTCTTTTAGAAACTTGTAGTTTTTTAAGACGTTTTGCGCACCGTTATGCTATGTGTTGAGGTTGCCTGTGTAATTCTCTCTGAGCTCTTTTTTGTCACTTGAAACACTTTCGAGATCTGGAGAATATGTTATGTTACATCTGATTTAACATCGAGTTTCAATAGCCGGCAGTACATTACGTGATAAGACTTACATCTGCACCTGGAAGTAAGCCTTAATCAGATGGTGGTAATACCACTGTGAGTGAAAAGCAGCGCCACTCACGCCCTAGGAGGCCGAAGTCTAATTCTAGCAACAGGTCCTTCCTAGTAGCAATTTCAATGATTCCAGAGCAGGGCTGCAAACCACCACTCCTTGCTGTAAAGCTGGAGACTATCCAACTCCTGTCCAAAACACATGACTAGCATGCTCACTGGATCTAGGATCATTCCACCAGGTATGTGTTATTAAAAGTGAAATGATCCTGGCCACCATATAGAACGGACCTGTTATGGGGCCGCGAAACCACAACCACCACGATACTCCCGAAGGGCCAACCTCAATAATCAGTCAGAGAAACAGCTAAATGCCTAAAGAGACAAATAGCGGAAACTCTGCGGGCTACTGATACCCGTGCAAATAACGTGGAGCTTCCAGTTGAATCCCTGCTAACTTCAGGAGACTGAGCTTCCTTATACCCCCAATTGCACAGGTCTAGTAAGTCGAAGTTCTATAAAGACCGATAAATATGCCCCCAAGGGGAGCCGACTATACAGCTAATTTAAAATTTCCGTAAAATACTGTAATAGGATGATTGACGCTGGCAGTGTATATTAACTGCTAATTATAGCAGTAGGTTTCGCCGGAGCAACTGCTATAAAACGGCGTCCTATTGAGGTGAAGAATTCGCAGTACGGGCTCTTAAATATAAAAAAACTGGAGAGGGTTAAACTAAAGTGCCAAAAAAATATTTGATAAAAGTCTAGGAGGCAAATACTTGTAGTTTTGGACTCTCTTCTAGATATCCTATTAAACAGCCTTCCACACAATTTCAAGAATAAATAATTTATCAGTGGTGACATTAGCAATCTTATATACCCTGTTTACCACACGTACACAAGCAACAACAAAAGCTTTTCTTGTTTTTAGTATTGTTTTCTAAACGACATCTTTAAGGTTATTTACTATTAAATTTGTTATATTGAGTTCTTTTATTCCAAAAAATAATAGAACACTTGAAAGTTTTTAATTAAATTACACGATTTATTCATTCTAAATACACATAAAATAAATACATTGATAACTTTACCATTGTATTTCCTAAAAGATGCTTTATATTTTGATAAAATTTAAACAAAACATCTTCGTAACAATATGTGTTACCCCATGTTTTCCAAAAAAATTTTTCTTTTTTAAGCATGTTAAGCAAAGACGTAACATAGATTCAATTTTATTAAATTGCTGTTGTAAATATATTATTCATTTCATTTTACCATTTCTATTAAATTTGGGCATTTTTTGCATTTCAACATGCATCATTATTTTATTCACTGGAGCATTAAAATCAAACCAAAACCTCCTATTATTTTACTTGCTGCAGTTTATATTTTTTCATATTTCACGTAAGAGAACGTGAGAGCGTAATAAAACCTCTAATGGTATTTTAAAAGTTTTACTTTTTATAAAATCAGAAATTGAATATTGAATACTGAACTATTTGATCAATAATTTGTAATGAACGAAAGCTAAATAAAACCACAAAATTTAATGTTGTATCGAAGATTTGTGAAATAATACGCACATACACCTCCATAATCCTAAAAACAAACATATTGTGGGATTAAAATATTGAAACAAAAAAAAAAACAGTACACTTGCATTTTACACAAATTGTATTTGTTTGTATAAAGACAGATGTGAAAATTAAGAGTGCACACCATCATCCGGTTTCAAAGTTTTTTCTTTTTGTTTTTGCAGCAACGAAATATCAAACCCCAGCTGCATTGCAGTATTTTATAATTTTTTTTCTATTTAGAAAAACGACAGATAGACAGACAAACAGCACAGCTAAATGTATAGAAACAGAAGCTCGCGCTTATTTCATTTGTAGCATTGATATTTTTTTTATTAACAACGTCAGCGAGCATATAAATTCTGTGGTAACTGATACTAACAATACTAAAATAAAGTTAAAACTCTAAATAAAATGACATAGAAATGGTGTACTTAAAAAAGTGTTTTCAAGTTCTCAGCCAGTCATTTTTATACAGTCAATGCAGTGCCATTTTATGGACATTTTATTTTATGTTACCAGGTACTGCCACCCAGATAATAATGTAAAAGAACATGTTCTTACCGTTAATTATAGTTCTAAGAGCCGCTTCAGTCTTTTTTCTTGTCAGGTTAATGGAATCCAATCACTATGAGTCATTATTTCGTATTCTTTTATTTTACTGTGTTTCTTCAACCAAAATTACCCAACATTTTTTCTTTAATAAAAAAAGATTAGAAATCCTTTTTTGAAAAGAAAAAAATATTTATAGCAAATAATAAAATTAAAAATTTCGGTCGCTGCACTATAAAGCTTTTCTAAAGATCTGCGAATTATTAAAGTTATTGACGATAACTTTTAACTGAATAAGAGTGGCTAAAGTGGAGTACACCGAATCGCATATTATTAAAAATTTTTTTTAATCTCCTTTTTTTCGACGTACCATTTGTAAATTCAGTTATAGCAAAATTCTTCTTTAAATAATTTTTGCTTTCCTACTGACGACCCTTCTCTCAGTTTCTTTCTCAGATCAGCGCTGGTCAGGTGATGACCCCTAATCATGCCTAGGATTGTACCAGAACTACAAAATTAGCACATGGTGAGGAAGAAAAAGTAAGAAGTGTTTGTCGAACTTCGATTTGAATTTTCCTACATTGAAAGTGAAGAGGAAAGTCCACTGGATATGGTCTATTACACATACGCACCGATCTTCTAAAAAATAATTTTCCCTATAACACGCAGTGCAATTTACTGGCCAATAAACTATAAATGGATATGCTCTCAATAAAAATCTAGTTAAAAGAAAAACGTGCGAGTGACAAAACAAGTTTCCTAATTTCCCTAGAGCACTTACCATTATAGTGACGAGAAAACAGTGACATACAGCCTACAATGCGTCAATGCTCTAGAGAATCAATACAGTTGGATACTCTACTGTCCCAATGAGCCGCTTGGCCCTCTTCTGTGCGTGGTCGAGCAACTCCAAGATGGACATACCTAAAAAAGTGTTATTACATTTTTGGAAGAATATAGGTGGTATAAATAGTACAAAGAAAACCGAAGCACTTGAAAGCTTCTTTAGAAGCCTGAAAAATGTGGTTAGTCCATCGAACATCATACTGATTTTTCATGTCAAGGACGTCAAGGGCTCCTGATTCCTTAACACTTATACCATCTATTGTAATAGATGCAGCACCATTTCCGCACACAATTCTATACGTAAGCATGTAAGATTGAGTCTTACGGACATTATTTACACGACCCCATTTGGAGATTGTCGCGAGGTCATGATTGAACATATTATTTATGTTCTGCTTTTTTGAACCCAATTCTAACTGGTTCAGTCTATTACTGAATGAATACGGATGACAAATGCTTCTCGGTTAAGAGTTTAACAAAGAAGGTCAGTTAGAAAAATAAGAAATAGGGTAAGAGAAACAACGAACCTTTGCGGTACCCCTGAATTAATCTTAAACTCGTCTGTTGAAATCCCATCTATAACAACTCGTATAGCTCGATTCCTTCGAAAACTCGACTTAAATCTGGAGAAAATATCACCGGCATCAAAAGCAATAAGTTTTGACAGAAGTGCATCACGCCACACTCTATCAAACATCTTGGAAATACCAAGGGCTACCGCCTTACTTTCTCCGAGATGATGTATGAAGTTCCATAATTGTTCCGACAGGAGAGCCAAAAAGTCACCCCTTAAGCGCCAGCTACGAAGAGCAATATTTCAAGACCAGTGCTGGAATCCTATCCGGCCTAGGAGACTTGTTGAAGTTGATATATGCTTAGATATTTTTAACCGCTCGTTTTACACTTTAGATAATATAATTTTTCAATTATATTTAATATACGTATTATTTTTAAATCTATTGTTGTTTTTTATTTTTTTAGGATTTAAAAGCTTCCTGAGAAACATAGATTTTTAATACTGATATTATCAATGAAATTTTTTTAATGCATAAATAATTTTAGCTGAATTTTAAAGGACATCAATTTTTTCATGAAACCCGAATTAATCTCCTAAAAATACCATTTCACTTTTACTTCCCAATAATTTAAATTTTCTTAAAAATTTTTAAATGCAAAACTATAAAACTCGTTTAGAATAGAGATCTAATATATTTTAAATAACTGTTAGTTTGGCTACACTTGTTAAAAGATATATAACATTGTATATAGTAAATAGAATATTTTAGTGTGTTTGCATGAATGTGTTTCATCAGAAGCAGGATAGAGCAAGTAAATAAGTTTTGTGTTACAAACGCAGTTTGTATCGTAAATAATGTTGATTTGTAAAAGGAGTTCCATAGACTAAATAAATATACTCAATAGGTGCATTTTTGTATAAACGTGTGTGTATGTGTGTGTGTGTTTATATATGTCTAACTTCCGTTTACGGGATATTAGAAAATTCAACAAGCGCGCAGAGAACAAAATAAAAATAGAGCACACTCGTATCATCTTTCATTTGAAATTAACTAACGCCATTCAAAATTACTAAATTTAATACAATAAGTGCACATTGGTGTGATGTGTTGTCTGATGCGTGCAAAATTTCTTTTCTAAGCACTGAGAAAAAAAAATAGAAGCTTTTTGTTTTTATCTGATGTTTAAGAGGCTAACAGAATAAGCAGGTGGAATTTTTTGGACAATAAAATCTTTTATTAGCTGCCATTTATTTACTTAAGAGATAACTATTTTAATTTTGGAAGTTCTGCAATTTAAGCTTATTTGGCATTCGGGTATTTTATGTTCTAGCATTTTTAACTGAAAATGCTTCTTGTTATTCGTATGAATTAAAAAATTTTGTTAAAAATATTGTTAGGAAGGTGATTTGTTTTTTAAGAAATCTTATACACACAAGACATAAATGATGTTAAAGCACATAAAAAGTCATTTGCAATTGATTCTAGGCATTGTCATTGTATTAAATAATGTTTTACAAGCAACTAGCTCGGCGTACAGGTGACAATATCCTTCTATTCTTGCTATGTAACATTGGCACCACAAATCCATTGTCGTGTATCAAAGATAAATGAATTGAATTCAAGTTGGAACATCGTTAAAAAGGACAACAAAATTATAAAGCATCTTTTAGGCATTACAGTGGTGACAGTGAATAAATTATTTAATCTATATATATAAAAGAAAGTGATGTTAGTTACTACGCTTATAACTCGAGAATTCCTGAACCGATTTCGGTGATTAGCACCAATTCGGACAGGTCTCCGGCCAAATAAGAAGAATACACAAGAAAATTTTGGAAAATTTCCCAAAAAAAAAAAAAAAATTATGAAGAAAATTCATTTTCACATACATTTTTTTTACAACGCTATCTTAACTTAAGAACTCATAAAAAAACATGATTGTAAATGCTATATTGCCAGTAGATGGCGTTGTATGCACACTTGGCAGATGCAATGACATATGTGACTGGAGTTTTAGTAACATAAATATTGGAATTTTCTTCAGCTTTTAACAGCTTTCCTTATTTATTTAAATTAAATTTGATTTAATACAATATTTTGAAAAAAATTTTGGAAAATTTCCCAAAAAAAAAAATTATGAAGAAAATTCATTTTCACATACATTTTTTTTACAACGCTATCTTAACTCAAGAACCCATAAAAAAACATGATTGTAAATGCTATATTGCCAGTAGATGGCGTTGTATGCACACTTGGCAGATGCAATGAGATATGTGACTGGAGTTTTAGTAACATAAATATTGGAATTTTCTTCAGCTTTTATCAGCTTTCCTTATTTATTTAAATTAAATTTGATTTAATACAATATTTTGAAGAAAATTTTGGAAAATTTCCCAAAAAAAAAAATTATGAAGAAAATTCATTTTCACATACATTTTTTTTACAACGCTATCTTAACTCAAGAACCCATAAAAAACCATGATTGTAAATGCTATATTGCCAGTAGATGGCGTTGTATGCACACTTGGAAGATGCAATGACATATGTTAGTAGTCAAAAAAGTCATGAAAAATGTGATTGAAGCAAAAATTTTAAAAGAAAAATATAAGGGCGATGTGTTGAAACCACGCATTCCTATGATTCCTCCAGATTTGCCGTTTGATTTTAAATGGCTTCAGTTCCCCATACCTGTTGCTTTTCAATGATCCCTGTTTTTTGCACTTTCAGTTATATGTATCACGTTCACGTGCTTTGTTTTTCAATATCGCGAACCAAAATCGATCAAAAAATGTCGAAGAAATGACTTGCAAAGCAGTCACGGGCACGCTAGTTTAACATAAAACTCTAAAGTTCTGTGTCAATATTTTTCAATAAAAAAACTCAATATAATAAAATGTTTATTACAAGAAATAAACACAATTTGTTAACTTTGCGGGCGATTTCTTTTTCATATGATTAAAATATTACCTTTGTGACAAGACTATAGTTCTATCACGTGTTTTATTTAAATCCTTCTTCCTTACTTATTTGAGTAAATTTATAATAGTGAGAAAAATATGTCCAGATTTCTAAAGGTGTTTTTTCTACATAAGTTTGTTATGATTAACAAATTTGATATTTCACGACGACGCTGACAGATGTTGATTTTCAACAAATTTTTAATCACTTTTTGACAAAATAGGACCCTATTTCGTTAATGACGTTATAGATTTTGAGTTTTAAGGCTGAAATTTATTCGATTGGCTCTGTATAGGTTCTGTCCTTAACATACAGTGGTCTTTGCACGATCTAGCAAGACACTTAGCTGCTGATTGTCGTGAAATTATGCGATCGGGAAAGTTGGTTTGCTATAAGTTGATCGTTTCATTAGGTGTGTGACATGTGGCAATGTCTCGATGAAACCACATGCCAGTAATAATCATTTCGTCAATAAGAGGCCAAAACTGAACTGATAGCATTTCCCGATAGCGTGATCCATGGAGCGTTACCGCGTTTCCAGCCAAATTACGCCTTCAGACCACATAGCGCACCGTACACTAACACGTAAAGCATGCAAAGGCTTCTCAATAATTGCTGTAGGATTTTCAGAAGCACAAATGCGGAAATGTTTTTGTTGACATACCCTGACAAGTGAAAATGCGTTTCGTTTGAAAAAATGCTTTTCTAAGAAAAACCAGCCGGTTGTTCCTCAATGAATTGACAGAATCAAAGGTGATGTGAATATCTACTCGGCATCAATTCTTGCTTCACTTGAACCTTGTAAGGCTTCACGGTCAAATCTTAACGCAAAATTCGCTATGTGGTGGTTTTGGATAACTCGATGAGATCAGCGACGAATTGACAAATTTGCACTGCTTTTTGTTGAAAAACCCGATACATACCTTTATCAAATGTTTAGCATTTTGAATAAAATAGTTATTCTGAAAATCTTTCTGTTACTTAAAATCGTAACGCACTTTTTTATTATTATAAAAATAGGGGATAATGCTTTAGTCGGTAAGGAAAATTTTGAAATAGCTTTTATATGGAAAACTTTTTCTGGTAATACTTCTCAGTATTGAGGTTGTTCTAATGTTTAAAAGGAGTGTCCTTAAGGAGTGAAATCTTTGAAATTTCGAGGGTACAAAACGAATATTTTGATAGCTTTCAGACAAAACCCTAAAAGCATTCTTTAATAAAGTTAATGGCATCGAGCTTGTTTTAGGGCTAGCATCAGAAAGAACCAATTCAACAGCAGGGATTATTAACAGAAAATAAACAATGATAAATTTGAACCTGCAGCACAGTAACCAAACCCATTACCATTCTCTGCTTTCTATCAAAAGTTTTTTTAAAAATTTTGTATCAACAAATGTTGCCATATTTTACTCCATTACGGATAAGAATTTTGCTCTTCAAGACCTTCCTGACTCCAACTTTAATGTATGGATGTGAGTTATTTGGTAACTTTGATGCCTCTAGTAAAAGAAAATTAAATGCTATATATAATAATATTGTTAGATATGCCTATGGTTTGCGGAGATTTGACCACGTTGAATCTGTTTCAAGTAATCTTCATTGGCTCCGACAGTCTTATAAATATCCGTAATCCGCTTTTTTACACAGAAAAATATATACACAAACCGCAAAATATTTTGTTGTGATTCTTTTCTGTCTTGCCTGGCTGTTTATTTCGTATTAACGGTGAGTGCTTTCGATGTGGAGACATAATTATCAATGCATGTTCCAATCTGTACTGGTGCGTTAGCGTTCGGGTTTAACGAAGGAACTACCTAGTTCTTAACCTTAACAAGAGAACTACGCAGTTCTGTTGTAAAGTTCGTATCCACTCATATAGATAGAATGCCAGCCACCGTCTTTTTTTATTACCCAGGTACATGTGTCCGTCTGAGAGTGTTTTGTATTTGTCCGAGTGTATGAGGGGTTTTAGTTCTGTGTGAGATCGTATTTAGATTCGTTTTTAATATCACTGCTAAAAGTTTTTCTATTATAGATTTCCATGTTTTCAAAAATGTCAAGCCTTCATCCTTTTCTGCTAGGGTGTAGTCATATTATACATTCATCTACAATCTACTACTATGTACATTCAAAATTATTAGTACCCAATGACCAAAAATACTTTTTTCCTGCTATTTTACCATTTTAACGTGCTTATCAGACGTCCAACATATTTTACATTTAACCCTAGAAAGATAACGTTATATTTTAGTACGTCAAAGATAACGTTACGTCTGAAAGACGTATGGTTTCCAACATCCTTTTAAGGACTTAAAAAAATAAAAATTGGCAAAGGAGTTATTCATTTACTGAATTTTCTCTTTGGTAACCATTAGCAAGTTACTGAGATCAACTAAGAATACTGAGCATATACATTTTCTCTCACTATAAGCCACAGAAATACAGTACAAAATTAAAAAGGCATACGTGTGATAGACGTAACTTATCTATGCAGGGTCAATAATGGTAATTCAGAAAAAATAAAAAAATAGTATAACGAAAAGAAGGTTTAAGAAGTTTCGAAAAGAAAGTAATAATAATCTTTATTTAAGTGTATCACATAAGCCCATAGTGCAGTAAAAAGATTCATATGAATATTAAAAAAAAACGATATGAGTCACAGTTTTGCTCCATTTAATACATGTGCCAGGCTTTATGTTCAATATGTTATACAAGCATATAAGCACCTTAACATGCATGCCTTTGTGACTCTAATAAAAAATGTAGATCATGTAAAATAATGAGATTTTGAACAAGTCATCATACAACTTGTATCTATGATGACTTGTTGTGGTTTTCATTTTCTGAAATATACTGAAAAATTTCTTTCAATACTAACAATAATGCAAGTAAAGGAAACAAGCTTTTGATGCCAGAGATTTTTAACTCTAAACACAAACAATATTAAATTGAATGAATTTCTAATTTAAAAAATGTGCACACACAAATGCGTACATACATTTTTAATTTAAATAAATTTTCTTTTGATAATAACATAGAAGCAGATACTTTCATTAATATACAGGATAACTCTGGTATAAACGTGTAATTAACATAAAGTGTAAGTATGTTACCAAAATTACGTTGCGTTATCACTCAAATTTTTGGGAAAATATTGCCCAAGAAATTTCTGAAAAATTTTTTGAAGACAAGACTAGACAACAATAATATAAATTTAATAACCATTTCTACAAGTTACCTGACGTCCTCAGCATGGAAAACCCAACTTCCGCAATTTGCATTGATTTGTTCATATTTCGAATTACTTCACCAAAAAACACAAATAACTTTATTACTATAGATACTTGGTTGACATCATATGATTTTCCAACAAGACAACATCGAACATACTCTAACGGACTTAAATACAATCCACAGGAAAAAGGAACACCCCAACTTTGCAGTACACCTTGACACTCGCAGGCATGCACCAGTGGAGGTAGATAGATGTTATGCTCCTTGCGAAAAAGGATGAAGATTAGACTTTCTTGAAAACATGGATATCTACAATATAAGGACTTTTAATAGTGATATTATTAACGAGCAGGTAAGCTTGGCTTCAGACACAATTTTTAAAACAATGAAACTACTCATACACTCTTACATAACCTCAGATGGACACACTTATCTAGCAAATAATAAATATTCAATTAGCCCCACATAAAATGCTAGATAGCGGGATAGTTTATCTGTATAAATAGATGGGACCCCAATAAATGAACGACATAAACCCAACACTATTTATACTAACTGACCTAATGCTAACTCTCCAATACTATCCAAAACGCGAATTGATAATGATGTGATCGCAATCAAAGCGCTTGTCGAGCGTAACAGATAATAAAAAAAGTTAAAACAGCAGACTTTAGTTGTTAAACTGGTAAAGTAACCATGGTGTATTTTTTTGTATGTATATAATCGTTTAATTTAATTTAAAACTCTAAGGTGTTGCGTATATTAAAGCAATAAACTGTACCAATACAACATTAATTAATGAAAGAATTTTGGGCATTTTGTTGATAGTTCTCTTAGCTATTATAGTGTGTTTTACCTTGAGGTCTAGAAATATAAGTTGGCAATACTATTTTTTGCTGATGGCTACCTTACAAGCTGTTAAGTTATTTATGTTTAATTTGGTTTAGCAGTTAAATATGCATAGACTGACGCCTGAATTGCGCAACTTGGCTCCAAAGCAAGTTGTCGTTGCTCCCAATTTTCATAAGCTAATTTTATTTATTTAGTTCCAATTTGCTTTTACTTTAGTTTCAATGGATACGTCCATAAACAAAATTGCCATGTTTTTAGTGATGATAATTCTCTCTCTAATAAGAAAAACTAACTGGCGTACTTTACAGGTTGATGGAAACTTTGGTCCGTTTTACTTTTAACAAATGCTGGTCAGATAGTTACAGTCAATAGTGAACGCTACAGAGCCTTGGTTACAGACTTTTTCACGCCAAAACTGATTTCTTGAAGGGAAACATTTGGTAACTGTACAGTTTCACATTTCGGACCTATGAATTGGCCATCGAGACCATGGGATTTAACGCCGATAGACTATATAATATAGAAATATGTGAAGAAATATGGAGAATTTGCTGCTTTATTGTCGTGACACGGTCACAAATGTTAGAACAAATCATCTTAATTTGGAATTCTAGATTAGGCTATATTTGAGCCATCTTTGGCTATTTTATACCAAAAGATATATTTAAATTATAATTATAGAAAATTATTTTGAAACAAAGTCAATTTCGCAGCAATTCAAAGAAATTATCATTCTTTTATTTCATTTTAAAGTTCTATATCTCTATGAAAACATTCTCTATTTAAAACAATCTATTAAGGCCTTAATATGTAGTATATTTAACTGCGGTTATTTCGTCACTAGCAGCTTAATATGTTTCGGTAAACTTAAGTACTTCAATTGAAACATCATTCTGTGAACAGTTGAAAATAAATTCATTTTTTTTCTATTTGTTGTAATATATTTGGACCATTATAATGATAACTTACGCTGAAATGGTATTTATGTGTTTATATATTTATTGGCATTGCAATGTCGGTTGGATGGTTGATGGCCATATTGAAATAAAATTTTGCGTGATTCCTAATTCTATGCTGTAATTAAAATGTGGCATTCAGTTTATCCTCATAACAGACCATATAGTTTAATTACCTAAATTTTTTTTTTTTTTTAACTCTCAAAATTATTTATTGTATCTTTTATAAAAAGAACTAACAATAAGTTTTAAAATCTTAAATTCTAAAAAAAAGTTATATTAGTCCCGACCATGTTAGAACTAACCTTTTGGGTAAAAAAAATTGACATTAAAAAAAAAAACAAAACAAATATTTCTAAGATGTGTCATCTGTAGCATTGAGGATTAAAGCTGCGGTATCCCTCTTTTTTAATCGGCTATGTCCACTATAATCCAAGATATTGCGAGCAAGGGGATTAGGATGGTCTTCGAGCTTCATCAAGTATTTGCCTGCGTACTTGATGATTTCTGTAGTCACCAGCGGTATGTCTAAACTACAATGTATGTTTGAATTTCTGATGTACCATGGGGCGGAAGTTATCAACCGTAA
Organism: Trichopoda pennipes; assembly: GCA_030448955.1. Classification (NCBI taxonomy): domain Eukaryota; kingdom Metazoa; phylum Arthropoda; class Insecta; order Diptera; family Tachinidae; genus Trichopoda; species Trichopoda pennipes. The sequence goes on along the minus strand of JASKUP010000108.1, from coordinate 2,917,035 downwards.
AATTTTATTTTGCATACGTTGGATTCTATCCACGTTTGAAGCTGAGGCAGTGCCCCAAAGTTGGATTCCATAAGACGATATTGGTTTCAGAATACTCTTGTAAATTAGAAGTTTGCAATCTAGGACAAGTCTCGAGTTCCAGTCAATGAGCCAGTGTAATTGTGTTAGCTTAAGTTTCATTTGTGTTAGCTTTAAGTCAATATGATGTTTCCATGTAAGGCGACGATCAAGATATATACCAAGATATCTCACATAATTATGGTGAGAAACAATGTGATTATTGATTCGAACGGGTGAACAATTATCTCTTCGCAGGGTGAAAGTCACATGAATGCACTTTTGAACGTTCACTTTAATTCTCCATAATTTTAACCACAACTCCAACTGAGTTATATGTTGCTGAAGATTTGTGGACGGTTGATGGGAGTTTTCATGCGAACTTAGACACGCTGTATCATCAGCAAACGTAGAAGTGTGGACAGTTTCAATTACACGCATATCGGAGGTATATAGCAAGTATAAAACTGGTCCAAGAATGCTACCTTGTGGTACGCCTGAGGAAATTGGTTTGGATACACTAACGAAGTCTCCTTCAACAACAGCAAATTTTCGTCCAATTATGTAGCTTTTCAATAGGTTGCTGATATTACAAGGAAAGTGAGCGGTCAGTTTTAGAAATAGACCTTCATGCCAAACTTTGTCAAAAGCCTGGGAAACATCAATAAAAATAGCTGAACAATACTTCTTCTCTTGAAAAGTCCTTCTTATCACCTGAACCAATCTATGGGTCTGCTCAATTGTGCCATGTCCACTTTTAAAACCAAATTGATGGTTTGGGATACACCCACTATCCCTTAGCATTGGAGACAATTTATCCATAAGCAACTTTTCGAAAACCTTTGAAATAGTTGGTAATAGACTTATGGGCCTATATGACTCGGTTTTGGTTAGGTCTTTACCCGGTTTTGGAATCATTTTAACTTAAGAAATCTTCCAGTGGTCAGGATAGTATTCAAGCCGTAAAATGGCTTTAAAAATGAATAGCATGATTCTGACTGCAATATTGGGGAGCTCCTTCAATATTTTGTTACTTATGCCGTCCATACCAGGATCTTTTTTTGGATTTACTTCAGAAATTAGCTTTTGTACCTCACGCAACTTAAACTTTAAGGGTCAAGGGGGTAATCCAACTACGCTCGGCAAACTAACATCATCAGTACATATGTGTGGGGTGAATACATCTTTCAAGTAATCGGGAAATAAGTCACCTTTTTCAGCGTCCCTTCTTGCCCAATCTCCACTGATATCACGTAGGGGTGGCTTGTACCCAACGGGCCTTTTAAGGTTTCTTGTAGCACGCCATAAAGAGGCCCTCCAGATATTTCTCAAAAGATGCAGTTTTTGCATATGCTAGTAAGTCTCTAAGCCGCTTTGTGCATTCTCTAAGTCTCTGCCTCTGCAGGGGCGATCTGTGTTGTTGCCAATCTCTCCTAGCTCTTCGTTTTTCCGCTACGAGACGTTCAATGTCTGAAGAATAGATGTGACCTAAAGCAGTCTGCGGATGTTTAGTTGTTGCAAGCTGTGCTGCTTGCTTAATATTTTCACTAAAAGTTGCAAGGCTACACTCCACATCCTCCTTTGTTTCTAGCAAAATATTCTCCGAAGAATGGCTGCTGAGATATTTTTTAAAACTCAACCAGTTGATGCGACTGATCATATTTGTATCAGGAAAAAACAAATGTCTTCTAAGCGGGCTGCAAATAGTTACAATGGTTGGAGAATGATCCGAAGATAAATCCATGGAAGATTCTACAGTGACTGAATTTCTTGAAATATTTTTTGTGACAGCAAAATCTATTACATCCGGAATTTTGTGTCTGTCGGTAGGCCAGTATGTAGGCTGACCACTCGAAGCAACATCTAAATCATTACTGCTAATAGCGTTGTACAATGCTCGGCCCCTAGGTGTAATTAAGCGCGAACCCCAGTAATTGTGTTTCGCATTATAATCGCCAGCTGCCAGAAAACATGGTCCAAGACCTTTAAAAAATTTTTCATACTGCTCCTCGGTTATTGAAAACCTGGGAGGAGAGTAGACTGATGATATTACTATATCATTAAAAAGATTTTCAACACAAATAGTTGTGGCTTGCACATAGTCTTCTTGCTTGCTGTCTAAAAAATGGTGTTTCAGTCTAGACTTTATTTAAATTGCTGAGCCGCCGCATGCCTTTCTCTCGGATCCTTTGTATCATAAAATGTGAATCCATTAATTTTAAAAATACCTCTTGTGGTCAAATGCGTTTCAGAGACCAGCATGATGTCAATGTTATTTTCCGTGAGGAAGTATTCGAGTTCGTTTTTATGTTGGCGAATGCCATTTGCATTCCAGAAACATATTTTCAACGAATTCATTTTCTATTTATGATTGCCTGAAGCAAAGTAGTCTGCATTTGGAGCATTTGTTGCATCATGCTAGTCATACTAGTTGTGAAATTGTTTATTGTCTGCACAAGGTTGTCAATACTAGCTGCAAGACGAGTAAAATTGAAGCTTGAGTTAGCGTCTGCATTGGTATTTGCTGATGGAACATTTTTTGGTGGAACAGTGTTGATTTTTACGGCGTCGGCGTACGATACATGAGTATTGATTGGTCGGACCATTTGGGAATACGAAGTAGATAAAATATGCTGTTTTTGGGCCGATGTAACTTTAGATGCCGGCGTTGCACCCTGTCTTATGAAAGAATAAAAGGGGCAACCTCTGTAGTTTGCAGTGTGATTACCGCTACAATTACTGCATTTTTTAAGGTTTGTTTCCCATTTAGGTTTATTGCAACTAGCAGTAGCATGCAATTCTCCGCATATAACGCAAACAGATGGAAGTTTGCAGTATGTTTTTGTGTGCCCAAACTCTTGACAGTTGTGACACTGTATGGGCCCTGAACGTTTGCGTGGTTCTTCTACCGTGATTTTTCTATGCAGAAGATATTGCAAATTGTAAATTGGGTGCGTTTCATTTTTCTTCAGTTTTACGTCGTTGGGCTCCAATTCTACCCGGAACAGAAGTTGTGGTATTTTCTCCCTATTAATTATGTTTACGACATTTTTAATTTTGAAACCTTGATCAGTGAGGGCACCTTTGATTTCGTTTGGTTCAACACTTGGACCTACGCCCTTTACTACAACTTGCAAACCTTTTGCACTTTTAAGCTAATATGTGTAAAAGCTTAATTTACTCTTTTCAAGTTCATTAACCACTTTACGGAAATTCGCCTCTTCGTGAACCTGTATTTTGGTTTCATCAATTTTGTCACGTTTTATTGGCATGACATAAAACGTTTTATCACCAATAGTCGAAATTAATTTCTAAACAAGGGCGTTTGAATTTTTTTCCCTCAAAAATAGATCGGTGGAGGTTTAGAGGATTTGGTTGTGCAGAGAGATTTCTCGTTGTCTTCTTGTAACAAAGAAAATCGATTTTGAGAAATTACTGAGGCGGCGTCACTATTTCTCGATAACTTTCGAACTGATGCGACCTGGGACGATTTGGGACATCGCCCACGTTTGGTAACCGTTAGGTATCTGTCCATTCCCACTTGGATCTTAGGTTTTTCGATGTCGCTAGCAGTTGTAGCAGCTTCGTTAACTGAAGAGTAGGAACCCGACGCGGATGAAGTTCCCGGTTTGAGTGGCACTGGAATCGATAATAATTCACTGGTTTGCGGTAGTGAACTTGTACGAACGCGAAAGTGTTGCTTTGCTGTTAGATACAGACTATCATCAATTTTTTTCGTTGTGTTGGTTTCGTTTACGTCTTCAGCGCTAAGGGTTAAATAAGCATTTCTGCCGTTAGTGCTTACTTGACAGTTTTTTGCTTTTGAGGTACTCATAAGAGTATCTCCTAGCTTTCCTTGTTTATTTTAATGTTTTTGTTTAACAATTTTTTAGTACTAAAATTTTTTTTCTTTTTTTTTTGGCTGTTTTTATTTTAAATTTCATATCTGCTTTGGCCTTTATGGCTGGAAATACCGAAATTTTATGTTAACACAATGTCTTCTTAAAATCTATATCAGCCGCACTTGTCCCAACACAATTGGTCCACTTTCACGAGTAAACACCAGCTTTATGCTTTGGTCGCCCAGAACACACCGCCGTCAACAAAAAGCACGGCGCAGAAGTCAGGGATTATATATTACAAATTATTTTTATAATCTGCTGTTTTCTAAGCGATGCGCGGACTGATCGCGACAGTATATATACCGATGTGAACGCTAGATCGTCTGCTCTCCCCTAATGCCAAAATCTTGTCACTACGGCAAAAGTAAGTGTCATTAATTGCACTACAAAAACACTGTCAAAAAAACCGCACAACAGTGTGTATATCAATACGGCAATAAAAGAAAAAATTTAAAACACTGATAATTCAGTCAATACCGCACCGATTTCAATAAATTGTATATTCACTTAATCGGCACATTTTGCCCGTCTGATTAAAAGTACTTTTAGAATTGTTCACAAAAAAATTTGCACAAAATCAGTAGTATTCTTCACCACCAATATTATCACAACGAGAACTGAACAGTGTTGCTACATTTGATGAATTACCTAAATAAAGAATATAATAACAATCATATACGAGTTGGTAAATTTATTTTTATGGGATAATTGATTTTTCTTTATAGAAAATAATTTTGTTTTTAAATACAGTTGTATTCACAAAAACAGGGATACAAACTTTAGTGTCCTTTAAACTAATGTACATCAAAATCCGTCTGTTAAAGTTACTATAAATTCTTAGTTTATAAGTTCAGTTGAAGATTTGGAATCTGTAGTAGGTTATAGGAATTAATTTTTTTTAATTTGGTTTATGAATTTGTTTATTCACCAATAATAAACATAACTACATGTATTTTCATATTTTAGCAAAATTAAAACAAGTACATTTTATACTTAAATTAATTTAATTTTTCTCTAAAAAGAAAATTCAGAAGGGTACATCGTAAAGAATATTTATTATTTTTGGGTTTATCTTTTTCTCATTTATTGTGGAAACTATTAGGTAGCTGCTTACATCGATTTGAAGTAAAATACCATAAAAACATAGTTTAATTTTCAAATTTATTATTCACACTTAATTTTAAATCGAATATATTTTTATACTAGAGTGATCGTTGTATATGACGACAAAAATTTAATTTTACTTTTAATTATTATCATAACCCAAATCCGACACAGAGTTAAAGAAAATACACATCTGTAAAATAAGGTGAAATAAAAATTTAGGAATGCCGCATGTTCATTTGAAAAAACATTTTCTCTTCAAAGTTAATAAACATTTCTAGGAAATTGCTACTTTATGTGCAGTTCCTAAATTTACAACTTTTCTCGAAAACAAATATTTACCAAGTTATAAAGCAAAGTGTAGAGGGTAACTGTTTTAAATTATTAAAAAACCTTTTTTTTCTTAATTTCCAATGCAGGATATTACAATTGAATATTAAGTTATTTAAACAATAATAATATAGTTATAATATTGTTACAAAGATAATTTGTTAAGTTTTAAAAGAAAATAATTATCAGTAAAAAAAAGTAAACTAGCGACCCACTGTGCAGTTTACAAACTGTGTAGTTTGCAAATAAAATCAATTCAAGTTGAGTCATCGTTGAGTAAAGACAACAAAGTTACCATCGTGTTTATTTTGTGTGTATTGAAAACAAATAAATCGTTTAATTTAATTTAAAACTCTGAAGTACTGTGTTATTATTTTTCAACATTTTTCAAACTCAATATAACAAAACGTTTTTAGAAAAGAATAAAGGTAACCATATAAACATATCGTATCAATCTTATGTTTTTGGATAAAATATACTTATGTCCTTCAATTCAACGTTTTCATATGTACCACTTCTACTTTTGCCATATTTGAGTTACAACCTGTGACAAATCTTTATCAGAAAATATAAAACATTTCATAAACACATTTTAAAGTTATGTCTCTTTAGCCTGCCATCAAGCATGCTGAAGAGCATCTGATGTACGAAAATAATAGCAATAAATTCTTTGGCTGAATACCAGCATAAAACAATATGATTTTTTTGTATGGAAGTAGCCTAAATTTACTGAACTTTTAGGAAGTAACAACACTTAAACTACCGTTTTAAGAAATTTTTGTTCTATAAAGAATATATTTATAACGTTTACATGATAAAATCTATCATAAAAGTGACTTTTCTATAATATTTTGTATTGATGGATGTTGCCTCAAATACCAAAGTGCTTAGGCGATGTCGTGAAATTAACAAATGAATGTTTGATAATAATTTTTATTTGGGTACGTTTTTACGTCGACCCTCGTCAAATTCGATTTGTGAACAAACTGGTTTCGGCTATTTGCCATCTTCAGTGTTTTCTTTGTACTAATATACGCACATATCGTTTAATAATATTATTGTGAAGCCATTGACTAACCTACTTGAAATGTTTATATCTAATGCCAATGAACTGTGCATTTTAGGTATTACGAATTCTCTTACAAGTTATTGTTTTCAAATCATTACCTTTAAATTCGCTTACTGTTAAGAAATATTTTAATTACAATTATAATTTATATATTATAAGTAACTGATAAGAAAAAACCATTATATAGTATTTAAAGAACCCTCCATAACTAAAGTTAATGATTATTATAGGAAAACAGTGATCTTAAAAGAGTCCACACATAAACAACACCATACAATGATAACGTTAATTCATTCTCGGTTCTGCTTGTTAATGGATGCCCTTGTAATAGTTTACGGAAGTCTATCTACTTAATTATTTTAGATTAAAGTAGTCAATATTCAACTATCCCAATGCTAAAATTTTCCTTACATAATTCTTTGCAGATATTCATTGAACAAATTTGCTGAAAGTAAATTACAACTATATGGAAAAGGAAGCAAATTTTTACAACTTTTTTCGCTATTTTACTTTTAGATATCTGACTTAAAATTCTATTAGTATTTTGAGAGAAATTGGGAAGAAAAATAGTTTAACACTTATGTAGAACAAAATTTTATTTAAAGGAGAAGTGAGAAAAGCACGTTCTCTCGCCTTAAACTTTTCTAACAAAACTTAATCAATTGTAAACGGTTTGGGGTATGAAAAACAGTCCATCTGTTAATTATAAGGACCCTCTACGATTGGGAAACTAAAGTCAGAAAAATTAAAACAACATTATTACCGAAAGGACCTTTTCATAATTAATTTATATTTTAGTTTTATTTTATTCTAACCTCTTCCAACATCAATCTTTTCCAACATCAGATACCGTACACGAAAATAACGTACTTACTTTTCTGGAATCTCCATACCAAATTAATTTATCATTAAAAGTTATTTGTCCTAGAGAGATATTAAACGGCGTTCCCACTAATTGGCTCGGTAGTAGCAAAATCACTTGCAAAGAAAGGCTTCTTATTTTTAAGACACATATATACATATAACTCGATGATGAAACTATCACATTTTCCCTCCATGTGGAAAATAGTGAAGATTATAATGATCCAAAAAGCAAATAAGCCAAATAAGCACATTTCATCCTACAGACCTAAAGTCTACTAGCTAGATTTTTGAAGATTTTCGAGAAGCTATTCACGTCAAGGAAGAACAGTGTTATAGAATAGTGAGAGTAATATCGGCTTCGCTAGAGAAAAAATTGCGGTATTTCTTGACATAAAGCTGGAATTTGGTAAAGTGTGGCTCGAAGAACTACTTTTTAAACTTAAAAATAATTCTACCTGCTCTATATTTTTGCCGACGATGCATCATGTCTGCATTTAATACTTTAATAATGTACACTATATGTACTTATGATATTGTTACGGATGAGTCTTGCTTAAGTTTTAAAATAAAATAATTAAGCAATAGAGGGAACTACTGGGTATGTGGTTTACGAACTGCGTGGCTTGCTAAGAAAACTTATGGTACAACAACAAAATTTCTAGTTATAAGCCGCGTAGAAATTTTATACAAGCAAATAACAACAATTTGATATGCTGTTTACTAACTACGTGGCATGCAAGACAAAAACAAATTGCTGTTTACTATCTGTATAGATGTTTTATACGCGCAAGACAACAACAAACATGTATGCTATTTACCATCTGCGTAGTTTTCTAAGAAACCTTTTCTACACGAGACAACAACAAATATCTTAAAATAAATGCCAAGAAGAAACTTTATCAGTATAAAAACAAAAATACACACAGACATACAGGCGCCCATACATTGAATAAACCACATACAACAACAAAATGTGATACAAAGGGAGCAGAGATTCTTAAATTTTCTAGGCTTCTAATAGGTAAATCTAAAAAGGCATCGTCTGAGTGTATATTCAGTCAGTGTAAAAATAAACCTCGTGCATCTTAAGTAAATTGTTCTGTAGTGTAAAATTTGTGTAGTTAAGGTAAATAAAAATGTTATAAATTGAAAAATTCTAAAAACTGGTGTTATTTTTTTTGCAATAAAGAACTCACAACAAAACTTTTATAAACGTAACAATATGTTAAAGATGCAGTTTATGGAGCCGACACTGCCTTAATCTCTGCAAATAAATGCCACATTGCGCTTCACCTGTAGTACAAATAGTACTAGTAAATGAAAAATTCCCGTAATTGTAGAGAAATATAGTCATGTTAAATTTATTTGGGCTGGGTATGTTTTCCGTCATCCTGCATCAAATTTGGTTTGTAAACGGAGCAATTAAATCAAAGCCCATCGGAAAAAATATATGTGTATATGCTAAATTTTCCTCGAGAAAGGAAGAGTGTTGACCAACATATGTGAATGGTTTGTTATTATCAACGTCTATCATCTAATCGTTTCATATGGAAAGACTATATTAAGAAAAAAAATGTTGCAATATGAAAACCAAAAATATTAGCTGGTTACTTAGATCCAAGTCCTTCCTAGCTTAGTATAAAGAACAAAATAAAATTGTATAAAGTTATTTTAAAACCCATTTGAATATATAGGGAGTAGCCAGCAAATCAAATATTAAGATATTACCAAGTTATCCTCCAAAAGTCTAAGCAGCTTTTCTGGCGACCAACATATAGATTCATAGGGACCGTTATACTAGGTATATAAATGGGATTAGCAACCACCAAAATAAATTGGAAATTTCCTTATACTTGTACTTGTTGTCACACATAACATATAACAAAATCATAGCTTTTTTGCATTCGATCTTTCTATATCTTTCTGTTTATTGGGACTCCGTTGTTAGTAAAATCTTCACTTTTTGAAAACCTTTTACTACCGACGAATTAGTCAATGTAATGCACGGTGACCAACTTTAAATTAAGCGAATTTGATGACATGATAAAACAGTTATTCATGGCAGTATTGAAGTCTTGTTGAATACTATAAACTCAATTTTGGTTACAACGAAGAATTGAATGATCAACACGATTTATTTCATGGTTTCAGCGATATAATATAAAAGCAGTTATTTTATTACTCGTAGTAATATAACAAAAAAAAAGGAAACAGGCCCAAAATAGTTAAAAATCCCTGAAAAACCTCAAGAATTATGGTAACACATTTATTTAGAGTAAAATAAATCAACTTACACTGTAAAATAAATGGAAACATTATTTTTTGGGATACAAACCATAACATAATTGAAAATGTTCGCATGTAACCGCTAAACTTAGTTATATCATGAATAGTAGAGCTATGCTTGCTTTGTTTTAAAATTTTTCATGTCGACTTATGAAATTCATGAAATTTATTTTCACTTTACGTTGCCAATGAAATTTTAATTTCAATTCAATTAGTGATTGCTTTTCCTTATTTTTTTACTGCACTTCTTGAAAATTGGAAAAAATTTTCCTTGTGATTAATATTCTGCCGACCATACAAAATTATTTCTTTATTTCTTATTATTGTTTTTATCAAGGAAAGCATTAAGTTTTTGTACAAAACGAAAGCCTCCAAAATCATGCTTAACATTATTTTAATAGCATAAGCATGTTATTAATTAGTTTCAGTGCTGCTATTACAATAAATCACATTAAATATGTTCTAGGTACTGTAAATGACCACAAAAAATTCATGGGAATCAATTAACATGTAGAATGTGGAGAAAATAATATTATTTCTATTATTAGGAAGTACACCAAATTAGAAGAAAAATGTAAACCTGCAAAACTTATAAAAATATTTTTAATAACAAATATAAAAAATAACTTAAGAAATCACGTTATCGAAATAACGTGATAAGACTATTATTTTTGGCTTGACATTTTGCACCCACGTTAAAATTATTTACAAACAGTTAACGTTAGTTTTTCAGATAAATAATGGTAAAAATTTATTTTGTTTAAGAGTAAAAATATGTAGCGTCTTTAATAGTCTTTATAGTTATAATATAACATAAAAAGCATTCTTAAATTTACATTCCATTTTTTTTAGAGTGTTCTTTATGGAAAATTAAAACGGCCTCCTTTTTTTCATTAGTTTATGTTATGATTGGACGTAGAACAATGCCACTATAGAAATGTTAGAAAAGTATCCAAATAGAATCATATATACCTTATTTAGAACTCGAACATTATTTATTATTCCATTATTTATTTTGGTTGTAGGAATAATGTTGAAACTACAGAGGTATTTAATATTGTTACTGATCACCTTTCCCATCAAATATCATCTATATTGCGTCCTGCTCAGCATGGTTTTAAAAGCGGTTGTTCAACCACTACTAATCTTTTCGAATTAACAACGGTAGTCAATCGAAATTTTTGTTCATTGAAAAAAGGTCAATTACAAACTTCTAATAAGCAAACTATACGTTATGGGTTCTACGAACAATTGCCTTATGTGGATTAATTCATATCTATCAAAGAGAACCAAGAACGATTGTTTTAACACGCTTTCTTCAGAGATAAATTTTCATCTACCCACAGCTATTAAATACTTGAACGTTATATAAAGGGTGTTTTTTTAAGCCCGATAGAACTTGAAATTGTAAAAAATAACACAAAAAATTAAGTTGTAATCAAAATTTCTTTTTTATTCGAAGGATCAATACGTGACATTAACATTTGAAAATGATTTCGGGCATATGGGCACCGCGGCTGTTCTTGACGAAGCGCATTCTGGACGTCCAATTTTGGGTCACTTTTTCGAGCACTGCTGGGCGTATGTCACGAATAACACGAACAATGCTGTCCTCCAAGGCGTCAATTGTTGCTGGTTTATCAGCATAAACCAGTGACTTCACGTAGCCCCACAGGAAATAGTCGAGTGGTGTCAAATCGCACGACCTTGGAGGCCAATTGACAGGTCCATTTCTCGAAATCAACTTATCGCCAAATTTTGATTTTAATAAGTCGATGGTTGCGTTCGCTGTATGGCACGTAGCGCCATCCTGTTGAAACCACATCTCGTCCGGATCAATGTCATCCATATTTTCAAACAAAAAATCATTGATCATGGTGCGGTAACGATCTCTATTGACCGTAAGGCGAGCTCCGGCCTCATTTTTGAAGAAATAAGGTCCGATGATGCCACCAGCGTGAAAACCGCACCAAACGGTGCATTTTTCTGGATGTAATGGAGTCTGTAGGGTCTGTTGTGGATTGGTCTCACTCCATATGCGGCAATTTTGCTTATTAACAAACCCGTTAAGCCAAAAATGCGCCTCATCGCTGAACACAATTTTGCGATAAAACAACGGGTCAGTTGCCAACTGCTCTAGAGCCCAATCGGCGAAAGAACGACGCATATAATGGTCTCGTGGCTTCAATTCCTGCACCAGCTGGATCTTATACGGGTATAGGCCGAGATCTTTGCGCAAAATTTTCCACGTAGTGGACGGACAGAGCCCCAATTCCTGCGACCGACGACGAATTGATAAATTTGTATCTTCTTCCACACTTTTACAGCGGCGATATTCTTTTCAGTACGCACATTCCTTCGACGTGTTGGTGTTATTGCATCCTCTAGAGAGTATGTGGTACGAAATCTATCGACAGTTCGACGAATGGCTTGTTCAGATGCACGATTATGTACGCCATAAAAATGACGAAGTCGTCTATAAGTTGCGCGAATCGACGACTGATTTGCAAAGTAAATTTGGATAACTTCGTACCGTTGTTCAAGCGAGAGTCTATTCATGATGATTTGTCAGAGTATACTGAAACAAATAAAAAAAAATGTTTCATCAAAATTTCATTTTTTGTGTAACTTTTTACAATTTAAAGTTCTATCTAGCTTAAAAAAACACCTTTTATATATGCAGACGACGTAAAGATATTTTGAATAAAAACTCATTATGCTCAACATATTGTTACGTTTATTAATAAAAAATTTTACTTTTTGAAATCATTTTTGAACTTAATCTACGTTAAATATTGCTAGATTCTTTATTCTTATAAAATATTTATTATTCAAAACAAAAAAACATACATTTGAAATGTAGTACTGCGGTGGAAAGCATATCCATATGGCTGTAGTGGAACCACCCTAATGTGAAATACCTAACACAACAAACTAAAGAGTTTAACTCAAATTACTCAAGTGCAATGCTCTGGCAATGCACTTATGTTTGTTGTTGTTATGCTTTACATACATGCAATTTATGAATGGCCTTCAACGGGCATTTACATGGCGTGTGTGTGTCGATCGGTGTGTTTCAGGTGACACATTTATTTTGTGGAAAGAAATCCCAAAATAAATGCAATAGGAACCGGGTCACATTTCACTTTTCATGACAACAATAATATTCATTATATTTATAATAACATTTGTAAATAGTTAACATTAATAGATTAAGTACTAGATAGTTGAAATTTTTCTCACAGTCGGTATATAAACGACTGCAATTGGGAAGACAAAAGATTCTTTGTTTGTACGTTCTAGCTCCTAGTTGAGCTTATTTAAATTCAAGCTCCTAGTTGAGCTAAGATACAAATAAAAATAATTAAACAAAGAAAAACAAACTTTTCTTATTAATTATTACATGGCGATCCTGCCAACATTTTAAATATTATTACATGGCATTTCACTACTGCTCATATACCTTATCAGTGGAGTTTACCCCATCTATTGATGTGTTATATAAGCAGTAGTGAAATGGCCAAATAGATATGCTTTCCATCGCAGTTCTGCATTTCAAATATATGTTTTTTTGTTATGAATAGTAAATACTTTATGAGAATATCATAAAACACTTATTAAAGGAATATAGCACATAGATTAATTAATTAATTTTAATCAACGTTTTATTATATTGAGTTCCTTTATTGCAAAATAATAAGAAAGAACTTTAGACTTTTAAATTAAATTAAACGATTTATTCACTTTCAATATACACAAAATAAAAACGATGATAACTTTGATAACTTTACTCAACAATCCCTCCACTTGAATTAATTAATTAATTTGCTTAGCAAGTGGTGCTTATAAAGCTGTTTTAAGCAATTTTCCCATATCCAAGAATATTCTACTTTAATATCAGCCCATATTGTTGTTGTTATTATCATTCAATATAGCCGCCTGGTTGACTGTGTGTTTTGTACTGGGTTAGCTGTTTTTGATATGTGCTTGGATTTTCCGACGGGGCTAAAATTACATTTATTTGGGTACGGTTTTCCGTCGACCCTCGTCAAACTTGGTACTCGAGTACGAAAAGAACACTGAAGATGGCAAACAGCCGAAACCGGTTTGTTCACAAACCAAATTTGACGAGGGTCGACGGAAAACCGTACCCAAATAAAAGTTAGTTGTTTTTATTTTCTGTTGTTTAGGTTATTTCGTAGAATTTATAACAAGCGTCTTGTTGTTGTCTTTTATGTATAGGATTTCTTAGAAAACAACGCAGTTTCTAAAACATACAATAGATCTTTTCGTTTACTGAAAATTATTTTCTTTTAAACTTAAACAAATCACCTTTATAACAATATTCTCCTGCAAAAGGACTCATATGCGTTTAATTGCTGGTGTATCATTAACCTTATGGTGTTGACCCTTGCCATTCTTTTTAATACATTTTTTGCTATATTGAGCTCTTTTATTGCAAAATAATAAAACAGCACATGTGAGTTTTAAATTAAACTAAACAATTTATATGCCTCCAATGCACATAAATTAACATGATGGCAACTTTGTTGTCTTTACTCACTGATGACTCAACTTGTACTAGTTTGCTCAACAATTGGTGGTAACATAATTATTTTAAACGGTTCTCGCATATACAAGAATATTGTATTTAATATCATCCCGAATTGTTGGTGTTATTAACGTTCAGTATAGGCACCTACTTGGCTGCATATTTTGCTTTTGTTCTGTAGTTGTTTTTGTTTAATTTATTGAATTTCTTAAAAGCATGGTGTTGTTGTCTTGTGTTTATACAATTTTTTAGAAACTATACAGTTTGCAAAATACACAATAGATCAGTTTTTTACTTATTACTGATTATTATTTCCTTTAAAAACTTAAACAAATAATCTTCGTAATAATATACTCCTGCAAAAGCACCTAGACGCATTTAGTTCCTGCTGTAACATTAACCTTATGAAGTTGAACATTAAAAAGTGCAAATAATTGCGTTTTTACGAAGATGTCATACAAACGTTCAACATATTTTAAATGGCTACGAACTTGACATACTGAATGTAGTTTCCGATTTTGGTATATTACTGGATGCTAAATTTAATCTTATGCAACATATTTCATTAACCACTAACAAAGCACATGTGTTTTCTCAGATTTATAAAACGCTGAGCGAAGAAATTTAATAACCCATATATCGCAAAACATGCTGAACTTTCCTTTTTAGATCTGTTCTTTAATATCGCTTAACTGTTTGGGACACAATTTTTAAAGTCCACAGTAATAGCATTAAATCAGTGTAAAAGCAGTTTTTGTTAATTTGTCTTCGAGGCTTACAATGGAATCCCTTAATTCCACCATCCTACACTAGCAGACTTGCTCTAATAAAACTGCCAACTCTAAAAAGCCGAAGGGTAATGCTAATGTCACCTGTGTTTTAAATTTAATATAAGGAAACGTCCGTTGAGATTTTTCGATTAACAATATTTCTTTTAATGTTCCTTATTGTCCTACGCGCTATTTTATTTATAGAAACTAAAGAATCCAAAGCATTTTATACTCTGAACCATTTTTGAGAATTTACAATGAATTTAATAAATATTTGAAGCTTAATGCTGTGCGATGTTATCTAATT
Source organism: Trichopoda pennipes (assembly GCA_030448955.1). Classification (NCBI taxonomy): domain Eukaryota; kingdom Metazoa; phylum Arthropoda; class Insecta; order Diptera; family Tachinidae; genus Trichopoda; species Trichopoda pennipes. The sequence goes on along the minus strand of JASKUP010000108.1, from coordinate 2,901,794 downwards.
TTATAATTAATTAACCAAATTTTATTTTTATGTGCTGTTATTATTTACTGTTTTAATGTTTTTAAGGATCTTGAATACAAAAACAAAAATAAATTTTACAAAATATTGCACCGGGATGGAACCTAAAATGCAGTTCATATTATTAATGAGTTGCCTGCTGTGAAGTAATCCGGTTGCAAAAGCTTTACTGCCAGTAATAACACTTAGTTATAATATAGGGTGTTCTGCGGGAAGGTATACTACCATTTTGGTAAACACGATTCTTGACAGTTCATATTTGGCAATCGTGAAGTAAAAATGTGGCAAATTTATTATGGAAGAATATTTGATAAACCAACGCGTTTTAATCGTTAAAAAGTTATGTGAAATTTTTGGGAGAAATAACGTTCAAACAAAACGCAATATTTATCGTGTAGTGAATGATTTGGAAGAAAGAGGTGATGAGCCCAAGCATGGACCACAACGTACTGCAAACCAAATTACTGAACAAATGTTCAAAACAATTCATCCACATCAATTCGACGCTGTGTTTAGGAGTTTAGTCTTCAAATAACAACTTTGCCCACAATTTTGCACAAGGATTTGCATTTCTTTCCATATAAGATTCAGCTGACACAAGAGCTTCTTTCATAAGATCATGTATGCCGCCGATTTTCGTGAAAAAATCATAATCAATGACGAGGCACATTTTCATTTGAATGGATATATGAATTAACAGAATAGTTGGTTCTGGGGAATGTAAAACCTTCATATTATTCAACAGTCACCTGCAATTGGTTAGGAGAAATCATTGGACCTTACTTCTTTGAAAAGGAAAATGGCATAATGGTAACTGCGAATGGGGCACGATATCGTGATATGATTGAATAATTTTTAACACCACAGCTGCATGCAGAAATAGTGATGTTTATTGGCCTCCACGATTGCCTGCTCCGGACTTCTTTTTGTTGGGATATCTGAAACGCAACGTTTATGCAAACAAACCAGAAACGCTTGAGCAACTCAAACTAAATATTCGTGATGACATTAATGAAATACCGTGTGAAACGTGAAATAAAAAGAGCTCACATTTGTGAGGCTAACAGAGCTGGACATTTATCTGATATTGTAATCTGGACATAATTGCCAAGATTAAAAAAATGATTATCAATATAAAATCCATTCTCCTTCATTTAATAACAAATTATAAAGAAACAAAGTAGTGTAGTTTCCCGGCGGACACCCATACCCGCAACATCGTAAGCATTGGTTTTATGACACCGTTAAGGTCTTCTGTTTATTAGCTTTTTATACTAATATAAAGAGTTGACATACTGAAGACAACTCCGTACAATAGAATGCCAGCCTTTTTACTTCTACCTTATTTTGCCTGCCTCCATCCATGCAGCTCTGCTTTAATATAACAATAAAATCCTTAAAAATGAAATATTCATTTTAAAATTCTTAAGCTAAATGTATTTTTTTGCCAAAAATTAACAATGTGTATAATATAGCAAATCAAATTATTATAAAAACCTCAATCAATTCTTGAGAATTTTCTAACAAAAATTCAATTTTAATCACACACATTTAAGGAAATTGCTTTTATTTGGTATAATAGATTCCATAATCTTTGAATGACCCAATATATGAATGCCAAATAAGCAGGACACATTTTTTGTATTTTTAAAAGCTATAAGACTCTTTAGAAAAATCTAAAACAAAATAAAAATAGAAAATTGAATAAAAAAGAAAGTTTCTATTCGTAAACTATTTCAGTTTGTTTGAATGCCAGCAGTAGATTGGTAACGAATCATATAAATAACATTTTTGGCATAAGTTAAATATTTCCATTTTCATTTTATTTATTCATATTTGCTTTCTTTTTTCGCATTTCGGTTTCGATTTTTTACAGCAATAAGCCCTTAGTCTACATTAAACAGGACAAAAGATATGGACATACACATTACACAATTTTAAACAGTGGCAGTTAAAACATATAGGACTAAATTTATATGCCGATACCTTAAAAAACCTTAACATATAGGGATAACTTGGTTAATCGCTCTTCATAATTATTGATCAATGAAGTATGTAACCTAAAGTAGATAAAAGCAAAGAACGCTGTATAACAATTAGTTAATTATCCTTTTTTTTTGTGGAAACCCTTTTTTTTCTCTTATTATTCTCTTGTTAATCGAAAGCGCTCGCCATCGAATACAAACCAGCCAGTTAGGATGGGAAATGGCAATATTATTCCATTTACTGGCGGAGAACAACCAAACAACATAATACCGAACAATCAAACAACATAACGTTTTACAGGGTTTAATAGGCTGCTTATTTCCTTTTGGAAAGTTCTGTTGTATAAATTGTTGTGTTTTCTCTATGTACAAAGGCAGGCTGAATTTCGATTCTCTATACAATATTTACTAAAATCATAGATTAAATTTATATTTTTTAGTCTTGATAAGTCAATTTTACTTTTGAACTTATTTGTAACTGTACCAGGCTTTAACAGGCATTAGCCCGCTTTATGTTTGCGGGCTATATGTTTTAAACTACACTGTACATATTGTTTAAATTTATAAATATTAAATAATTTTTGTGAATGTTTGGCAGAAACATCGAATGAAAAATTATTTATGTTATTCGTTATATTTTTTTTGACAATCATTCAAATCTTAAATGGAAAATCTCTTCTTTTTATTTCTAGTCATCATCCAATTAAATTGAATGTGAAACTTAAAAATTTTATTGTGTTTTAAAAATGTTTGTTTTTTCTTTTTGATTATTTCTTTATATTGAACACATTTACAAGAAATAGTTTGAATATTTAAAAGGAATTCCGACACGTCGTTGATATGTTAAGATAAAAAGGATAGATATTTTATAAATGATTTTATAAATGATTCTGATTTTTTTCAATCACGTATAGAAACTATCTATGGCTTTGGTCCACTGGTCATTTAAAATTGTATTTATTAGTATAATGTGTATACAAAATTATAACTTTCGCCAGTCATAACTAATTCAGCAGATGCAAGCGACAATATTTTTATTGTAACAATTTTCCTTTAGATGCAACTTTTAAATATCTTGAATGTATCTTAATATTTTAGCTTCATTACTTGTTTACGTCTGTAGTGCTATTTAACATCTGCTAGAAACAGCTTCTACCCACAAGTTGACTTTATTCTTAATTCGATTGACAATCAATATTTACTCTGTCCATAAATTGGATTTACGGACATGAGATAAAATGTTTTTTAATTACACTACTATTCTTATTTTAGCCTCTTTCCTATTTGACATTTAATTCACTAATCAATATTTATATAGGGTTTTCCAACAAGAAGTTTGAAATCAATTGTCGCAACACCAACAACATGATGGTTTTGACAGTTAGAGCTTTGACATCTAGTTTTTTGACGTATTCAATTCAATTTCGCACGAAAATCGCAACACGAACAATATGATGGTTTTGTCTTTTAAGGTTTTAGCATTTAGTTTTTTTACGTATTTGTACTAGATAATAATTTCGAACATATTCGTTCCTCTGAGATCGCCATTAGGAATTTGGTCGTTAAATTTAAGTCGGGCTTAATACAAAGTATGTGAACAGCAACGCGTTCAACTGAAAAAATCGATATTCTCAACAATTGGCGTTATCCAAAACCACCACATGGGGAATTTTGCATAAAGATTTGACTTTTAAGCCTTACAAGGTTCAACTGGTGCAGGAATTAAAGCAAACCGACTATTCACATCGTCGTAAATTCGCTCAATTTATGCAGAAATCAAACTGCTGGTTTTTCTGAAAAAGTCATTTTTTCAGACGAAGCTCATTTTCACTTGTCAGAGTATGTTAAAAAGAAAAATTGCCACATATGGGATTCTAAAAATCCTAGAGCGATTATTTAGAAGCCCCTGCATGCTGTATGTGTCTATATATGGTGCGCTATGTGGTCTCGATGAAGCTGGAAGCGGATCACGCTATCGCGAGATACTAACAATTCAATTTGGCCTGTTATTGACGATGTGTATATCACTTACATGTGGTTTCAGCAGGACGGTTCCAGATGTCAGACAGCCAATAAAATGATCAATTTATTGCAAACCAAATTTTCCGATCGCATAACTTCACGAAATCACCAGTTAAGTGGCCAGCCTGATCGTGTGATATAATACCATTATTATTATTATTATTTTTTATGAGGCTATGTTAAGGGCAGAGCCTATACGAGTCAATCGAATCGATTTCAGCCACATAATCCGTGATATGATTAATAAAAAATGATCGCCATTTTGCTAAAAATTTATTAAAAACCTTGATGAAAGAATCGACATCTCTCAGCGTGTTCATGGTGGACACTTTCCAGATATCATTTTTTATATACTATGTTATTGCCGAACTTCGAAATACAATAAAAATTTTAATCATCTTAATCTAAATTTTTTGTTTTATTTTGTTTTAGAAAACATACTTCTTGTTGGAAAAGTAACACTAACAAGGTATGTAAAAATATATCATTTTTAGTCCATCTTAAAAAAACACTAAAACTTGGCCAGGTATTTAAAATAACGATCACAGTTGTCAGTGTTCATAAGTAAACCCTCCGGATTTGTTAGAAAAATGTATTAGCTCAACATATAAAGATGACCGAAGCCTCCCGTATAATATCAGTTTAGCTGATGTCGACCTCAAGTGAAATACAAGCAAAGCTTTAGTTAGTAAGATCATTGCAACAGTCAATGGCAGACGTGGCTAATTTCGCTAAATGATAAAGCCGAATATGCAAAGCCAAACAATTTATTGCATATTAATTTGTTTAAACTTGATTAATTTATGATTTCCAAATTAATTTACATTTATTGCAACGTTATCATAATCTGCTCTATTAAAATTTTACGTGTGCTTTAATTAAGTTGTTATTTTTAAAGTTTATGATTCTAGATTGGTATTTACGGAATGTATATGATAAAGTTAACGTTATTACCTAGTTGCGAGACCTTAATATGATGGTGATATTATTCCATCCACACTCTAAGACGCATACACACCAATCTAGTAGAATATAAGTTTTAGTTATCTTCTTGTATGCTATATGTCTTATCTTGGCAGCAACTAAGGAAAATGTATGCAAAAAAGTTTTCACATTTCAAACTGAAAACAAAGCTTAGCGATCTTACTGTTGCCATTTATTCGGCTGTGGCTGTTTATTCGGTACAGTCAGCGAGCGCTTTTAAAGCGATGGCATCATTATCAAGCCTCGTTTAAGATATTACTGGAGAGTAAACGTGATAGGACTAGCGTCAGCACCTGGCCGTAAGCTCTTAATCTAACGTTGGTCTTACCCCTGGGTGCTGGAAAAAAGCGGCCTAAGGCATATATGCCTCAGTGGTTATTTTCGAGTGCACGTTGGCAGGGCCGCTCCTCCACTCCTTTCTAAAGAGTTGGAGATTATTCAACTCACATATCAACTACTCAACTCCTTTTTCTATTGCATGCGCATGCTAGGACGTTGGATGTTAAAACTACGTTAACATCTGTTCGGAACTTTCTTCCATTACCGAGTAAACCAACAGCAAGCTCGTTGCTCCGCAACCAATAAGAGAAGAGGGCCGTAGCCCTGAGGGTAACGGAACCAGTATATGAATATTTAATTCAGTGGTCACACTTTGAGAGTCCTGTTTCCCTTCCAGTTTGGGGCTCATGCTATCCCAGGGGATTGGAGCCGCCCTTTACCCCCGGAACCATATGTCAAGATGGGGAAGATATCTATCAATACTGCGTCCCCTCGGAGGATGTAATTTGGCTGAACGTAAGTTAAACCAGCTTTTATCGCGGCTAGTTCAAAGCTTAAATTGTTACTTTCTTTGGTAAAGTTTCGGCAAAACTTCCAAAACGATTTTGTATTATATTATAAATCTAGTAGCATATTAACCTTACAACCTGAAGAATAATATACTAAGAAGATGCCTTAAGCCACTGCGATATATTTCTCTGGTGATTTTTCTTTTTGGCTTCTATAAAATATGTCTTAATAAACTAATTTACTGAAGCTTTTTAACACGCAACTATTTTCTTTGAGTACTTTGTTGGATATTGAAGTTTCTGCTTGTCAGTTGTGAAGGCATCTCAATCAACACAGCCATCGCTGCTACTCCGCAGCTGTAAGCTAACTTTTCGTTTATTCTAATACGTTAATCTAACACACAATTGGACATTGTTTTTCTACTAATCTATTCAATTTAAATATGGCTTAAAGTTTGAGCTACAATAATTTTATTTCTAGAGTTGCGCAAGAGGAAAATGTAGTCCTTTAGTAGCCAAAGGCAAAAAGAAGTTTTAAAAACTGTATTAATTTTTGAAAATCTAGTAACATTTTTTAACATGGTTGCTAAACAGTTAGTTAGTTTACAAATGTTGATACGAGAGCATGTGATGCATTCAATAGAATCAAAAATAATAATCAAATCCGTACAGCCGCAAACATGGTCATATAACAGTGGGCTCGATTAATGTTCAAATATTAATTTTACATTTTAAAATTTACTTTTTAGAATTTAAAAGTTTTTTTCAAAGGCTACATATTCAGCCTACAATTTTTAAAATACTTATTTCTGACAAACTTTAAAAGTCATTAAAAATATTGCCTAAAATATACAATATACAATAATACAAAACACATCATAAAAACCTATAAAAAATGGGAAAATTATAGTTCACCAGCTTCATATTTAATTCTTTGTCCCATACAAAACTAAAAAAGTAAACGAAAGTACATGTGAACATTCTGATGCCAAACAATATAAAGGAATAAAATTTTAAGCAAAAATAAATAAAAATTCGCTGTTTTACATAAATGTATAAATGTAACCGCAGTTGAATGAAAATGAATCATGCAAATAGAAAAACGGAAAGAATGAATTGCATTCGTTATATTTTATTTCGTAGTGCTTATTTAAATTTTTAACAAAACAGTTTTTGTCCCCGATTTATTTTAAGCACAAGTCAAATGGCTTAAAGTAAATACACACAATACTTTATCAAAGTTGCCTGGCAGTATTAGACATTTCTTGGTGCTTTTCAGACAATCATAAAAAGCAACTGATAAAAGGTGTTTTTACCATTTTATTTATTTCATTTAATAAATTATTTTCAGCTACGGTTTATACTCTGGGAGTAATAGATATTATTTCTAAGGCACCAGGTTAGAAAAATGGGAATTCTGGTGCTTGCACTATTGTATCATATTTTAAAAGTCTACCGACCTTGATGTGATAAAAATATACAATTTTTATCATGATTTTTCGGGTGTAGACGAGGGTGACTCGTATGGAAGGTTTTGTATCAAGTCCGTTTTATGCACTTTAAGGCAAATTTCTAATTTCTGCGTAGCTTGCCTGATTGCATTTTATTATTTCTAATTTTAGTTCAGTTAAAGTCCTTCAGTGGCACTTGAGTTTTATTTTAATAATATTTTTATTACATTTTTTAAATGCCATTTGATCATATTTCTAACTTGTTAAACAATGAATCGCTTATTTTTTGTAAATTTTATCCCCTTAAGGGTGCTATGCGATAAATGATTTTTTCCAATAGCCTTAATAATAGCAGACATTTTTTAAAAAATTTAAATTTTATTATGTTCTTTTTCATTTCTGTGAAAAAGGATTTTTCAATATCGACATTAAATTTCAAAACTAAGAGAAATTTGTCTGCGAAAATCTAAATCCAAATATGTGCACAAGTTAATATATTGAAAAAATTTTCCCAAATTATTGGGTGTTGCAAAGACATGTTTGTATATTAAGTTTTTCGGTTACAGTATATTGTGAGCAACAAATTATAGTTATGGTCGCATTCCATGTACCTTGCGCTGGAAAGGTACACGGAATGTTAAGGGACCTATTTTTATACGTTAGCTTAAACCTATTTATTGCCAGTCCTTCTACACATAGGCACAGCTGCTTGAAAACTTTTTCTTTGGAAAGAATTTGGTAGTTTCTGCATCACTTAAGATATCCTAATTTTACAAAAGTCAAGCAGAGGTATTTCTAAGTGAGGTATTTCTAAGTGAAGTATGCCCCCAAATTTGGTTACCTCGACCATAACATTTTTTGGTAATGTCATAAAAAGTTTATTAATTATTCAAATGTTAAGAGTTGTTGAACTTAAGTAGACCTTGAAAATATATATAAAATACAGGGTGGGCCAAATAAGACCTACTAATGTTAAACACAAACAACTTTTGCAATAATCATTTATTTTGGTTAAGTGTTTTTATACGTTGAATATATTTTATGAAATTATGTATGAAATATTACATCACACAAATGTCCACCATTTTCCTCGATACAAAGATTGGCTCTTTTTAACGCTTTTTCCATTACACCACATAATGTTTCAGGTTGAAGGCTAGGTATTTCTTCTCGAATATTAAATCTGGCGAACGAGGTTGCCAAGGGAAATCTGAATTTTAGGAAATCAAACTTTCGCCAAAAATTTCACGCAGCAGGTCCATAGTTTGCCTAGCAGTATGCGCAGTTGCTCTATCTTGTTGAAACCACAAATTAGGATGCTGCTCCACCTTTGGCCGCAAAAAGTTTTCTATCAATGTTCTGTAAGAAGCTCCTGAAATCGATTCCGGCGTTTCATCCTCATTTTCGTAGAAATATGGACCGATAACTTTAGTGGCCATAACACCGCACCAAACAGTATATTTAGATGGGTGCAACTGATGTTGGTGTGTTGTCCTTGGATTTTCAGAGCCCCACAATCTGCAATTTTTTTTGTTGGCATAAATAATTTAATGGTTCAATGGAATTTCGCTTCATCCGACATCAAAACATTATATAAAAAATCAATTTATGTGGCTAATTGTGTAAAACGAATAGCGTATTGTAGTCATTGTTGGCGGTCTTGCGGTAGCTGTGCTTGCACTATTTGAATTTTGTATGGATACATCTTAAGATCCAACTTTTAAATTTTACGCAATGTCGTTCTGGAAATGCCCAATTGACTGGAACAACGGCGAGTTGAGACAGATGGATCATCTGCAACTCCTAATCGTGAAGGCTGTGGGAGCTGATCTGGAACTAAAATGTTACCGATATTTACTCTGCGTTAACACAATTGATCGTTGACAAGAACTGAAAAACTCGATAATTTTAACGCGTTGTGTTGTACTGTAGGATTCCATAATAAATTTCCAATAATTCAATTATAACCTACAAAAAGACAAAAATAAATGTGTTATTTGTGCTTAGCATTAGTAGGTTTTATTTGGCCCACCCTATGTAAACTTACATGTTTAACTTAGTATTTTTGACGTGGTGTACTTATTTATATTCTAATGATTATGCTAAAATACTGGCTATATTCTTAATAGAATTTATAATAAAAACGTTAGTTTAGGTTTGATGATAGCATGCTTCGTTAAGAAACATTTTCCCGCTAAATTGGGAAAATGTAAAAACTACCGACTTCTAGGATTTTCCCCAGAATCTTGGTATGGTTTTTTGCTTAATAATTGAACTAGTGTGAACAAAATCTGCATCAAAAATTGTCACGGTTCACCCTCCATCCTGTGACGACCAAAAGTCGGCAAGCTTGTTTTTGGATCACATAGCAATTAGATCACAAGCAATTAAACTCTATATATATAATTTTCACTGTTTTTTTATTATTATCAAATGAGTTATATTATATACTTGTCATATTTTCAAATTATATTTATTATTTGTTTAATGAAATATTTTAAATTATAATATATTAATTTTAAAGACAAATAATAGCCGTTAAAAAGCGCCATCTATTAACACGAGGATGCATCCGTGAGAAGAACATACCATTAAACACAACCCTTAACAGTAGCAATCAGCTGTAGTTTAGTGGTATGGGTGTGTATGTGTGCCTGGCAGAAACATATAAAAGCAAGTTAATTACGTATTTGAGAAGAGTTGGCCACGGGCAAGCTACCGGGCAAGACTTTTTTTAAGTGAGTTAGAATTTTATTCAACTTAATTAAAATAGTCTTGCGAATAGGTTCAGCTCAGTTAATCAGAGTCAGAATTTTATTCGACTTTGAATTAATTGAGTATAGCTCAGGTCTACGGCCAAGCAAGTGCTGTCGCTACTTTAGCTGGCCAGAATTTTATTCGCCCAGGTGACGGAGCCCAGAACCAGGCCACGCTTTGTTCAGCAAGGCCAGAATTTTATTCGCCCTAGCTGAACAGGACGGACAAGATCGTCAAAAGGCTAACACCAATTTCGACGTGGAAAGGTTGTCTCAGAATCTTATTCGTGACAACCGCGACAAGTCAAAAACTGGTGGACAGGCAAACTGTTCTGCTAAGACTGGACCATAATTTTATTCGCTCCAGTGTGAGAAGCAGAAGGCTAGCCGGCGGAGAGTGTAGACGAAAACTATTGAGGGCCACGAAGCGGTTGATCGTCGTTGGCGTGCTCAGTAGTGCTGTAGTATAATTTTAACCTAGTTTAAGAGTGAATTGTAATAAAAGAAATTTTTTTTTGTAAAACAAAAGTGTCTCTTGTGATATTAGTGAAGCAACATTTTTTTTGTAACGAACCCTGGACGCCACGAGCTCTACCCACGCATAACGCGAAAACGTGTCGTTACAACCCCTATCCAAACATAGCCAACTTGAAGCAATGATTATGAATTACATCAATACTCCTCGAAGTGCAAGGCGCAATTGAAAAGACAGATTATTGAAGCCTCATCACTTGGTTATATACCCCAGTGACCAGTTTGTTAAAAAAACATTTTTGGAGCATTTTTTTCCCGTTTAAGGAATCTATACGTTAAAATAAAATATTTTAAATTTTATTTACCATTACATTAAAGGCTCTTTTATATATGTGCATACCTTTTCTAAAAATATTGTACGAATATCTCGATCCGTTTAAAACTTTGGGACAATTCAAATTCTGTATTTAACTTTTCAAGCAACCACTTTAACGTGAAATTTACAGTTTTAAAGGTAAATAACGCTGTGGGATGCGATACTACTGCTTTTCACGGGTTTGAGGTAACATACAATGACATAGATAGATATGTCTTCACCCGAAGTGGACTCGATAGCATTTTCTTATACTCATTTCAACTTTTTGAAATAGTTTATGTAAAATAACCACCGTATTTATATTAAAGTCTAACTGTTGCCAAATTCCCGTGCAGTAAAAATTTAATTTCTCAAAAATATAAATAAGTTTTATTTGCAAGACAATATTCTAACGACAAAAGTTGTTTTTGGAACAATTTACCTTCAGCAACACCTTATCTTTTAGAAATGAACTATTTACTTACCTAAAAAATTAAAAGCAACAAAGTATAATTTATTTTCTTATTTGTTATTTAATTATTATTAATATTTTAACTTTTATTCGACCTTTTTTATTTTAATTAAATATGTTTTAATATTTTAATCGGTCTTTTTAATTAAATTTTAGCTATATAATTTTTTAATATTTCCATAGGAAAGCGAAATATTGAAAAAATATATCGTTAAAATTTAATTAAAAAGACCGATTAAAAGACTAAAACATATTTAGTTATTATTAATAGCTATATAAGTTAACAATGTCAATTTTTTTGCATGAGAAATGCGTTTCTTTTAATAATAAAATGAGTTGATGAATTATTCAAAATATTGTCCATCGTTAGCTACCACTTTTTCCCATCTTTATGGTAGTATATAGATTCCGCGCCAAAAGAACTGCTCCGTTTCTATTCTACTACCCTGTTCTGATGTGAAGCATATTTCACTAAGGGCATTCTGCATCGATCGAAACAGATGGCAGTCAGAAGGGTCAAGGCCTGAGCTATAAGGCGAATGAACCAAAATTTCTCTTCTGATGTGTTCCAAATATTATTAGACCAATATTACAGCATGTGTCATGATGGAAGATTATGGCCTCGAGTCTGGTCGAATATTGTGCTCGTTTTTCGTTAATTGCTTTCTTAAAGCGAATCGTCGTTGTTGCAGAGCCTCTGCTTATTTCATGACCCAATTTCAACAGCTCATAATAAAAAATACCCGTCTGATCCCACAAAAGACAGCGCAAAGCTTTGGTATCATGAATATTTGGCTTCGGTGTTAATTTGGTTGGATGGCTGTGCTTAACATATGATTTTTTTTGCTTGCAGTTATCGTAATGTCTCCCTTTTTCATCACCACTAAATCCAACAAAATCGCATTTCAACGTCTTTCGGCTGCAATTCGTATGTGTGAATGGATCAAGTGCTTTTAAATCTTGGAAAATAGCTTATTGTGTAACTTCAAATGCATATCTTCGCCGAGTAATGCTTCCAATTCCTCATTAAATTTTTTCAGCTGATCAGGGCTCTAATTGTATTTTATACCGAAATCCGCACCTTCTAAACGCGTAAACCATCATTCACATGTTATTAGATTTGATCTATGTTGATGTACCAGTAATCGGTATTTTTCAGCTGCCCCTTCCCTGTAATGAAAGAAAGTTTACAGACTTCTTCGTAACACTTTTTTTTGGCACAAAATTCGACATTATTATAGCAGTTGAAAAAATGTATGTGTTCACTTTGACGTCTATGGAATACTGATTTATAATTATAGATGTTTACCCTCAAAAATACCACATTTGTTATTATTGAAACAAACCATAGGCGATAGTTATAGGCATGTTGTCCAAATCGACATTATTAACTTGCATATCCAATATTACTTTTCTTTTTTTTATTAACTCTTTCTTAATTTGTTCTATGACCAATCTGATTTTATCTCGGTTAATACTCAATTTTACCCTATTACTACGTAAATACTATTTTTTATAATTATTAACATTTATTTTACGTGATAGTAGGAACCACTAAAGCAAACTTAGCTAAATTAAACCCACTTAGCAGTTTCAACAGTCAAAATGTTTTTATTAAAAATTGGTCCAATATTTGTTGTCACGTGTAGCGTTTATGATGTAACAATTACCCCTATTGTATATAACAGTTGAAATTAATGTTCAGCTTTAAATTTAATCAGACCATTTTAAAATAATTTCACCAACGCAATGTAGCAAATGATGCAAATATATAAACTGCAAATAATATATTTTTGAAAAGCTATCGGCATACGGCAAGGCAAAATTTAAGTCGAGTACTGGCTTACAAAACAGAATATTAATACCATACTGATTATAGGCACACCAACAATTAGAGGGAGTCGATATATAATATTGTTACGGATGCGTCTTGCTTATGTTTTAAAGTAAAATAATTAAGTAGTAAAGTATGCTGTAAGTAGTAGTATGCTGTTTACTAACTGCGTAGTTTGCTAAGAAAACCAAGACAACAACAACTTTCCAGTTACAAACTGCGTGGAAATTGTAAACATGCAAAACAACAACAATCGGGTATGCTGTTTAATAACTGCGTGTATTCAAAAAAAACTTATGTACACAAGACAACAACAACAACTATGCTGTATGTGTCTATATATGGTGCGCTATGTGGTCTCGATGAAGCTGGAAGCGGATCACGCTATCGCGAGATACTAACAATTCAATTTGGCCTGTTATTGACGATGTGTATATCACTTACATGTGGTTTCAGCAGGACGGTTCCAGATGTCAGACAGCCAATAAAATGATCAATTTATTGCAAACCAAATTTTCCGATCGCATAACTTCACGAAATCACCAGTTAAGTGGCCAGCCTGATCGTGTGATATAATACCATTATTATTATTATTATTTTTTATGAGGCTATGTTAAGGGCAGAGCCTATACGAGTCAATCGAATCGATTTCAGCCACATAATCCGTGATATGATTAATAAAAAATGATCGCCATTTTGCTAAAAATTTATTAAAAACCTTGATGAAAGAATCGACATCTCTCAGCGTGTTCATGGTGGACACTTTCCAGATATCATTTTTTATATACTATGTTATTGCCGAACTTCGAAATACAATAAAAATTTTAATCATCTTAATCTAAATTTTTTGTTTTATTTTGTTTTAGAAAACATACTTCTTGTTGGAAAAGTAACACTAACAAGGTATGTAAAAATATATCATTTTTAGTCCATCTTAAAAAAACACTAAAACTTGGCCAGGTATTTAAAATAACGATCACAGTTGTCAGTGTTCATAAGTAAACCCTCCGGATTTGTTAGAAAAATGTATTAGCTCAACATATAAAGATGACCGAAGCCTCCCGTATAATATCAGTTTAGCTGATGTCGACCTCAAGTGAAATACAAGCAAAGCTTTAGTTAGTAAGATCATTGCAACAGTCAATGGCAGACGTGGCTAATTTCGCTAAATGATAAAGCCGAATATGCAAAGCCAAACAATTTATTGCATATTAATTTGTTTAAACTTGATTAATTTATGATTTCCAAATTAATTTACATTTATTGCAACGTTATCATAATCTGCTCTATTAAAATTTTACGTGTGCTTTAATTAAGTTGTTATTTTTAAAGTTTATGATTCTAGATTGGTATTTACGGAATGTATATGATAAAGTTAACGTTATTACCTAGTTGCGAGACCTTAATATGATGGTGATATTATTCCATCCACACTCTAAGACGCATACACACCAATCTAGTAGAATATAAGTTTTAGTTATCTTCTTGTATGCTATATGTCTTATCTTGGCAGCAACTAAGGAAAATGTATGCAAAAAAGTTTTCACATTTCAAACTGAAAACAAAGCTTAGCGATCTTACTGTTGCCATTTATTCGGCTGTGGCTGTTTATTCGGTACAGTCAGCGAGCGCTTTTAAAGCGATGGCATCATTATCAAGCCTCGTTTAAGATATTACTGGAGAGTAAACGTGATAGGACTAGCGTCAGCACCTGGCCGTAAGCTCTTAATCTAACGTTGGTCTTACCCCTGGGTGCTGGAAAAAAGCGGCCTAAGGCATATATGCCTCAGTGGTTATTTTCGAGTGCACGTTGGCAGGGCCGCTCCTCCACTCCTTTCTAAAGAGTTGGAGATTATTCAACTCACATATCAACTACTCAACTCCTTTTTCTATTGCATGCGCATGCTAGGACGTTGGATGTTAAAACTACGTTAACATCTGTTCGGAACTTTCTTCCATTACCGAGTAAACCAACAGCAAGCTCGTTGCTCCGCAACCAATAAGAGAAGAGGGCCGTAGCCCTGAGGGTAACGGAACCAGTATATGAATATTTAATTCAGTGGTCACACTTTGAGAGTCCTGTTTCCCTTCCAGTTTGGGGCTCATGCTATCCCAGGGGATTGGAGCCGCCCTTTACCCCCGGAACCATATGTCAAGATGGGGAAGATATCTATCAATACTGCGTCCCCTCGGAGGATGTAATTTGGCTGAACGTAAGTTAAACCAGCTTTTATCGCGGCTAGTTCAAAGCTTAAATTGTTACTTTCTTTGGTAAAGTTTCGGCAAAACTTCCAAAACGATTTTGTATTATATTATAAATCTAGTAGCATATTAACCTTACAACCTGAAGAATAATATACTAAGAAGATGCCTTAAGCCACTGCGATATATTTCTCTGGTGATTTTTCTTTTTGGCTTCTATAAAATATGTCTTAATAAACTAATTTACTGAAGCTTTTTAACACGCAACTATTTTCTTTGAGTACTTTGTTGGATATTGAAGTTTCTGCTTGTCAGTTGTGAAGGCATCTCAATCAACACAGCCATCGCTGCTACTCCGCAGCTGTAAGCTAACTTTTCGTTTATTCTAATACGTTAATCTAACACACAATTGGACATTGTTTTTCTACTAATCTATTCAATTTAAATATGGCTTAAAGTTTGAGCTACAATAATTTTATTTCTAGAGTTGCGCAAGAGGAAAATGTAGTCCTTTAGTAGCCAAAGGCAAAAAGAAGTTTTAAAAACTGTATTAATTTTTGAAAATCTAGTAACATTTTTTAACATGGTTGCTAAACAGTTAGTTAGTTTACAAATGTTGATACGAGAGCATGTGATGCATTCAATAGAATCAAAAATAATAATCAAATCCGTACAGCCGCAAACATGGTCATATAACAGTGGGCTCGATTAATGTTCAAATATTAATTTTACATTTTAAAATTTACTTTTTAGAATTTAAAAGTTTTTTTCAAAGGCTACATATTCAGCCTACAATTTTTAAAATACTTATTTCTGACAAACTTTAAAAGTCATTAAAAATATTGCCTAAAATATACAATATACAATAATACAAAACACATCATAAAAACCTATAAAAAATGGGAAAATTATAGTTCACCAGCTTCATATTTAATTCTTTGTCCCATACAAAACTAAAAAAGTAAACGAAAGTACATGTGAACATTCTGATGCCAAACAATATAAAGGAATAAAATTTTAAGCAAAAATAAATAAAAATTCGCTGTTTTACATAAATGTATAAATGTAACCGCAGTTGAATGAAAATGAATCATGCAAATAGAAAAACGGAAAGAATGAATTGCATTCGTTATATTTTATTTCGTAGTGCTTATTTAAATTTTTAACAAAACAGTTTTTGTCCCCGATTTATTTTAAGCACAAGTCAAATGGCTTAAAGTAAATACACACAATACTTTATCAAAGTTGCCTGGCAGTATTAGACATTTCTTGGTGCTTTTCAGACAATCATAAAAAGCAACTGATAAAAGGTGTTTTTACCATTTTATTTATTTCATTTAATAAATTATTTTCAGCTACGGTTTATACTCTGGGAGTAATAGATATTATTTCTAAGGCACCAGGTTAGAAAAATGGGAATTCTGGTGCTTGCACTATTGTATCATATTTTAAAAGTCTACCGACCTTGATGTGATAAAAATATACAATTTTTATCATGATTTTTCGGGTGTAGACGAGGGTGACTCGTATGGAAGGTTTTGTATCAAGTCCGTTTTATGCACTTTAAGGCAAATTTCTAATTTCTGCGTAGCTTGCCTGATTGCATTTTATTATTTCTAATTTTAGTTCAGTTAAAGTCCTTCAGTGGCACTTGAGTTTTATTTTAATAATATTTTTATTACATTTTTTAAATGCCATTTGATCATATTTCTAACTTGTTAAACAATGAATCGCTTATTTTTTGTAAATTTTATCCCCTTAAGGGTGCTATGCGATAAATGATTTTTTCCAATAGCCTTAATAATAGCAGACATTTTTTAAAAAATTTAAATTTTATTATGTTCTTTTTCATTTCTGTGAAAAAGGATTTTTCAATATCGACATTAAATTTCAAAACTAAGAGAAATTTGTCTGCGAAAATCTAAATCCAAATATGTGCACAAGTTAATATATTGAAAAAATTTTCCCAAATTATTGGGTGTTGCAAAGACATGTTTGTATATTAAGTTTTTCGGTTACAGTATATTGTGAGCAACAAATTATAGTTATGGTCGCATTCCATGTACCTTGCGCTGGAAAGGTACACGGAATGTTAAGGGACCTATTTTTATACGTTAGCTTAAACCTATTTATTGCCAGTCCTTCTACACATAGGCACAGCTGCTTGAAAACTTTTTCTTTGGAAAGAATTTGGTAGTTTCTGCATCACTTAAGATATCCTAATTTTACAAAAGTCAAGCAGAGGTATTTCTAAGTGAGGTATTTCTAAGTGAAGTATGCCCCCAAATTTGGTTACCTCGACCATAACATTTTTTGGTAATGTCATAAAAAGTTTATTAATTATTCAAATGTTAAGAGTTGTTGAACTTAAGTAGACCTTGAAAATATATATAAAATACAGGGTGGGCCAAATAAGACCTACTAATGTTAAACACAAACAACTTTTGCAATAATCATTTATTTTGGTTAAGTGTTTTTATACGTTGAATATATTTTATGAAATTATGTATGAAATATTACATCACACAAATGTCCACCATTTTCCTCGATACAAAGATTGGCTCTTTTTAACGCTTTTTCCATTACACCACATAATGTTTCAGGTTGAAGGCTAGGTATTTCTTCTCGAATATTAAATCTGGCGAACGAGGTTGCCAAGGGAAATCTGAATTTTAGGAAATCAAACTTTCGCCAAAAATTTCACGCAGCAGGTCCATAGTTTGCCTAGCAGTATGCGCAGTTGCTCTATCTTGTTGAAACCACAAATTAGGATGCTGCTCCACCTTTGGCCGCAAAAAGTTTTCTATCAATGTTCTGTAAGAAGCTCCTGAAATCGATTCCGGCGTTTCATCCTCATTTTCGTAGAAATATGGACCGATAACTTTAGTGGCCATAACACCGCACCAAACAGTATATTTAGATGGGTGCAACTGATGTTGGTGTGTTGTCCTTGGATTTTCAGAGCCCCACAATCTGCAATTTTTTTTGTTGGCATAAATAATTTAATGGTTCAATGGAATTTCGCTTCATCCGACATCAAAACATTATATAAAAAATCAATTTATGTGGCTAATTGTGTAAAACGAATAGCGTATTGTAGTCATTGTTGGCGGTCTTGCGGTAGCTGTGCTTGCACTATTTGAATTTTGTATGGATACATCTTAAGATCCAACTTTTAAATTTTACGCAATGTCGTTCTGGAAATGCCCAATTGACTGGAACAACGGCGAGTTGAGACAGATGGATCATCTGCAACTCCTAATCGTGAAGGCTGTGGGAGCTGATCTGGAACTAAAATGTTACCGATATTTACTCTGCGTTAACACAATTGATCGTTGACAAGAACTGAAAAACTCGATAATTTTAACGCGTTGTGTTGTACTGTAGGATTCCATAATAAATTTCCAATAATTCAATTATAACCTACAAAAAGACAAAAATAAATGTGTTATTTGTGCTTAGCATTAGTAGGTTTTATTTGGCCCACCCTATGTAAACTTACATGTTTAACTTAGTATTTTTGACGTGGTGTACTTATTTATATTCTAATGATTATGCTAAAATACTGGCTATATTCTTAATAGAATTTATAATAAAAACGTTAGTTTAGGTTTGATGATAGCATGCTTCGTTAAGAAACATTTTCCCGCTAAATTGGGAAAATGTAAAAACTACCGACTTCTAGGATTTTCCCCAGAATCTTGGTATGGTTTTTTGCTTAATAATTGAACTAGTGTGAACAAAATCTGCATCAAAAATTGTCACGGTTCACCCTCCATCCTGTGACGACCAAAAGTCGGCAAGCTTGTTTTTGGATCACATAGCAATTAGATCACAAGCAATTAAACTCTATATATATAATTTTCACTGTTTTTTTATTATTATCAAATGAGTTATATTATATACTTGTCATATTTTCAAATTATATTTATTATTTGTTTAATGAAATATTTTAAATTATAATATATTAATTTTAAAGACAAATAATAGCCGTTAAAAAGCGCCATCTATTAACACGAGGATGCATCCGTGAGAAGAACATACCATTAAACACAACCCTTAACAGTAGCAATCAGCTGTAGTTTAGTGGTATGGGTGTGTATGTGTGCCTGGCAGAAACATATAAAAGCAAGTTAATTACGTATTTGAGAAGAGTTGGCCACGGGCAAGCTACCGGGCAAGACTTTTTTTAAGTGAGTTAGAATTTTATTCAACTTAATTAAAATAGTCTTGCGAATAGGTTCAGCTCAGTTAATCAGAGTCAGAATTTTATTCGACTTTGAATTAATTGAGTATAGCTCAGGTCTACGGCCAAGCAAGTGCTGTCGCTACTTTAGCTGGCCAGAATTTTATTCGCCCAGGTGACGGAGCCCAGAACCAGGCCACGCTTTGTTCAGCAAGGCCAGAATTTTATTCGCCCTAGCTGAACAGGACGGACAAGATCGTCAAAAGGCTAACACCAATTTCGACGTGGAAAGGTTGTCTCAGAATCTTATTCGTGACAACCGCGACAAGTCAAAAACTGGTGGACAGGCAAACTGTTCTGCTAAGACTGGACCATAATTTTATTCGCTCCAGTGTGAGAAGCAGAAGGCTAGCCGGCGGAGAGTGTAGACGAAAACTATTGAGGGCCACGAAGCGGTTGATCGTCGTTGGCGTGCTCAGTAGTGCTGTAGTATAATTTTAACCTAGTTTAAGAGTGAATTGTAATAAAAGAAATTTTTTTTTGTAAAACAAAAGTGTCTCTTGTGATATTAGTGAAGCAACATTTTTTTTGTAACGAACCCTGGACGCCACGAGCTCTACCCACGCATAACGCGAAAACGTGTCGTTACAACCCCTATCCAAACATAGCCAACTTGAAGCAATGATTATGAATTACATCAATACTCCTCGAAGTGCAAGGCGCAATTGAAAAGACAGATTATTGAAGCCTCATCACTTGGTTATATACCCCAGTGACCAGTTTGTTAAAAAAACATTTTTGGAGCATTTTTTTCCCGTTTAAGGAATCTATACGTTAAAATAAAATATTTTAAATTTTATTTACCATTACATTAAAGGCTCTTTTATATATGTGCATACCTTTTCTAAAAATATTGTACGAATATCTCGATCCGTTTAAAACTTTGGGACAATTCAAATTCTGTATTTAACTTTTCAAGCAACCACTTTAACGTGAAATTTACAGTTTTAAAGGTAAATAACGCTGTGGGATGCGATACTACTGCTTTTCACGGGTTTGAGGTAACATACAATGACATAGATAGATATGTCTTCACCCGAAGTGGACTCGATAGCATTTTCTTATACTCATTTCAACTTTTTGAAATAGTTTATGTAAAATAACCACCGTATTTATATTAAAGTCTAACTGTTGCCAAATTCCCGTGCAGTAAAAATTTAATTTCTCAAAAATATAAATAAGTTTTATTTGCAAGACAATATTCTAACGACAAAAGTTGTTTTTGGAACAATTTACCTTCAGCAACACCTTATCTTTTAGAAATGAACTATTTACTTACCTAAAAAATTAAAAGCAACAAAGTATAATTTATTTTCTTATTTGTTATTTAATTATTATTAATATTTTAACTTTTATTCGACCTTTTTTATTTTAATTAAATATGTTTTAATATTTTAATCGGTCTTTTTAATTAAATTTTAGCTATATAATTTTTTAATATTTCCATAGGAAAGCGAAATATTGAAAAAATATATCGTTAAAATTTAATTAAAAAGACCGATTAAAAGACTAAAACATATTTAGTTATTATTAATAGCTATATAAGTTAACAATGTCAATTTTTTTGCATGAGAAATGCGTTTCTTTTAATAATAAAATGAGTTGATGAATTATTCAAAATATTGTCCATCGTTAGCTACCACTTTTTCCCATCTTTATGGTAGTATATAGATTCCGCGCCAAAAGAACTGCTCCGTTTCTATTCTACTACCCTGTTCTGATGTGAAGCATATTTCACTAAGGGCATTCTGCATCGATCGAAACAGATGGCAGTCAGAAGGGTCAAGGCCTGAGCTATAAGGCGAATGAACCAAAATTTCTCTTCTGATGTGTTCCAAATATTATTAGACCAATATTACAGCATGTGTCATGATGGAAGATTATGGCCTCGAGTCTGGTCGAATATTGTGCTCGTTTTTCGTTAATTGCTTTCTTAAAGCGAATCGTCGTTGTTGCAGAGCCTCTGCTTATTTCATGACCCAATTTCAACAGCTCATAATAAAAAATACCCGTCTGATCCCACAAAAGACAGCGCAAAGCTTTGGTATCATGAATATTTGGCTTCGGTGTTAATTTGGTTGGATGGCTGTGCTTAACATATGATTTTTTTTGCTTGCAGTTATCGTAATGTCTCCCTTTTTCATCACCACTAAATCCAACAAAATCGCATTTCAACGTCTTTCGGCTGCAATTCGTATGTGTGAATGGATCAAGTGCTTTTAAATCTTGGAAAATAGCTTATTGTGTAACTTCAAATGCATATCTTCGCCGAGTAATGCTTCCAATTCCTCATTAAATTTTTTCAGCTGATCAGGGCTCTAATTGTATTTTATACCGAAATCCGCACCTTCTAAACGCGTAAACCATCATTCACATGTTATTAGATTTGATCTATGTTGATGTACCAGTAATCGGTATTTTTCAGCTGCCCCTTCCCTGTAATGAAAGAAAGTTTACAGACTTCTTCGTAACACTTTTTTTTGGCACAAAATTCGACATTATTATAGCAGTTGAAAAAATGTATGTGTTCACTTTGACGTCTATGGAATACTGATTTATAATTATAGATGTTTACCCTCAAAAATACCACATTTGTTATTATTGAAACAAACCATAGGCGATAGTTATAGGCATGTTGTCCAAATCGACATTATTAACTTGCATATCCAATATTACTTTTCTTTTTTTTATTAACTCTTTCTTAATTTGTTCTATGACCAATCTGATTTTATCTCGGTTAATACTCAATTTTACCCTATTACTACGTAAATACTATTTTTTATAATTATTAACATTTATTTTACGTGATAGTAGGAACCACTAAAGCAAACTTAGCTAAATTAAACCCACTTAGCAGTTTCAACAGTCAAAATGTTTTTATTAAAAATTGGTCCAATATTTGTTGTCACGTGTAGCGTTTATGATGTAACAATTACCCCTATTGTATATAACAGTTGAAATTAATGTTCAGCTTTAAATTTAATCAGACCATTTTAAAATAATTTCACCAACGCAATGTAGCAAATGATGCAAATATATAAACTGCAAATAATATATTTTTGAAAAGCTATCGGCATACGGCAAGGCAAAATTTAAGTCGAGTACTGGCTTACAAAACAGAATATTAATACCATACTGATTATAGGCACACCAACAATTAGAGGGAGTCGATATATAATATTGTTACGGATGCGTCTTGCTTATGTTTTAAAGTAAAATAATTAAGTAGTAAAGTATGCTGTAAGTAGTAGTATGCTGTTTACTAACTGCGTAGTTTGCTAAGAAAACCAAGACAACAACAACTTTCCAGTTACAAACTGCGTGGAAATTGTAAACATGCAAAACAACAACAATCGGGTATGCTGTTTAATAACTGCGTGTATTCAAAAAAAACTTATGTACACAAGACAACAACAACAACTATCTCAAAATAAATTCCGGAAAGAAGCTTAATCAGCATACAAACAAAAATACACAAAGACCTACAGGCACCTATATATTGCATGCATAACATAACAACAACAAAATGTGATAGAAAGGGAGTAGAACATTCTTAATTTTTCTAGACCCCTAGTCGACAAATATAAAAGGCAGCGTCTGAGTGAATAATTAGTGAGTTAAGACATAAACGCTTGAAGTAAAGACTTGCATCATTAGTAAATTGTTCTGTTGTGCCAACTTACAAATATTACTTTGTGTGTAGTTAAAGTAAGTAAACTTTTAATTAACTTAAAAACTCTAAAATCTGGTGTTATATTTGTTGCAATAAAGAACTCAAGAATAACAAAATGTTTTTAAAAGTTATAAACGTAAGAATACATATTTGCTAAGGATTTTCTACGAAAATTAATGTACACAAGACATCAACAACTATTAAAATAAATTCCAGAAAGAATCTTTATCAGCATAAAAACAAAAATACACACAGACCTTCAGGCGCCTACACATAACAACAACAAAATGTGATACAAAAGGAGTAGAAGATTCTTAATTTTTCTAGACCTCTAGTGGACAAATATAAAAGGCAGCGTCTGAGTGAATAATTAGTTAGTCAAGACATACACCTCTTAAATAATTAATTAAATAATTAAAGACTTGCATCTTTAGTAAATTGTTCTGTAGTGCTAACCTTCAAATCTTACTTTGTATGTAGTTAAAGTAAATAAACTTGTAATTAATTCAAAAACTCTAAAATCTGATGTTATTTCTTTTTGTTGAGTTCTACAATAACAAAATATTAATAAAAGGTATAAACGTAACACCATATATTTGCTGAGGGCCTCGGTTTCAAAATATGTAATGGATTTGCAAAGTGACATAAACCGGATTTGTCAATTTGTTCTGCATAATTTTGGTAAAATTTACCTTGCAGCAACAAATATCTACATTGAAACTTACTTAATTTTTAATATATTGAGCTCATAGGTTTTCAACAGAAGAGTATCAGTAAACAGTAACTTGAACAACTGATAACTTACATATTTCCTAGCACTTTTTGGGTATCACGGTGTATGTCTTCCAAAGATCGCATTTTGATCGACAGATCTGCAGTAGACCTTATTGTGATTTTATGTAAACAGCTAACTTACTGGCGAGTCAATCGTTAAAAATACCTAATATTATTTCTTTTAGCGGAATGAATATTTTAAGCGAAATGATTCAAGTTAAAAAGTCCCTACATTTATTTTCAGATCTCTTATTATTATGCAGTTTTTGATTCCCCATGGTACTTCCCAGAGATCGTATCACTAACTACGAGTATAGATATGAAAGCCTCAACTCACATAATTGCAACTTATCAAACTGCTTATAAAAGCGATATTTTTGACACCATTCCATTAAACTTTCATGACGAGGTGATAGATTAAATTTAAGTTTTCTGTCACTACAATACTGACTACAATTCATCGGTAAACCTTACTTTTATGTTATCACCTATTTCGCTCTCTAGTTAGTTGCTTCTAGATTAGCCTTTAAGAAGCTATAGTCTGATGATATTCTTCGCAATAAATAAGCTTCTGTAAATCCTGATTAACATAAAGATTATATTCTTTCTCAATTCTACTAAAAAATGTTCACCTATTGTGACTCTACTGGTGTTCAGTTTCTGGAGTTTTAAAAGAGTTTGAAAAATTATTCTGCGATCAGAAATAACCATATAAAGGACTGCAATGCATTATAAAGACGTTACCTATAATAAAAGTTTTGTAATATTTCTGTTCAAGCTCTGCACTGATAGTTGCAAGGTCTTCCTTAAGGCACTTTGAAAATTCTTTCTTTCTATTAAAATCTTTATAAAGAAAATTATGGTTATACTATTAGATAGTATTACTTTACATACCTTAGTTGAATTTAATAACTGTAATAATTATTAAATAACCACATTTCAATGCTCCTAGCATAGCAAACCAAATTCGTATTATTTAATATGCATTCAAGCAAAAATTAAAGCATATTGTTAGGCTGATACATTATTTGTTAATTTGCAACATATTTTAAGTTGTAATTAATATATTTATTTATATGTTCATAACTATATAGTTATATGACCAATGTAAACATTTAAATAGTAATTTTGAAAATTATTTTGGCTTAAAAAGACTTTATATGTTTTTGTGTTATTTGTTTACTTGAAATAATTTACAAGTTAAACTTTAATATTTATTTAAAAGCCAAAATAATTTTGGTTAATTTATTTAGACATTTGTGGGATTATTATTAATTGTATTTAGAGTACATTGAAAGATAAATTTGTATAGTGATATATTGTAATACTTGTTTTTAGATATACTTTATATTTTGAAGACTTAACTACCACCGGAATATCTAAAAGAAGAAAAAAAGAAGATTCCAATTAATTTAAATTAAACTTACAAACAAAGAACAAGTTACCATTGTAAGATGAGCTCCTGCTCTACACAGATAAATATTTGTGATGATCCAGTTCGTAATTCCAACATTTTTTTTTTAAATTTCTTAATTTTGTAAAACTAAATTTGTCGTCTGCACAAATCAGTGCATAGTCAGGATCAAGTTCGTAATTTCCATATCTTTTTTTTAATTTCGTAATTTTGTAAAACTGAGTTTGTCGCCTGCTTAGTCAGGATCAAGTTAGTAATGTCTATTTTTTTTTTAATTTCGTTATTGTGTAAAACTGAATTTGTGGTCTGCTTAAATCAATGCTTAGACAGGATTAAGTGGGTAATTTCCACATTTTTTCTTTAAACTTCGTAATTTTGTAAAGCTGAAAGATGTTTTAGCCAGATGCAGTAAAAATACTAAAAAACCGATAAACAAGGATGCTTAGTAAAAGGTGTTTTTTTAAGCTAGATAGAACTTTAAATTGTAAAAAGTAACACAAAAAATGAAATTTTGATGAAACATTTCTTTTATTTGTTTCAGTATACTCTGACAAATCATCATGAATAGACTCTCGCTTGAACAACGCTACGAAATTATCGAAATTTACTTTGAAAATCAGTCGTCGATTCGCGCAACTTATAGACGACTTCGTCATTTTTATGGCGTACATAATCGTGCATCTGAACAAGCCATTCGTCGAACTGTCGATAGATTTCGTACCACATACTCTCTAGAGGATGCAATAACACCAACACGTCGAAGGAATGTGCGTACTGAAGAGAATATCGCCGCTGTAAACGAAAGTGTGGAAGAAGATCCAAATTTATCAATTCGTCGTCGGTCGCAGGAATTGGGGTCTGTCCGTCCACTACGTGGAAAATTTTGCGCAAAGATCTCGGCCTACACCCGTATAAGATCCAGCTGGTGCAGGAATTAAAGCCACGAGACCATTATATGCGTCGTTCTTTCGCCGATTGGGCTCTAGAGCAGTTGGCAACTGACCCGTTGTTTAATCGCAAAATTGTGTTCAGCGATGAGGCGCATTTTTGGTTTAACGGGTTTGTTAATAAGCAAAATTGCCGCATATGGAGTGAGACCAATCCACAACAGACCCTACAGACTCCATTACATACAGAAAAATGCACCGTTTGGTGCGGTTTTCACGCTGGTGGCATCATCGGACCTTATTTTTTCAAAAATGAGGCCGGAGCTCGCGTTACGGTCAATGGAGATCGTTACCGCACCATGATCAATGATTTTTTGTTTGAAAATATGGATGACATTGATCCGGACGAGATGTGGTTTCAACAGGATGGCGCTACGTGCCATACAGCGAACGCAACCATCGACTTATTGAAATCAAAATTTGGCGATAAGTTGATTTCGAGAAATGGACCTGTCAATTGGCCTCCAAGGTCGTGCGATTTGACACCACTCGACTATTTCCTGTGGGGCTACGTGATGTCACTGGTTTATGCTGATAAACCAGCAACAATTGACGCCTTGGAGGACAGCATTGTTCGTGTTATTCGTGACATACGCCCAGCAGTGCTCGAAAAAGTGGCCCAAAATTGGACGTCCAGAATGCGCTTCGTCAAGAACAGCCGCGGTGCCCATATGCCCGAAAACATTTTCAAATGTTAATGTCACGTATTGATCCTTCGAATAAAAAATAAATTTTGATTACAATTTAATTTTTTGTGTTATTTTTTACAATTTCAAGTTCTATCGGGCTTAAAAAAACACCCTTTATATTTTTTTAGAACTCAATCTAGATTACCGACAAAACTAAGATTTTTAAACAGATTAAAAACATACACGGGTTGATGTAGATCTGGGAATTCACAGTGTCCAAGATTGGGAGGACAAATGGAGAACATAAGTACCTTGTTCTTCCCCTAACGCCAGTGGTTTTTTTGTTTCTATGCTTAGTTTTGCTTTGACATATTTTTAATTTGGTTCTTGTGGGTTAGAACCTTCCCTAATAACTAGTTATGAGCTGACTGGTAATACAATTACAGCAACTTAAAAGAGTCACATAATACAGGTATAATATTTTTTCAAATAGAGTTGTCTCAACTTTAGCCATGTTGGATACATTAAGTGTTATCCTCTCTAATTATCGCCATTCAAGCGATAAATGTTATTTTTTCTTTAGATAGTTCTGTGACATAATAGGCACTTAATATAGTCTTATGTTCATCGTGTTAGACAATTAGGATGCCCAAGAATCCTAATTGTCTAACACGATGTACATAAGACTATATTAAGTGCTATATAGGATGCCCAAGAATCCTAATTGTCTAATGCCATATTTAAAGTTAAAAAAATTGAATAATTACGACAATTTCAGAAACGCAGAGCTTACAAATTTGAGCAATATGAAACGTATATCTACTAGATTTCTAGTTTTAATAACGTTTGTTTTCGCTAGTTCGCATACTTCCATATTAGTTTCATCCTCAATCTCCCGCATTTAACATAGTATCCGTCTTCATTAGAGTATTCCTTTAATGTTGTTTCTCTAGAATGATATACTTTGCAAAAATATGTTCATCTCTCATGGCCTAACATTGCTAAGAATAGCAGAATGAAGGCACATGTAGTATTATAATTTCAAAACGATGTTTTATTGATTTTCTGTTTCTTGCATTAACACATACACACATGTATACTAACCAAGCCCAACATATCTAAACAAACACATGCTGTTTCCCAAATTACAAACAATATTCAATTTATTTAAAGCAACTACGTGCACAAGCATGTAACATAAAAATTTATATTCACATCTGGTTGAATGTCAAAAAGTTATTGTAAAATGAAAAGTTGTTGTTTGTCGATTGTTTGTTAACACACAAAACTATGCAAAAATAGAAAACTTCAGCAGAAATTATCACTAAATATGCGTGTGTAATATGTCTCGAAACCAAAAATTTTTACAGATCACAAGACACGTGCGGGTATGTTTACATTGCACACAAATTCAAACATTATAATACATACAAATTGCTTTTTACAGTAAAAATCTTTGGTATTTATGGTTTAATGTCACTGGTAAATCAGTGTTTAAGTACTTTGATCTTTGTTTTATGTTTTTCTTGTTTTTTTTTTGGTTTATTAAACCAGTCGAGATAACATGAGGACTTTGCTAAAAAGAGATTAAAAGTAATAAATATCATCCGTCACAAATAGCATATTTTATCATTTTTACTTAGATAGTTTTCCGAAAACCTTCAGAAAAAATCCTTCCATCGAGTGAAAGGAAGTAGTGATCAATCCTTATATTGTATCTATCACGAAAAAAAAAATCAGTTACCAAAACATGAATGTTCTGCAAATAGTATAGTATATATATACTCTAAATAAATTACGGTTATTTTAAGTTTATCACAGTATCAATAACCACACTAATACTGTCAGCATCATTTAACCATACTGTTATTCCTTTAACAATCGTTTTACTACACGGAGTTCTTTTATTGCAAAATATTTATACTTAAGAGTTTTAAAGTAAATTACACGATTTATTTACTTATTCATGTTTATACACACCAAAATATACGATGGTAACTTTACCATCTGGTTTATTAACTTTATTTGTTTATTTATGTTTTTACTCGACGATGTGTTTCCTACGGCTTACTTTTCTGCTGGTGCTTATATATTCAGTTATGAGCGGTTCTCGCATACAAGAAAAATCTATTTCAATAGCATCACATATTGTTGCTGTTATCATTATTTAATGTAGGTGCTTGCTTGGGTGTACTTGCTTTTATTTGTTTTATTTGTTTTCTGTTTTTTTAGCTTATTTTGTGGAATTTTATTATTATTTAATTATTATTAAGCATGTATTTGTTGTTGTATGTGTATAAGATTTTTTAGAAAGTACGTAAGTTGTAAAAAGACCCAATAGGTAATTTTGTATATTTTTTACTAACAATTTTTTTCCTTAACTTAAAAACTCTTCCAAGCAAAATTTTATTTTTTTTTTAATTTTTTTTTAAAGAGAAGTAGCACTTCAGGCAACAATGCTTATTTAGTCAAGTACCGTGCTACATTCTTTAGGAAAGGGATAGAGAATAGATGAAACAGGTAGTGAAAGTAGAAGGATAGTCGGAAATTAACTGCCGTATATAAGACAGCACAGCGACCAGTGACTATGCCTTCATCGCTGAGCAGCCCCACCGACAGTGAATTTTTATTTTTGTAGTGAAAAAAACCAAGGTCTTCGTTGGGAATCGAACCCACAACCCCCATATTTACAAGCTAGTACACCACCTACTAGCCTACAGGGGCACCTAAAAAAAATTATTTCAAGTTCGAAAATAATCTTCAATAGTTGCGAAACAACAAACCAGACGTTAAGGCCAAATATATTCAATTACATGCTCTGTTTGATGGCACAGATTGATAGCGCTTAGAATATACATTTTATTAATGATTATTAATTTAAAGTACATTTCTCACTAAAATTCAAAATATAGAATTAAAATATTTTTCTTAAGCCATAAAAGATAAGAAAGCGTCAGTGCTTTATTTAGCATTTTGATTTAATAGAGTGTTGTTTTCTGTCAAAAATAAAAATGACAAAATTTCAGCTGCTCTTAAAGTTAACTTTTAAACTTTTTTTTAAAGAACATATTCATTATTTAAAAAAAAAATATTGAAGTTTACTGCAAAATTTGGTAACATCCAGCTGCAGTTCTTCCGTCCTCGCCAGATTTTAAACTTAAAATTAGATAGCCGAAACTATTATTATTTAATTACTGATAAAACACTACAACATTCAGCGTGTGCCAAGAAAAACCACATCAGCTTGGCAATGTTAACCTTGTATCATGAATACGCACAAGAGCGAAGACAGTTAGTACAAATAGTTTTAAATTTAAAAGTCGTTTTTATTTCATCATTTACATTTGTGTGTTTATTTTTCTTTATAAAAAGGGTCCGCCAAATAACTTTTTTTTTATTTTAAATGATATAAACAAAACTACTGAATATTTTGTCAAATTTCTTTTTTTATTTGATATTACAATCCTTCCGGTTAATAATCGAAAATAATTTCATTCAAATGGCCATGCAGTAGCCTTCACGATCGGTCCAATTTTTAAGCATATTATCGATTGCGTGCAGCTGTATTTCACCAATCGCTTCACGACTATTTTCCTTTAAAGAGTCAATTTTCTCTGGCTTGTGGGCGTAACACTTACCTTTGACGGCACCTCACAAATAATAGTCCAACGGTGTCAAATCACAGCTCCGAGGGGGCCAAATGACATCAGCTTTGCGGCTGGGAATGCAATCTTCAAAAATAGGGCGCAAAACATCGAGTGTAATTTCGGCTGTATGGCACGTAGTGCCGTCCTGTTAAAATCAAATGTTGCCAATATCCTCCTCATAAATTTTTGTAAACAAAAATTCGTTCAACATGGCACGATAACGATGGCCATTGAATGTAACGAAGAAAAATGGCCCAATTATGCCTCTGGAGCAAAATCCGCACTAAGCAGTGTCTCGTTGTGGATGCGTCGGCTTTTCAATGTATGCGTGCGGGTTTTCTGTGCCCCAAAAGCGACAATTTGGCTTGTTTACATACCCGCCAAGATCAAAATGAGCTTCATCTGAAAAGATCATTTTTTTTTTGTATAACGGCATCTTCTGTAAGTCGTTTGCAGGCCCTTGGTATGGCGTCATACCAAGGTCTTTATGAAAAATTCGTCTCCATGATGTCTCTGAAATCTTCAATTGTTGAAAACGACGGTGAATTGTTGTTGTTCACGCACACTTTCTGCCACAACAGCAATATTCTCTGGTGTACGCACTGTTTTTGGCTTTTCATGCTTTGCTTTATCGATGAGGATGCCAGGTTCTTTCACTTTTTTCACAAGATAACGACGGTGCTTCTCTTCTTCCAAAATCCGTATGCAATTTTCGCACACATTCTGCAACATTCCCATGATT
Organism: Trichopoda pennipes; assembly: GCA_030448955.1. Taxonomy (NCBI): domain Eukaryota; kingdom Metazoa; phylum Arthropoda; class Insecta; order Diptera; family Tachinidae; genus Trichopoda; species Trichopoda pennipes. The sequence continues at coordinate 2,870,381 of JASKUP010000108.1, read as the reverse complement.
TTGAAAGTAATGTCGCAATATTTCCCAGCGTTGTTCAAGCGTATATACAACCATATTCGTTCAGCGGAAGGATAAAACTAATTATCTGTCAAATCAAACATGAGCTAAGTGTTACCATTCGCGAAAAAAACACTAGTTGAAAAAACGTTAGATGGCGGACCCTCTATATATGGCTACGAAAGTGTTGTTTGAAAAGGATAGAATTTAATTTCGCATATGGCATATAAAGTTAGAAATATTTGGAAAACGTGTTACATAGTTTGCATTTAAAGCTGTTAATAACTGTAAAAATATTTGTTGTATTAAAAGGGTTTAAAGGTAATTTATTATGTACGACATATACATAACGTAGTTTTGAAAATACTTTCAGATCTGTGCTCTAAATAAAGTCGTAAAAAATAATATAATTTTTGTAGAATTTATAAAAATATTGCTAAAGGTATGCAACTAGTTTGTGATTCTGCATATGATTTAAAACATAATCGGTAGTATCAGAATCATACACTAAATTTATTAATTCAGTGATTTATTTCCATATCGATTTTTTTTAAGGATAGTCCTTTTTAACATGTCCATAGCGATCACTTTAATGGCGTTTGCGGTTAAAACATTTTCTTTATAGGAAATGCTTTTTTCAGCAGTTTCGACTTCTATTTGCTATTTTTTAATTTATCACAATAAACGTAAAATCAGTATATAACTTAAGTAGACTCGAAGCAATAGGGAAACAAATTTTGTGCTGCTTGTGCTTTTGCAGCACCATCAAACTTCAAGTGATGAATAAATAAGCGGAACTTTAATAAAGGGATCGCCATATCATATCATCATCATTATGCTCTTAACTTTGCTCGTTCTTTAAGCTTGAGCACTAGTATGACTCAAAGCTAATTTCTTCTTAAACTTGGTGCACAATGATTTACACATTCCATGTCTTCATGCCCCTTATATATTCATATAGGTGCCCCTGTAGGCTAGTAGGTAGTGTACTAGCTTGTAAATATGGAGGTTGTGAGTTCGATTCCCAACGAAGGATTTTTTTTTTTGTAATTACAAAAATAAAAATTGACTGTCAGTGGGGCTGCTCAGCGATGAAGGCATAGTCACTGGTCGCTGTGCTGTCTTATATACGGCAGTTAATTTTCGACTATCCTTTTACTTTCCCCACCTGTTTAATCTATTCTCTATCCCTTTCCTAAAGAATGTAGCACGGTACTTGACTAAATAGGCATCATTGCCTAAAGTGCTACTTATCTTGAAAAAAAACCGAGTCATCATAAATAATAATGGCCTAATTTAATCTACTAAGCCTCTATCAACTTACCAGTACCGTATATGCTGACAAATAAAGAATGACTTGCTAGCCAAAAAAAAAAAGTTAAAATCATCTAAATTGAAAGCCGATTCTATTAACGTACTAATGCAAGGACATTTTGTAGGGTAAAGAGACAAAATATGAATTCAACTAAGAAAAACACACAAGGTTTTTAAAAGTAAAAGAATATTTTAAATGCTAGTTGATAATATGTGTTGGGATGTTTCTTTTTTAATACACTTGGTTTTCTTGACATATGGAATTTCTTTAATAAAAAAAGTGCTAACGGTGCTGCCAATAATTTTCTGTCTCAGAAATTTAAACATTTCTTGGGAATTTCAGATTATTTTTATATTTACATACTCACCATCCATTCGTTACTACAAAATGCCTTAACGTCATTTTACATAAGAGCTTTTATACAATAGAAAGCCAAAACTTAGGTTTTACTTTCGACGGTGTTTGCAATAGCAAATAAAAATAAAAAAACAAAATATGAATGAATTCTGATGTCTGCAAAAATTTACTTTACTTAGAACATAGCTCTTATTCCTGGTTTACGCTTTTGATTAAAATATTTTCTTTTTATTTATTACTTTATTCAAATATGTTTGAAACATGTGTTACATATGATTAATTCGAATTTCAATTTGTTTTGTTTTAAATAAAATTAGCGATTTTGTCCCCCTTTAAAATATTTCATAACTTTCCCTTTTATTCTTTTAAGTTTGACTCCATTAATTCTCTCTCCCTGTGACAAATCTCAAAAAAAAAGAATATTTTAAGTCTTAAGGGATAAAATTGTTTGCTTGTACGTTCGTTTTGTTGCAAACACTTTTGTGTTTATCCATGTTATTTATTTATCCCACATGCACTCGTATACACGTGGCGTATGATTAACATGATTTCAATTATTTGAACTTTGTTAGAGAATAAAAATCTCAATATTTTATATAATATTAAGGAAGTGTGTTGTTATTATTAAAACAAATAACAGTATTAGGCACTTGTACATTTAGTCTTTTCCGCGGGATTATTTATTTTATTATTTTATATAACATTTGCTTAAAAATTAAATAGGTTTTGCAGTTGTTACGTTATATTTAAAATACGATTACCACAGCTAAAGAAGGTTATATTCTACTACAGCGGTATTTTATAGCACCAAACATATCGCACCCTAAATACAAAAGGTTTAAAACTTAAAATTTTTCAAAAGTAACTTTCATTCCATAAATTAATTCAGAATATAAATATTTCTGTCACATCACTGTCTTCTTTAACTGGAAAAATACACTTGTAAGCGTTTTTAAACAAAGACCCTTTTTCGCTCTCAAACTCAATTTTTTATTATTATTTTTTTAATTTTGCACTTATCAATTCGAACTTCATATATATTCCAAAGCATGCTGTGTAGTGTATAAAATACAATAATAGACACAAAAAAAAATATTTTAGAATTTAAAACAATATTTTAAAACAGGTATCGAACACTTAGTTTTACTTTTTTTTACTACTTTTTTTACTTTAACCCTTTTATACAATGAACACAAACTAGAAAAGTATAGGGTGATCACTCCGAATAACAAAAAATGAAATACACACTTCAAAAATAACTTGTGTTTATTACACAAAAGTTTAAGTTTAATTAAGTAATAACGTAAACAAGTGGGTGTTCTGCTTACCAATTGCGTGGCTTGCTAAGAAAACTTGTGCACGCAAGACAACAACAACTTTCTAGTTACAAACTACGTAGAAATTTTATACTCGCAAAACAGCAACAATTTGGTACGCTGTTTACTAACGGCGTAGTTTTCTAAGAAAACTTATATACACAAGAAACTTTTCAGCATAACAAAAATACAGACAGACTTACAGGTGCATATATATCGAATGTATAACATTACAATAAAATGTGATACAAAGGGTGTAGAAGATTCTTACATTTTCCAGACTTCTAGTGGAAAAATATAAAAGGCAACGTCTGAGTGGTTGTTGGGTAGTTGAAAAAAAAAACTCGTGAAGGAAAAATGTGCATTTTAAATAAATTGTTCTGTAGTGTCAATTGCGTGTAGTTAAAGTAAATAATCTTGTACTTGATTTAAAAACACTAATATCAGTTGTTATTTATTTTGCAATAAAGAACTCACAAGAAAACTTTTATAAAAGGTATAAACGTAACAATATCTAATAAAAGTGCATAAAAAATTCGTTGAACTCAGTCCAACGAGCCTTCTCAGAAATATATTTTAATATATTTCAAAAGAAGTAATCAATGTCCAACTTTTAAAGAAGGGTAAAAGCAGCATTACTGATATTAGAACATTTTTAAAGGATCACTATTTAGCAAATACCCACCTATTTGAGCAAACATCCAATTAGTACAGAATAGTAAACAACAGACTGAGCATAAACAATTTCCTAAAATCCAACACCAATTTTATAAATAGAAGGCGCATAGTGAAATTCGAAAGGCAACGTCTGGCATATACCAAGTAATGCCAAGAAGACTTGGTAAATTTACCGTTAGCCCAAATTTGTAATTGTAAGATAACAACTCCCTTAACCATTATCCAATTTTAAAAAACACCGTAGACAAATTTTTAAAAATATTCCTGGTCCAATTTCCCTCCTAACCAATCCTCTTCTGCCAAACATTTTGCAAATAATTATTTTCTTAAGAGAAATTAATCTATGTAATTTAATTTAAATAAGCAGTGATGTAAATATTTTTATAAAATTATCGCATCTAACGTGTAATTATTTACAATGCTTTAAATAAATAAATATTAGACAATCAATTTTTCATTAGATTTAAAATTTTCTCTGTTTGATTCTATTGTCTTAATAGAAGTATTATGATAAATGGAGTTTTCTTATCTTAATTCAATGCCCCAATTTTTTCGACACCTGTTTTTTCAATTGTATTTATTTTATTCTTGATTTTTACTGTTCATTTATTAGTCTCTGTTCTGTTTGTATGCTGTCAACATGTAAGAAATTTTCTTTTGGCATCTATGCAACATTTAATTCTTATAAAAGACAAATATATAAAAGAAAATATGTTTCATTTTTTAACTGTCATGACATTCACCTTTAGCTACATTTGTCATAAAACTTTTACAGCTGCAAGAGGATTTAAAAAAATGTTGTATATATCGATTTAATGGTACCCTATCTGTTATAAAAAAAAAACAAAAATAAAATGTTTCAGTTTGAAAAAGGGTAATGAAAAAATTTTCCAGTGATAGGTAACAGATTTAATGTTTTAAAAAGATTTTTTTTTAGTTTCACTTACGTGAATTTATGAATGCGTATGTGTGCAACAATGTAAAAGGACTTTTTGTTTAAATTTGTGTATCCTTTCATAACTGGTGAATATTAAAAACTGTATAACTTCAGCAAAAAAGTTTGATCAGGAATATCAATAGCTCGAGTATTCTATTTGTTTTTTTTTTCATCCTAAAATTATGCTTTATTTTATTGAAATTACACAGTTGTTTTCATTTCTGGTTACATCGGCTTTTGCAAAGACGGGTTTCAATAGTTTTGCTAAAAACATAAGTTAACAAAATCTTAAAATGATACCATTGAAAGATAAAAAAGGTAAAGGATAAATTAAAAATAAAAAAGGGTACATGAGGATATAGGAACTAGCTAACACTGAATATCAAGTTTTCAAAAATTGTTGTGAAAAAAGAATTCCATAACCCACCTTAAATTTTTGTTTATAAGAATTTGATATAATTAATTTAACTACGATGTCAATTGATGTCATTTTGCAAAACGATCTTACCGCCTGATAGGGTTTAAATTGTCTTTTTAAAGTTTTTTTCTTTCTTTAAGGAAAAATTTTGTTAATAGGTTTAGTTATATGTTATGCGATATTTGATTATTTGCTTTACATTTTAAGTTATATTTTATATATTTTGATATTATTTTAAAGCAAATCGATATATTTATCTGTAACAAAAACAAAAATTGCAATAAAAAAAATTTAATAAAAATTTTATTAAAATTGTTCCTTTAAAATTTTTATTTGTTTTACCACAACTGAAGATTAATTAACTTTACCTTCAATTCCGGAACCCACAAGTTTGTTTAACTAATTTTACTTTCATATTTCTTTTATAAAATTATGTTAATTTTTAATGAAAATAAAAACAAACGATTTAATGCAGCATTTAATGGTTTCATCATCGGAATATTTTGCTCTTAAAATTGTATAGATTGTAAATATATTAACCAATTTATTCAGTAAACGATAATGTGCTGATTATTATTTGATTAGATGAAGTGCCTACGCAATCTAAAGCTCACTTTCTTTGTTATCTTTATAAATTGTTACGTTTATTAAATTTTGTTATTTTGATTTTTTTATTGCAAAATAATAGCACACCACTCTAGAATTTTTAAATCAAATTACACGATTTATTTATTTTAAATACATAGAAAATAAACACCATGGTAACTTCATCATCGCATTACTTAAAAGAAGCTTTCACAATTTGTATTCAAGCGATGCTTACGTAGCTGTTTTAAGCAGTTCTCGAATTTCCCCATGTTGTTATTGTTATTATCTTTCATTGTAGGCCCCTGCTTTGCTGTGTGTTTTTGTTTTCTGTTGTTAACTTATTTGGTAGAATTTCTCATGCATGCAGTTGTTGTCTTGTGTTTAAAATATTTCCTAAAGAACTACGCTGTTTATAAAATCCACAGTGGCTCGTTTACTTGTCGTTTATTGTTAATTATTTCCATTTAAATCTTACTAAATCGTTTTCGTAACAATATTTACTTCTACTGGCTATTTATTTGTTCCTACTGGCTCACAATACTGTAGATATTGTTCCAACATTATACTGATTTTTCTGAAAGAAATGCAGGGTCATTCGTCTAATTAATTTATTTAAAAAAAAAAGCTAGAAAGAGCTATTTTTGTAAAATAATATTACGAATAATAAAATATATAATTTGCTTTTATCAGGGCCCGATTTTAATCTTTTCTTTTCAAATAAAACCCTTTTTTAGTTTTATTATATATTACTTTGTCATCTCGATATTTGGAACACTTTTGGTGAAGAGCCTGAAAAGTTGATATTTTTAGACGTATTTATTATTGGAAAACAAAACATATTATCCAACAAGTGGTGTTAAAAACATACCTAAGAATTTGCTTCAGGGTAAATTATCAACTTTTATTCTAACTACCCCAAAACACGTAAAAATTAATAATTAATCATACGTAATATTAAAGAATGGGTGATGCAAGTTAGTGATAAAAATTGCCACCAACAAAACATCCAAAAAATTAGAAAAATATTACAAAAATTAGTTATTATTTAGCATTATTTTAAATGATACACAAATTTATACTAGAGAAATTCATAGAAAGATGGGGAAAGTATTTAAATCGTTAACACATGATCCTGTTTTTTCGGAGATAATTACACAATCAAATATATATGACAGAGAAAAATTAAACACTGCGTTCGTTCTATACCCACAAACCATAAAATATTCACTTCTTAAACATGACATCAAAAATTGATAAAATGAAAAAAATCAAATTAAATATATGAAATCTATAGCAGCGGAGACAGACCTAATGTTTGTAATAAAATATTTGGTGGAACGACTCAATCGAAATAACGAAAAAGATTGGCTGCTATAGAGGGCGCTGAATTAGATATGCTGTATAATGTTCAAATGTTTGGTTCTAGCCAAATTTACCCAACTATGAAGAAATCCTTCAGTCTTCTTATACCTGTACTTGTCGATAAGGTATTACACGCCTTATATAAATGACAAGTGATACTGAAATTTATTAACGAATCAAAATATAAAGAACGTCACCTATGGAGCCATACATTTGTTTTCAAATTTATAGTGACTTATACAGTAGATAAAGCAATAGATATCTCAAACATCGTGTAGAAATTTAATTTGTACATCATATATTAAACTGCATCACCTAGGTGGACATCCTTTAATTTCTTACTTTAAATATTTGTACTTGTTGTTATAGAGGATATTAAAGTTCACATTATATATAATTTTCAAGTGTTTGACCAAAGAGGTTTAGGTAGAGCGATAACAGTGAAGTTGCGTAACTTGTATGGACACCCTTTAAATTTTTGGTTTGTTTGTTTATTACTTTCTGTTCGTAAAATTAAAAAAATGTTGCTGAATTTAATAAAAATGTATTTAAGTATCCGTTACGGTTCAGTAGTTAGGTAAGAATCAGATGTGTTTTCTAGGGTCGCTATACATATTTTGATACTATGAAAATCGTTGTAGAAATGATTGAGTTGTGCGGGTGCCAACATAAAGTCAATACAAAATCTTTTCATTTCATGAAGTCAGTTAAAAATGTAATGCACCACTTAATTGTAAAAAGTATTTTTAAAAGCATTAATATTTGAGAAAATACTAAAATATTTAATCATTGTTTTATTCGACCTTTTTATCACATAAAATGATTTGTTTTTATTCGGGCCCGGGTTTTTCGTAGAGAATTGTACGATCACATATATATGACAGAAAATTTTAACATTGTATTAAAAACCGAAAAAACATTAAATATTCTCTTCTCAAACATAAAATCAGCAATAGATAGATATAAAAAAAACAAATTTAATACAACAAATATTTTGAAAAAATAAAATATATGTTGGAACAACTAAATTGAAATTACGAACAAGATTGGATAGACATAAGCCGGACTACAAAACACGTAAGCATACTACGGAAGAAAAAACAGCATTGGCAGCCCACTTTGCAATCGAAGGTCACTCTACCCAAATTACATGAGATTAGTTATGAAAAGGGATACACTATAGAAATTCTACACACATTCAAAACTCCCACGAACATAAGAATGAAAATTGCACCCACACGTGTATCGTCATATTGTTTCAAAATATGGCACTGCACCTGTTTTAAAAGCGGACAACTTTACGAAATGTTAGAAATGTAAAAAAAAATAATTAAATATTTTTTGTATTTTTATGGTGATATTTATGTTTTGTATATATTGTTGTTTGTCACTGTTTTAGTTTCCTGATAAGGGTGTTTGAAATATCGAAAGAATAAAATATGATAAAACAAAAAGATTTTTAAATAATTAAAGAGGTTACATTTAGAGCCCGAAAGAAAAACAAAAATTTTATATACTAAAATAATCGAGTTAATAAATCAATACATTATTAATAATTTTAATCCGGCTTGTTCATGAATTTTGTTTTTTTATTTGAAAAACAAAGTAAACATTATTTAAAAATATTTTGTGGTTTTGTCGTTGTTTTGTTTCTAAATAAAAATTTTGACATAAAAATTTAATTCTATTATTGACGATTTAACGAAAAATACCATTTCAATTAAATGTTTGGTATTAGCGAAGACCGCTGGAATGTAGTATTTTTCAATAACATTCCAGAATCGCTCTCGATCCGATTTTGGAACAATAATACATTCCAGTGGTCGCGTAATGGTTTTATTTCGAGATAAAGTCACCGGTCTACGATGACATCCAGCCTTTAATCGAAATGGTGCTATTTGGCATATTCTATTAAAACAATGATATTTTTTGCAGCCTCTAAAGAAATTAATAATTGCCAATACCTCCAAAATTGACTTAGCTGAAACCCCAACCTTTTTTTAATTCTTTCCTTCATTTATTTTGGCTTAAGGTATGACAAAGGTTATTTGTCCTTTTCGCCATAATCTTCTTCTCTATTCAATTGAGTTTAGAGATTTTAGCAATAAAAATTATAAAATATGATCCAAACAGTCCAATTTTTACTACATTCTTTCAACTCTGGAAACTTTGCTATTTCCTTTGCTGTTTCTAGAATAAAAAAATATTAACACTGAAAAAACCCTCCCCTTTGTTATGCTAATTGTAGGGTATTCTGCAATGGCTTGGTTATTGTATTCTTATTCAATGGTTTGTTATGAGGATACCTTTTTGTTACACAAACAAAGACAAAGAACAAACTTAAGTATAATAGAAATTAGAAAGACATTTTACTCAATTTGTTTTTATCTGTTATGATTTTATATCTTTTGTTATATCCTTATAAATTATCTAGCTAACCGTAATGAAATTGAATATAATGGCTTTGTTTGAGAGCAAAAATAAAATAGTGAATAGTTAAGATAAAAGATTTTAGCAGGTAAAGACAATGTTAAACTGATAAAGAAAGAAAATGAAAAATAAGCATTTCTTCAGCTCACAAAAAAAGGCATTATAATAAAACCTTAGCCAATTCGACTGATAGAAAGAAAAATGGTTGTTGCTTAAAGTGTTGTAAACTTATACCTAAGTTATCTTTTTTAAGCACCAGTATAAAAAATTTAAAAAGGTATTTCAATTTTTGTTTTGCGATAAGATACACAGAGAAAAGAAAATCATTATGATAAAAAATTTTTTGCGAAATAAACATGGGCGTATTGCTTAAATACCCGTAAAATGACTGAATGAATATGGCAGACACAACCTTACCTTTTCTATTGTATAGCTAATTCAACAACTTTGTTTAAAAAACAAATTATGATTATTGTACGGATTACTATTGTTATTTTTATTATTAATTATTATTTTTACTTAGTTTTTATTTGCTCTTATTTGTTTGTCACTGTTATTTAAATAAGTTTACAATATCCAAGGTGTTTGTGCAAATTTAGGTTTACAATTTATTTTAAATATGCTTATTAATGTAATTTCTTTTTGTTTATTAAATTTATTTATTATGATTTAGGTTGATACTGATGCAGCTATTTATATAGGTCACTTTATTTAAAATTATTTATTAAGTCTCAGCAAAATTATAGTTTACAAATCATTGTTTAATATTATGATAAATGCATGCAAATTAATTAGGTCATTTTATTGTATAAAAGACAATTACTTTTTGGAAATAAATCAATCACAATTCATTAACCCATACACAAAGCTATTGAATTTTATTTATTCGAATAAGTCTTTTAGTTACAAGTACTAAAAGACACTAAAGGAAAAACAAAAATAGTATTTAGTTCTGACGTACTGTTTGAACTAAAATTACTAGAGTTCCTTGATTCGTACAATTATATAATTCAGCCTGTACACTGCGCCTCTATATATATTCTTCTGATTTCTTGATTTCCTTTTAATCATTTCCATTTTGAATTCAATTAAAACAGAGCACATTTCCATACTGCGAAATAAATAAAATTTGTTTAAATTATTTTATCCTTAAACTCTCTTTTAAAGATCACTTATAACTTACCCTTCAAAGCTATGGGAAAACTATTCACTACTTTCAGCTTTCTTCGCAAACTTCTTCTTTATGATGCTATCATTAAGTGAAATTATGGAGCACTACTGCCTACACATCAAATCTAAAAATAATTCTAAGGCACCAAAACAAAATACTGTGGATAGTAATTGCAGCTCTCTAATATATAAAAACTGGAACATTTACAAAGACTGAAAAGTGTCTTTACATACATTACAGCATTTTGTATATTTGTTTATCTTCAAAATCTTCACAACAAGAAATAGTCTTATAAATGGTTTTCCAACAAAAAATTTTTTTTTTTTTTTTTTTTCAAAACAAAATAAAACCAAAAATTTACATCAAGAGAGGGAAGAGTTCGGCAATTATTAATGAAAAATGATATCTGACAAATGTCTACCACAGACAGACAAATGTCCACGCTGACAGATGTCGATTCTTTCATCAATGTTTTTAATCACTTTTTGGCAAAATGGCGGTCCTATTTCATTAATTTTGAGTTTTAAGACTGAAATCGATTTCATTGGCTCCGTAAAAACTCTGTCCTTAACATAGCCACACAAAAAATAATCCAGTGGTGTTAAGTCACACTATTAGGCTGTCCACTTAACTGCTCATTGTGGTGAAATTATGCGATCGGACAATTTGGTATGCAATTAATTGATCCTTTCATTGCCTGTTGAATCCACATGTCAGTGATTTCGACGTCATCTATAATAGGCCATCTATTAACCGCTACCGCATTTGCAAGGCTTTTCACACCGTTCACAATAGTAATTTTTTCTCTATTTAAGAAAATATCAACATGGGTTATATGAAAATAGATTTCTTACGAATTATAATATGTTTTGACTTATGCGGGTTTAAATAAAATCCATAAGCAGCTCAAATATTTTATTTTATATTCATAAAAATATTATTATTAATACGTCAGCACAATCGATATTTGGAATTCTAATTAACAGGATTTGGATTAATGCAGCAAAAGCTGAACTAACATATATTTCAGCAGACGTACAAACTGATCAGTTAAACTATATTTAGTTTTTTGAATACAAACTATGTCAAAATTTTATTTTATATCTTGGAAGACAGAGTTGAATTGGAATGCCTCCTATCAAACCAACAAATTGATGTCATGGTAGTTTTTAAATCTATTCTTCTTTTTCATTATTAACTTTGTATTATATTTTTTGCTTTTTGTTGCTAAGTGTAATGTAAGAAATAGGATATTACAAAATGTTGTCCTTATCTTTTTCTATCTCATGTAAAGGTCTCTAAGGTCATTTAAAAAAGACAGTACGAGCTGTTCTCTTTTTTGCATGAATTTCTATTGGAATTATATAACTTCAGGAGTGGTAAATGGCTAAGGAATAGGATTCTTACGGTAGAGTATTTAGCGATATTAACGAAGAATAGTAACAAGCTACAAGTATCTTTCTCGAAGACTTTCAGCAGCAATTTGTTATTTATTCAGTTTAATTTTCTTTAAAATATTTATATGCTTCATTTTACAGCGGCCAAGGATTTCAATATAAAACGTGCATCATAGGGGTCCAAATTATTACTCCGAAATGCAGCATTTTTGGGGTTCTAAAGGAAAGATGTAAAATTGAAGACTCATAAGAATTTTTTTTAATATTTCGTTCACTGCTGTAATTTTAGAGAGCTCCTACAGAATTATTTGGATAAATTATAAAAAATACCGAAGTAGAAATTTTATGGTAAACAAACCATGGTTCACGCCAGAATATGTTGATCTTTTTGTTGCTTATTTTGATTAAATTTTAAATTAGCTGTACAAGACCCAACCAACACATAACGTTTAATCAAATGTCATACAATTTATTATGCAAATGTCGATGCTCGATGAAAATGACAATTACACAGCCCTTATCCACTTTAATATCCACTATTTAAAGAATATGAATTATTAAGTTCGCACTAGACGATTTTAGGCATTCCAAGGAAGTATTCTGGGACCTGATTGATATTTGATGTATCATTGTGAAATGTGAGGTAGTAATTGTGTGCATAAACCGATATAACTGATGACACTCGTTTTTTAAGCATTCCCGAAAGCTTCAGTATACTGTTGGATTGTCTGCAGAATCCCATATTTCGTTTAGAAAAATTATTTAGGTGATTAGCAAACAAGGGTAAATGGGCAGAGCAGTATATATTTAATGCAGTATATATTTAAAAAACTAGTCAGGCTGCTGCAATATATTTCACGATCGTGATGACCTTTCGTCGGAAATCAGCGAACTGAAATAATCGTTATGTGAAATAAGTTTTCTCTTGTCTGACACTGGTCTGATGTAATGAAGTATCACTGTGATCACTAGATCTTCGTGCAACCATGAACTAAGGTGGGAAAAAACCTGTACGAGGAGCGCCTTCGTGCTAAAATTGTTGCTATCCCCCTGGGTAATTTTTTTTTAAATATTAAGGGATAATGTAAATACTTCAATTCCAACTCTTTTAAATAATGACCAAATATTCACTGACCCGAAAAGCAGTCAACTACCGCCCGAGCTCGAGTATTCTTAACTATGCCGAAAATATTCTTTCGAGCTTGAGCGGCTAAGAAGGTCTTAGCAGATCTCAACGTCAACATGTCTACTGGCTCGGATGGTGTTCCAGCACTGGTCTTGAAATAGTGTTCTTTGACACTAGCCCCTTTCAGCACGTTATGAATTTCCAAAGTGTTGAAAGGCGGCTAATAGAAGGCCGATCCACAAAAACGGTGATAGAAAGTATGATAATAGAAAGTATGACAAATTTTTATCCTGTGAGGTACCTGAAGTCCAACAGCTTACTTAGTATGGTTTCTGTAGGGGGGTCGCCACATCTGGCTTGCTGTCTTTTTCGTCGAACAATGGTGTAACTCCGTACATCATTTCGGGGAAATTTAGGTGGTGGCTCTAAAAATTTCTAGGGCATTTGAAAGAGTGTGGCATGATGCACTTCTGCCAAAACGGTTCTTTTGGTGTCGGTGAAAATTTTCCCAGATTTATATCGAATTTTCTCAGCGATCAGACTATACGAATTGTTATAGATGTGGTTTCGAGTTCAAGATTAATTTAGCGGTACCACAAGGCTCCGTTCTTTTTCCCACCATATATCTTATTTTTATAAATGCCTTTTTTATAAAATTTTAAACCCTATATACTCCTTCGCAGATGATAGCATCATTTTGCATTGGTTTTCAGTCAGTAATGGACCGAACTAGTTACAGGTTGGTTCTAAATGACAAGATATGAATGATATACTTAATCATTATCTCGCAAATCTCTTCGAATGGGCTCTTGTGAATAGAATAAATTTCAGTGACCGTAAGACTCAATGTTGCATGCTTACGCATATATTTGTGTTCCGAAATGGTGCTGCATCTGTTACTGTTGGTGATATAAGTATTAAGAAATCGGAAGCTCTTAATGTTTTTGGCATGAAAATTCAGTGTGATGTTCGATGAACTAAGTACATTTTTTAGGTTTCTAAAGAAGCTCCAAGTGCTTTGGTTTTCTACAATGGTGTACTTTACTGCATCTTCGATCTTTGTTCTATTTATACCACCTATATCCATCCAAAAATGAATACAAGTCTCGTGTATGGGCTGACGCCCTAAAGTTTATTTTGGAGTTGCTGGAATACGTACAAGAGTGGCCCTCTCTCGTAGGGAATCCAAGTCTATTGATTTCACTGTTTTATTGTTACTACAATGGTAAGTCCTTTAGATAAATTCGGAAACTTATTCCCGTTACTCGCACGTTTTTCATGTAACTCAATTATCGTTGTGGATGCCACTTACAGCAAATTGGTTCGTATGTGGAATGAAATCCCTCCAGAGTTCTTTTCAGTCCCTTTTAAAGTAGGAAAATTCAAATCGAATATCCACAAACACTCCCTCATCATTTCTGCCCATAATCTAATTTCCAAAGTTCTGGATGCATGAGTACGGGTTATCCACTGAATACTGCTCCGAGAAAAAAAACAAGGATTAAAGAATGGAAAACTAATTGTAAATTCAATTATTTTGAAGATTGTATATACAATTTAAATAAAGATCTGTTGGTATCTAAAATTGCTTGTTTTAATTAATAATATTTTCTGCTTTTCTTTTAACAAAATAATGTCAAATTTAAATAAATAAGCTTCAGTGTGACTAAAAATTGTTTTATTTGGTTATATACTAAAATAGTGCTTCGTATTTATTTTAAATATATTTTTCCTGCCAAACTTGTGGTACCTGATGTAAATACTAATTTAGGCTGAAATAAAGAAATTCTATTTTTAGTGGAACTATTAAATTTTTAGTGTATTTCACACTTTTTTCTAGTCTATATGGTTTCGACTTACCGTCGAAAAAGCGATAATGTTTTATCCGAATCTTTATTCATTTAATTATCACGCGTAGGATTTTCTTTGTTATTCCACTCTGAATTTTGTAAAATTTAAAGTTTTTGTAAATTTTTGTTATAATTAAGTTATTTGCATTCGTATACTACATATTTACATTATTTTCCCAAGTACTTATTTATAATTATTTTATTGTTAACTATCAGGCATCAGAATTAAATTGCATGTAAATATAATTACTAAAGTTTATATCTAAAATTTATGGTTTTACTTCACATATTTTAAGCGTTGTAATTTTGCTTATAAACATAAAAGGACATAATCACAGCAAAATTATCCTTACATATATAGTTAATGATTGTACGTACATTTGTAAGTCTGCTATCTGAAGTCGTACATGTTTATGCTTATGTGTTATAAAATGCTTTTAAGTTTGCAAGTTTAGAAGATCATATACAATTTTTGTCATACTTTATGCGACATGCATACACACTTCTATGTTTAAGTGATACATACAACATGACGTTTAAGTTATACATTATTAGGTTGACGTTTGTATGAGTATATATTGCAAAGGGTATTTAAAAGTGGAAATTTTGTAGTTAGAATATTATTTTCCACGACTTTAAGTTATTATTAATTTATTTAAAACTAATGTTTTATAATTATCAATTTATGATAAAGATATAAAATTTTAATTTTAAATAAATGATAAATTTTAAATTTGGTATGTGTCATCATTATAAAATCGCTTTCAAATTTATCTACAACTTTCTTTATTTTATCAGGACAGTTAGCTTTTTTTGCCTTTTGTTGAGTTTTGTGTTTTGCTAAGGGCTTTTCGTTCTTCGCGAGTACTTACTTTATTCAGTTTTGTGTTCGCAAGTCTTTGGCTTTCTAATGGAGAGAATTGTATTTGAAAATAGTTCATCGAGGCCAATTGTCTTGTCTGCCATTTCCCCGAAAGACTGTGTTAATAAAGTATAATTAAGTTATTACGTGATTTGATTTACAACTGTACCTGGCAGTTAGCCCTAACCAGATGGTGGTCAAACCACTGTAGATGGTATGTAGCGCCATCCTCACCCTAGAAGGCCTTCGGATACGTATATCCTCCAGTCACTCCAGTCACTAGTTGGTTAATATTTATAGCGTAATAGAAGATACGTGATCGGGTAATTTGGTTTGTAATAAATTGATGGTTTCATTGACTGTGTGACATGTGACACCACCCTATTGTGACCACACGTCAGTGATATCTACGTCGTCAATAATAGGACAAAATTAAGTTGTTAGCAATTTGCGGTAGCGTTACCGCATTTCCAGCCGCATCTGCTACAAAAAACGGCGCAATCGCGCCCCAGAGCCTTCTCAATCTTCAGGATGGAAATGCCTGCGGCCATATTTCTAGTGGGTTACGCTGACGACATTGCGGCAATCATCCAAGCGAGAACAACAGAGGGCACTCAAAGTAAGCTGCGGCAAGTAGAGATAAGGACTAAGACTTGACTCGCTTCACACGGCTTGCAACTCGCTACGCATAAGACGGAGCTCCTGCTGCTGACCAGGCGAATTCCTATCAAAATTCATGGTCTGCTTGATGATGCGTAATGTATACCTGGAGAATGGTACATTACTTCGGAGTAAGACTAGATCAGACGTTGACATATTGAAACCAAATTCAATACTCTGCAATAAAAGCTGCGAAACTAATAGCAAAACTCGGCCGGCTCATGGCGAACATCGGGGGACCCAGTCAAAGTAGACTTAGACTGCTAGTGGAGCTCTATAAATGTATTCCCCTATATGGAGGCAAAATATGGACGAAAAAATTAAGGGTCAAACGTCCGTGAAGAGAACAGCAGCAATATGCGTCTTCTGCTTATCGTACGGTATCGGCTGTTCTCGTAATAGCCCGACTACTAAACCAAACCACCTTTAGCAGCCTCTGAAATGGTAGCCATAAAACGGAAAACCGTTGAGAAGTGGCAGACGCGATGGAGGAGCGAGGTCCATGGGTGATGGACGCATCAAATTATCCCAGTGTTTGAGAAATGGAAAGACAGCGAGAGCCGAAAAGTCATTTTCTACCTATCACAGATGCTATTTGGATACGGCGACTTTCGGAAGTACCTATGCGATATGAGGAATGCAGCGCTTCTTTTTGCTTATATGTTGGGAAGGATGTAGTACATGAAGCTGAGTACGGCTGCGATATTAATCGATAAAATGGTAAGCAGTCGGAAAAACTGGACTGCCGTGGCGAAATATGCCCCGGGAAAAGAAAGGTGACTTGGACATGGTAATGATAAACCAGCACTGATTCAGTGCTCGAAGAGGCGCCTGGACGCAGGCTTAATGGAATGGCCCCACAGCTTCCAGTTAGGGATCCCTGCCCCGAAGTAATGCGAGAGCGGTGCCGGGGGGAGGGGAAAAATATCCCGAACTTATGTTTATGTTTTTAGCCGGAGTCCGACATACGGTGGAATGACGATTCTCACCAGATGCGTAACGCGTTTTCCCATCTTAAACCCAAAAAATATTTAATATTTGTTTTGTTACAAAGCTCCAATATCCTGCCTCTATTAAGATCATTTTCAGTTAAATTGTTTTCGATTTTTTAATGTTTCGGATAATTTGGGTGTTATTTATAAAGTTTTACTTTTACAAGAAAAACAAAAATTTTTAATTTTTAACAAAAGAAAGAGGTCTCGAGTTTTTGTCTTATATCATATTAATCTAAATTTAAAAGGAAGGGGTGGAAAACAAAATATCAATGATTTTCTTTGTAGCGGCGAGCGAAAAGAAAATAGTTCAGTGCTAAGTCAGTTTGTCTTTAGGGTAAATGTGAGATGAAGTGTATGGAGTGCCAAATTTATAGTATACGAAATTTATAATTTAAATTCTTCTTTAATAAGGAGATTTACCCATAGAGGGTGTCAGGCCCATATAAGGTGAAGGATTGCTCGATGACATTGCCAAAGATTTGTGTTGCAACACTAAGTTGGTGGTAAACTCCATCTTAAACTAAATATAACCATGAGACCGGTAGTAAACAAAAAAGTTGAAAAGAACTCTGACTAGAGAGTTAAATAGTACGTGACACTTCTTAGAAGTTAATTTCGATGAAATTGAATATCTGATATAGAAAATTCATCATTACGAATTTAATATATATAATAATATATTATAATAATGGTGTGCATTCTTTCTATAAAGGAAATTGTCTAGATTGGAAGATTTTATTAATTCTCTCTATTCAAGAAACTTTGAAAAGCCAGTTTCAAGATTAATAAAAAAATTATCTCATCAGCCAGCATATTCCATGTTGATGCTATTAAATATTTCCTTAATAATATTTATATTAACAAATTATTAACGGTAATCTTAGATCCTTTTCAATATTCGGCCTTAAAGTCAATCAAATCAGTTAATGATTTGTTATTTCTTGAAATAGTTTTCATTTCTGCAAAAATGCGAGTGAAAATGACAGTTTTTAACGATGGAATTGCGTAGCATTCACCACTATGCTTATATCCTTTGTAAAACAAAAATTTAAATATTTTTATTGCGGATGCTGATGCTCACATTTCTTTACCACTAACGTGATACTTATCGGAAGATTTTCGATATTTTGGGTTACTAACTATGCAATTTTATTTTATTAAGTCAGACAATTAGGTTTACAGCAATCTTCCTAATGCAATGGTAGATATGAGTTTTTTTTTTATTTTTTCATTCATAGAAGTGCGATGAGCCAAAGGATCTTTATCTCTCACACGTGTTTTCTATACTGATACAATTTCAAATATTACAGTAGAAAGAGACAAGTTGGCTCGTGAACAACCTTCTTCCTTTAGACATAATTTATGGAGTAAAATTTAAAAGAAATTAAATTTTTAATTTTTTAAAGTATCACATTTAGTAAACACCCTTTACAATATATACTCCGATGTAGAAAATGCATTAACAAATAAGCATAAATATTACCTTAAACATAAATATTTTCATAAATTTCATTAAGGCACAACGAGTTTTAAGACAATTTTAAAGTGTAACTAAAGTTGTACTTTAAGTTTTTATGAAAGAAATCAGTGCCATCCTAATTTAATAGTAGGTATTAAATTGTGATTTATGGATATTCATGATGAGGAAACATTTGCTAATGTTGCTACCAATGACATATGCAATTTAGTTTGTAAAATATTAAACACTTGCATACATTTAAATACTTACAACACACGGCTACACTTACATGCTGAAGGACACATATGGACCCAAAAGCTGATATCCAAACACAAAAAGAAATTAGGTACACTAAGAAAAATAAAGAAATATAAATAAATAATTTTGTTACCATAATATAAAATTATTATATTATTATCATTTGTTTTACATTAAGCATATTATTATTTATAAAATATGACAACTTTTTTGTTTTAACTTATTAAAATCAGTACTTTAGTTGTCACGTAGTTGTCATTGACATCAAAAACGCAACCAGTGATAATTTAAAATAGAAATAAAAAATAAAAATATAAAATTGAAATATAAAATATGCGTTAAGTAAATAAAAGCTTAAAGTACATAAATACCCAACTCAACAAAAAACAATAATTTTTACTGTTTGCCATCAAGCAAAATTTACAATAACGTTAATTTATAATTTTCTTAAGTACACTGGCAATGTATACACTACGTAATGGTCCCAACCATTTTCGGTTAAAATTATAAGGTTATATATTTAAAAAAAACACACTGGAGTACCCTGTATGCTTTTAATTTAAATTGATATTTTTATTTTTTCCAACCATCTGCCTCCAACGGTTTAAAAGATACTTGTCAAAATAACGGTATCTATGCAACCATACTTAAATTTTTAAATGTATTTTCCACACATATTTGTACATACTCTGTGTAAATTCCAAATATCACAGTTTACAACCCTTAAAATTACCGCCTAATTGTAATTTGTTCTGAATTTTCTAAAGTTATGGAAAGTGTAATTAATTTTCTGATATCTGCGTATATTTTCCGACGGGGTTTAATTTATTTTTATTTGGGTATGGTTTTACGTCGCACATTGGGGTATTTGATCATCAAAGCGGAGATTAATTGAAGAATGAAAATTGGGATATCCGATTAATGTTTTATACCCGATTATTGTAGACAAAATTCTCCATCACTAGGCAAAAGAATCGATAACATATGTTGTTTTATTCAATTTTTGCTTTGTCTCAAAGTTCGTAATTTTTTTCGATTTTTTCGCGTGTTTACAAAAAGTGAATTTTTTGTATTTTCAGTTTTTCTATTTTTGCCATTAAAAAAGCGAAATATTATTATGCATCCTTCAAGTTCAGGTAATTTCTAACAAAAAAGCAGTTGCCGGTCGACATTAACCTGTTAGAACTAATTTTAATCATTTATAGAAAAAAGGTCTCAATTTTAGCCATTCTTGAGAAGTATGTAGAGTTTTAAAGTGGTACCGGTTAACTTCGTGTTCTGAAATTTATATATTTTTAAAGCTTAGAAACTGTACTAATATAATAAACAAAAACATTTTGCGCGTTTTTGCGCCAATTCGATTTTTAACAAAGTTTGTAAAACAAACCCATGTCGTCGAAAGTGAGAGAAGAACCGTGGCTTTAGTTTCTGTTTTGTTTTTGTTTTCGCTTTCGTTATCATCATCATATATTGTTGTTATTGTTATTTAAATTTGTGTTATATTTGCAATTCCACTTCTAAAGAGTTTAACTCTATTGACGAAATGATAGAAAAACCTGTTAAGACAGAAACCTTAGAATTTGGTTTGTCTATATTACATGGATGGATTAGATTTTTCGAATGTATCATACACATCTCTTACAAATTGCCTATAAAAAAGTGGAAAGCTGCATCGGCTGATGATAAAAAAATTATAGAGTCTACTAAGGCACGCATTCAAAATGAATTTAGAGTCAAAACCGGATTGATTATTGACCAACCAAAGCCTGGCTTCGGAAATTCTAACGATGGTAATATAGCCAGAAGATTTTGTGAAAACGCTGAAGTTTCTGCAGATATTACTAAAGTCGATTTAGAACTAATCAAGAAAATGCACGTGATACTAATAACTGTTTCTTCGGGTCATGAAATACATTCTGAAAAATTCAAAAATTTTTGTCACAACACTGCCAGACATTTTGTTAAAATGTATCCATGGTATAAAATGCCTACCACTTTACACAAATATTTAATTTATGGTCCTGAAATTGTATCGCACGCACTTCTTCCAATCGGACAACTTTCAGAGGAAGCCCAAGAAGCTAGAAACAAGGACTTCAAATGCTATAGGGAGCACTTTTCACGTAAATGTAACCGTGAGAAATCAAATGAAGACATTTTAAACAGGTTGCTACTGAGCTCCGATCCGATCATTAGCAGCAAAATTAAGTTACCAAAAAAAAAATTTCAAGCCCTACCAAAATCAGTAGTAGAATTGCTTATTCCGCCAACTATTTCAGTAAGTGCTGTTCGATCTGATGATAGTGATGATGAAACTGGAGATGCACTTGTTGAGGAACTAGAGGATTGTAGCTCCGATTACAGTGACTAAACTAAATAACACTTGAATTGAAAATCAGGTCATAATATTTTATATGGGTTTTAAAAATATATATAACAATGTCAATTTTTTTTCAGATGATACAACCATTTACTTTTGGTGAAATTGTTTATAAATATAAATGAAGAATCAAAATTTCAAAGTTTTATTTAAATTTTTTTTATTGTTTTCATTAGGTAAATTTGTTTGTAACAAAGGGGGCGTGGCACCGCCCTAATCCACCTCGGCTGTAATTCATACAGTACGATCAACATATATACCAAATCTCATCTTCCTACCTCTGATAGTTCATGAGATATAACCATTTTAATTTTTAGGTTATATGGGCGGTGCCACGCCCTTTATCCAGTCACAACCAAGTATAGCCAAGTACTATTACACGGTCAACAGTACCACATTGGGAATGTTTCATGACAAACGGTCTATTATTATGGCCTGCAGAGCGATTTTTAATAAGGGGGAGTGGCACCGCCCACTTTTCCAAAAAAATTTTATCATATGTCACTCAGGGATAAGGTATCATTCTTATAGTGAAAGAATTTTTCAAATCGGATAAGTAGTTTAATTGATCTCCGTTTTGGGGGTCCAATACCCCACTGTGCGTCGACCCTAGTCAAATTTGGTTTGTAAACAAACCGGTTTCAGCTATTTGCCATCTTCAGTATTCTCTTTATAAAGAGAAATAAAGATTTATTTTCATTTTATGAGGTACCTGTAGTACAGCAGTTTACTTAGTACCGAAATAAGGTTTCCGTAGGGGGCACTCTGCAGGTGACTTTCTAACTTCCCTTTCGGAACAATAAGGCAATTGATGTTTCCAAGGCAATTAACTATAGAAAGACCCTCTATATTTTAGCTTATTTTTGTTGTTATTTTCGTGCTTGTTCTAATAAAGACATAAAAAATATCTTTATTTAAGTTACCTATTCTTTCAAAAAGAAGAAGACTTCCTGAAAGTCACATCAGTATTGTGAAAACTTGTAATTCCCAGTTTCATTTTTTCTACTTCTTACTATAGCGCAAATAATTAAACGAAAGTGTGCAAATGTTAAGAGTCCCACTAATACAATTTAATTTTTCTATGAATATCACGTCACTTTCGAGATACCTTCTATATCCCCCAGGGGCGCAATAGGGGTAAAAGGGAGCTCAGTCCCCTGCAAGAGTAGCAGGAGCCACTTAGACAATTCCACTCTATTTCCATGGGAATCAGTAAAGCCCCAGGGCTTAGCTCTTTAGCCTTTTAGCTGTTCTCTGACTGATTATTGAGGCTGGGCCTTCGGGAGTATCGTGGTGATTGTGGTTTCGAGGCCATCGTTTGAGTTGTGTAAGTCGGATCATTCACAATGAATGGCCCAGGTCCAGTTAGCATGTTTGCGGTTGTGTTCTTTAATTTTATTAAGCTTCATGCATTCTGGACCAAGAGTTGGATAGTCTCCAACTCTTCAGCAAGGAGTGGGGCATTGGCCTGCTCCGGGCTCTTAAAGTTGCAACTTGGAGTGACTGGTGGATATACATATCTGAAGGCTTCCTAGGGCGAGGATAATGCTACATTTCATCTACAGTTCCACCCGTGGGCACATGATAGTCTTTTTGAAGCCTACTGTTCCATCTAGACTGGTTTCTTGCGGGGTAAAAGGGAGCCCAGGCCCCTTGAAGGCTAGTAGGAGGCATCTGGACAATCCACATATTTCCACGCGAATCAGTGAGCTCGCAGAGTTCGCTATTTGACTCTTTAGACATTTAGCTGTTCTCTGACGGGTTATTGAGGTTGGCCCCTATATGGGAGTATCGTGGTGGTTGTGGTTTCGAGCCCTCTTGAGAGTTTGTGGGTCGCATCATTCAAAATAAACACAATGAATAGTTCAGGTCCAGTGAGTATAAATGCCGTTGTGTTCTTAATTATATTAAGCTTCATGCGTTCTGGACCAGGAGTTGGATGATCTCCAACTCTTTAGCAAGGAGTGAAGGCTGCGACCTACTTCGAGCTTTTAAATTGCTACTAGGAGTGACCGGAGAATCCACGGATTCGAAGGCCTTCTAAGGCGTTAATGGCGTTGCTTTTCATTCACAGTGGTAATGGCCACCATCTGATTATGGCTCACTGCCGGTGCATATGTAAACCTTATCACATCATTTCATCTACAGTGTTATGATCCACCATCAGGTAATGGGTTACACAGCTAGGTACTGACGTAAATCTTATCACGCATACCATTTATATATTATTTACCATTTTATTTTTATTATTATAGTGATGTATTTTCTGTTAAAAGTTTAAAGATGGAAGAATGTAACAACCGGACCGAGATTGTTGCGAAAATAATAGGGTTACGTTATTCCACCTTGTGTTTGGGACCTTAGAAATTACATTTTTCAATATTTACATTATTTTCTCTTTGTGTTGAATGCGTATTTCTTACTACACAAATATTTTGAATTTGCATAATTTTCAAAGTAAATTATAAATATTATTTTTGGATATGATATCTCAAACTTGACATATTCTTCATGGTATGTAAAATACTTTAAATTAATTAAGTATATTTAATATATGTATTCATGCTGCATACAAATATTAAACGTACTTACACACACATAGATACACTCATATAGGTAAACCTTTCTAAATGTGTAATAAATTTATCAAGTAGATAAAATAAAGTGTTGTGTAAATAATATTTAATTTTAAGAACATTTACATAATTGCTAAATGCTCTCATTAATTACAGAATAAATTTGTGAATCATACGGAGAATATATCTTAGTGCAAGACTGCAAATAAATTAACTAAAATGTATATCAAATCTGAAATGTCATGTAATTTTTGTTTATTTATTTCTTAATCGTAACTTAAAATATTTCTTATTCTATTATTACAATATTTTTTTTATGCTTTTGATTATCTTTTAACTATGAATCATGATGACGAGAACAATGTAGTCGTTAAATTTTCTTATAAGAAAATTGTGTAATTTTCCTTTAATGATTTTACTCTTGACATGGTAAAGATAAATCCAGAGACAAGTGCCAGGATTTATAAAAAGTAATATGTATCCCTAGTCATTATACGTAACTTTTACTACGAGAACCTATACCCAAGTATAGGTTGGCCACTACAAATATTTTCCGTTTTTCTTTATATTTTCGAAAAAAAAAATTATTTTTTTTAATGCGATTCTGTAGCTGAATATATTAACGAACTTTTCACGTGTTCGTATATTCAATGCAACTAGTTTCAAATTCGGGACTTCCCCTTATAAGTATAGAAGTGAAGTTAAATTTAGTGTTTTTCTGCTCAGTTGCATTCTTGTTTTCATTGGATTTTGTTCTTGTGTTTTTTTTAAATTTATAATTAACGAGAACATGGACCCCAGAAGAAACGTTAATATTTTGTCATCCAGCTAATATAAGAGGTAAATTGAAAGGTAAATTGAAGTATGGATACGTGATGCCAAAAACAATTACCCACTGCATGGGCAAATATACACCGGTCGACCTGTTACTAGACGAGAAATAATTCAGGATTATCGAGTTGTAAAGGATTTAGTACGCCGCTTTCGTGAAAGCGGACTTAATATTAAAAGGGATAATTTTATTTTTATTTTTATTCGACCTTTTTTAATTTAATTAAATATGCACTAATCTTATAAACGGTCTTTTAAATAATTTAACGATTTTATTTTTTCGATATTTCGCTTTCCTGTGGAAAGCTTCTTCAGGAAAAAAATAATTTCCTGAAATATGGAAAAATAAAATCGTTAAATGATTTAAAAGACCGTTTATAAGATTAGTGCATATTTAATTTTTTTACAAGCCTTAATTTGTTTCAAAACTTAAGGTCGATAGCTTTGATAGCGATTGGAACTGTAAGAAAAAATAAATCATTTACCCCAATGAAATGTTGGCCCACAAAGATCGCGCTGTGGAGTCGCGTGTCTTTGGCTATATGTCCTATATTTCGATATGCTCATACGTGCCGAAAAAAAAACAAGTCAGTGGTTTTATTACCATCAATGCACGAGGATGATGCCGTCAGCTCAAATGGCAAGCCCGAAATCATTGACCTTTATAATGAAAAAAAAGAGGAGTAGACGTTATGGACTAATTACTTGGAGAGTATACTTGCCAAAGCCAAACGAAACGTTTGTCATTATCTCTTTTTTTAACATGATAGGTTTGACGGCATTCGCTGCATACATCATGTACTATAAAAATAACGCAAATTTAACATACAGTAAGTTGAGGCGTAAACGCTTTCTTCGCCAGCTCACCAAAGAGCTTTGTATGCCGCTCACTGAAGAGTAGTCAATTAATGCTCAGGTAATGAGGAACCTAAACGCGAAGCTTGCCGTAGCGAGCTTTGTAAAAAAATCCTTAGAAGAAAGAGCTGAAGCTGTACCATAAATGTCTGCAGCTATTGGGCGTGTTAAGAAACCCCAGATTGGAAGCTGCTACATGTGCTATGATTGCGAAGAACGCAGAAGACGCACCCGTAACATGTGCTTTTTATGTAAACGGCCAATATTTTTGCAACATTCAAGCAATTACTTTGTGTGCGAAATTTGCAATAAAGAGGAAAAGGATTTAAATAATAATAAAAAATTACAATAAATAATTATTATTATATTAACGAAATATTGAAAAAATATATTGTTAAATTTAATTAAAACGACAGTTCAAAAGAAAAATACATATTTATTTTTTTTATTATTATAGATATTATTAAAAAAAACATAAATTTTTATTAATTAAACAAAAACATTCTTTGATTACTTAGTCAACTCATTTATGTGCATTTAAATTACACCAAGTACACCTGTACTTGGGCATACGTTCTCAAGGGTGTCGACTTTGAAGGCTCACAGCTCCTCAACGCCTCGTCCTAGGATAGTAGTTGAGGTGTCAATCGACCCAGTTTTGCACCATCTTCTTAGATCAGAAGTTTCAGAAATATTTCCAGCAGTTTAGGAGCTACATTGCTACGAGGTACACACTGGCCAACCTGTATCCGGGTATAAGGACTAGGGGTATTCTAATAGCTCTAGAGTACTCTCACGCCATTTGTTATGCACATGGCTATGAAAAGGTAAAGATATAATATATTGTCACGTCTATTCCTTTAATAATCGCTTCGTTGTATTAAGTTATTTTATTGCAAAATAAAAACACAACACTTTAGAGTTTTTGAATTAAATTACACAATTTGTTCCCTTTCAATATACACAAAATAAACACCATGGTATTTTTACCACGGTAACTCTCAACTCAACGATGTTTCAACTTAAATAAACTTTATTGCCCTGCAGGTCGTGCTTATGTATCTGATGTAAACGGTTCTTGCATATGCAAGAATATTCTTATTTAACATCATTACATATTGTTCAGTGTAGGCGCCTCTTTGGCTATGTGTTTTTTTGTTCTATATTAGTTGTTTTCTGTTATTTAAGTTATTTCGCGGAATTTTTCGTAAGCATGTAGTTCTTAGCCTGCACATATAAAATACAAAATAGGTCACTTCGTTTATTTGTTACTGATAATTATTTTCTTAAACGAAACACCTGTGTAAAACTGGTGCCCAGTTAAGCATTTTCATCCCATATTTGGCCAGCCGATCCAGGTGTAACAGTTTGATTTCCGATATCAAACTATGATGGTTCCTCCCAGGCATGCGATTTAGGGTGCAGTCCTTTCTTGGCTTATGGGTTAAATAATAAAATCATTGATCCTTGTGTAAATCCCTGTGTTTTTACTGCTTGATCATCATATGCTTTCATTTTATCACTAGACATTTTAGTGTGATGGCGGACAAACGCATAAAGCTCATGCAGGTTTTCTCGTATGTGAAGAGCGTTTCCATTATCATCTTGTGTGAGGCTTGGTTTAATGTCCAATTCTAAATTTGGCAGTTTTAATACTGTCCCAAACACGATTTGTGCTGGACCACGTAAAGTTGAATCGTGGATAGCTGAGCGGTATGTTAGTAGAAGCTTTGGTATATGCACATCCCAGTGCTTTTGGTGTGCACTTCCGGCTTTTCTGAGATATTTTTCTAGGGTAAAATTAATTCTTTCCGACATGCCATTCCACTGTGGATGCAGTGGTGTTGTTCTCGACGTTTTGATGCCATATATATCCCACATATCTTTGAATATAGCCGACTTCACATTTTGTCAGAATGTAGTTCTATCCACTACCGTTTTGGAGTCTTGGTTTGGAATGGGATACAATTCGGGCCATTTGCTAAAATAATCTATTGCCACCAGCACATACCACTATTCGGCATTGCTGACAGGGAATGGGCTTACATATCCATACCTATTCGCTCTTAAGCGCACCAGAGTTGTTCTGCTGAAGCTTACCACGACTTTTTCTTGTTAGACCCTGTGGAGTTTTTTTAACTCTACTGTGTACACAGAAAAAATAAAATTTGCTGAACGCGATATTCGGACATTGTTGAACTGAACGCCTTTAGGAAAATGCACGCCCCTTTAAAGTTACGTTCAAACACCAAAATTTAAACGCCAATTATATTTTTTACTGCACGACTTTCCGCTTGTACTAGACCAAGTGAATGTTTTTTGAACGGAATGGAATTTTAGAATCATTAAATTAGTTTTTTACTGAACACTCGTTTAAAACATTTGAATGGCAAAATTCAGTAATATTTATCTAAGAACACATAAAACTTGACGTTTGGCTTAAGGTGGTTAAAAAAATGAGTAGAGCTGAAAACATCGTTCAGAAAATTTAAACCGTCGCGTTTAGTAAAAATATTTGTAGAAAATTTTATGAGACTTCAATATAGTGTTTTTTTTTACAAAGTAACCACCAAGCGTTTGACAAAGTGATTTTTAAAATTTTTAGTTTTTGGCCAACCTTAACTTATTATTTTTGACATGTTGTAACGACCAAAAGTCCGGAGTCGTTTTTGGTCACACAGAGAACTGTCTGACAACAGTCACGGGTCAATCCCTATCTCTTATTTTAAACGTATTTACTAGAATAATGAATTTATGTCTAAATCTCCATATTTTCTCCAATGTATTTATTTAGTTATAGAATCATTTACTAAAAATATGAATTCATGTATTTACTTATATACGTATGTAGTTATAAGTATTTATGTTGACGTAAGATTTAGTTCTAGTTATTATTGTAATTAGCCACGAAGGCATACGAGTATTGTAATTAGTAACATTCATATTGTAAAACTGGCTGCAGCTCGGTGGTGAAAACAGCCGTCGGCTGTGGTGTACTTACTACCGAAGTAATGTAAGTGTGTTTGTGCATTGGTGTGTGGTAGGAAAAAGAGTATAAAAGCGCAAACATCAATCAGAAAGAATCAATTGGTGTGCGACCGGCAACAGGAGCAAAGGTAAATATCTTCTTCTACTTTTTTATTTATTTTTTGGACTAGTATTCAGGGTATAGATAAAGCCGTGGTAATACCCAGCCGAAGCTATACCCTGAGGCAGGACAGAACTGCGACCACAAACAGAGCCGTGGTAATACCCAGCCAAGTTTGTGTCCGCAGTCGCCACCGACAGTGACCAGGCAGTGAACGGTTGCGCCGTGGTAATACCCAGCCCAGCATACAGTGCCTTGGCGCTTGCGGCTTACCGACCTATTTCGACGGAGCGACCACAAACAGAGCCGTGGTAATACCCAGCCGAGTTTGTGCCCGCAGTCGACTTAGACAGTGACGTTCGCCGAATACGGACCGCATAAAGTAGAAGATGTTTACTGAAGCTGCCTGCATACACACCAGTTCACAAGATTTGAGCCCGAGCTGCAGTCAAGTTGCGAACTAGGAATAGGGCAACCCCTTTCCTGAATAAAGAGCAACATTGTGAGTAAGGCTTTGTCTTTTTTTTTGGAATCGACACAACACGACCCTGGACGCCGCTGAGCATACCTCAGCTACCAGGAAAACGTGTCGTTACAATGTTGCACTAATTTATGTTCGGCTTATTTCTCTAAGATATTGGCTGTATTCTTGGCAAAAAATATAATTAAACACTAGTAAGCTTTCGTTTTTTCAGAACTTCCCGCAAAAAGGTGGTATGGTTTTTCTGCTTATGTTATTGAAACTTACTTCGGTACTAGTAAATTTTGTTGGATTGTCTTAAAGACAACTTATAGCAAATGCGAATATATGACAAATTGCGTTAAAAGTTGTAACGGTTCAGCCTCCATCCTTATTCAAACAGCCAATTTTGAAACAAAATTTACGAATTACATCAAAATGCTTTCGAGTGCAAAGTACCGATTGAAAAAAGTAAACAAATTATCTATCTCTTAGCTACATTCTCCAGTTTTCTAAAAAAACAATTTATGGAACTTTCTTTCCTCGTTTAAGAAATTTATATGTTAAAATAATAAAAAAATGTTTTTGAAACAAACACACTGACGTGAAATTTACAGTTTTAAATGTAAGTGGCATTAAAAAAAATGTGACGTGTAAAAAAAGTGTTAATACATTGTTAATTTAGAAGTCATAAGCTTTCCGCTGATACCATCTACTTGTATCAAGAGCTTATTTAGCTTCGCAAACCTTCTAATGAAGTTTTTATCTTTTTATATGTAAAAGTGAAAAATGTGTATAAAAATATTTTTTGTAAAACTGAGAAACCGAACATTGCATAAAAAATGGGTTTGTACAGTTTGCACAGTTTGAGATTTAGTAAAAAATTTACATTATTTTGAAATTTTTGGGCAACATTGCTATAACACTTGATACTGCTTGGAACTTAGATTGTAAAGTAAAATTAATTTTTATTGTCTTATTTTTTGCCACGTAACATAATTTGGTCAGGAAAATACTACAATAGGAGAAACTCTTAATATATATTTCTGCAGCAATATTAACTGTAGCCCAGAATAAATTTTTTGTTGCAGAACGCATGGTAACGCAACCCAAAAATTAACAAATTCCTTTTTAATTTGTATAATGAAGTGTTTAAAGTTTTTAGATATTTTTACTGTAAATACAAAAATAAACATTAAAGCTCTAATAAGATATGAAGAAGAATGCAAATATGTTGTAATATAAAATTATCATAAAGAATAGAGAGTTTAGCTTTATTGAAAAAAATTTCTGATCGTCCAAATTTTTATATATGTTATTGATAAAACTTCCAAAATATCGTAATTTAGCACTTGCGTGTTGCTAAAATTACCTGTTTCGTTAGCAACTAAATTTAATTAGAGTAAATTACAGTAAACTATCGAAAATGTCTTCAAAGAAGGAAGAATTCTGTTAAAGTAACGCTAATAGGTTTTAGCTCTTTTCTGAAAAAAAATGATGGAGATCTTACCAAAGAGTTGATCCTCGTCGTATCGTAGTGGGTATTACGTGATATGATTTACATCTGCGCCTGGCTATGGAGCCTTAATCAGATGGTGGTCAACCACTGTGCATAAATAGAAACGTCATACTCGTCCTAGGAAGCCGAAGACTAATTCTAGCAACAGGTCTCTCCTAGGTGCAACTTTAAGGATTCCAGAGCAGTGCTGCAAATCATCACTCCTTGCTGAAGAGTTGAAGACTATCCAAC
This sequence comes from Trichopoda pennipes, assembly GCA_030448955.1. NCBI lineage: Eukaryota > Metazoa > Arthropoda > Insecta > Diptera > Tachinidae > Trichopoda > Trichopoda pennipes. Next base: position 2,839,265 of record JASKUP010000108.1, on the reverse strand, counting down.
TCTTGTTCAGAACACATGTCTAGCATCCTCACTGGACTGGATCATTCACCTAGGGTGTCATTAACGGTGAAATGATCCTGGCCACCATATTAAACAACAAACCTGATATGGGGCCGCGAAACCACAACCATCAGGATACTCCCACATAGGGGCCAACCTCAATAATCAGCCAGAGAACAGTTAAATATCTAAAGAGACAAATAACGAAACTCTGCGAGTTTACTGATTCCCGCTCGTAGTGGATATAGCCGTGTTATAACATCGGTCAATAACTAGGTGAACATTAGGAACAAAGTTATACTAAACTCGCTGGAACCATACAACCGGTAAAAAAAACTAAAAATATACAAATTCAAATTCAATAGATGCCAGGATCTGTAAAGTAATGCCGCTTGCGCTACGTCATTCGCTTATCCTTTAAAAATTTGTTTATATTTATAATAAAATTGATTAAAGATTTTACTACAGATTATAAAATATATAAAAATTTTCGATAGTAAAATAATTGTTTCGGGCAACTAAGGCAAGCAATAATTAAAACAACAATAAAAGGTTATAACTAAACACAATTTCAAATATTGCATTAAGGTTTCCCAACCGTTATTAATTTTTTATTACATTAAACCGTAAAACCTAACTAAATCTATTTTTTTTATGTTACATAATCTTTGAGGAATATAAGCAACTAATCATAAATAATAGTGTAGAAATTAAGTTATTGCAATAAGTATTAAGAACTGCTTTTGGTTTTATTATTCACATAAAAATAAAAACTCAATTTTGTTAAGATACAAATAAAAGCAAAATAATTATTTGGATGACTTGATGTACCTCAGATATTAATGAATAAATAACCATGCAAACATTTTAATGCGACCATTTAACATGTCTTCATAAGTTTCCTGATATTATGGTGTATAATAATGGTTTACATTATCATTATCTTTTATTTTGTTTTATTAGCTTATGTTCTTCTACATTTACAAAAGCGTTGTATTCATATGCACCTTAAAAAACTTTGTTGGCAGATAATTTATAAAATATGGTTCATATTGCGGAATACATTCACTAATATTTTTCTATGGGGCTTTTTGAATTACTTAAAATGAATGGCAACATGCACAATTCCTTACATAATATAATAATATTATTAAAATTTATATGTTATAAAATTCATTTCTGCTATTATACTTATTATATTGTTACGGATGTGTCTTGCTTAAGTTTTGAATAAAATAATTAAGCAATAAAGCAAACTACTGGGTATGTTGTTTACGAACTGCGTGGCTTGCTAAGAAAATGTATGGTACAACAACAAAATTTCTAGTTACAAACTGCGTAGAAGTTTTATACACAACAACAACATTTGATAAGCTGTTTACTAACTGTCTGGCATACAAGGCTGTTTACTAACTAAACGCGCAAGATAACAACAAACATGTGTGCTCTTTACCATCTGCGTAGTTTTCTAACAAAACTTATCTACGCGAGACAACAACAAATATTTTTAAATAAATCCCAAGCAGAAACCTTTTTAGCATAAAAACAAAAATATACACAGATATACAGACCTATACTTCGATTAAACAACATACAACAACAAAATGTGATGCAAAGGGAGTAGAAGATTCTTAAATTTTCTAAACTTTAAATGGACAAATATAAATAGGGCAGCGTCTGAGTGGATAGCCTCTTGAAGAAAAGACGTGCATCTGAAATAAAGTGTCCTGTAGTGTCAACCTTGTGTAGTTAAAGTACAAAATTTTTTATCAATTTAAAAACTCTAAAAACTGGTGTTATTTATTTTGCAATAATGAACTCACAACAAAACGTTTATAAAAGATATAAGCGGAACAATATATTATATTAATATTTCACCAACACGAAGAAATAACTCTTTAATTTTTAATATATTACGCTTATTGCTTTTAATAAACGTTTTGTTGTATTGCAAAATAATAACACAGTATTTTAGAATTTTAAATTAAATACACACAAAATAAACACGATGGTAACTTTGTTGTCTTTTGTCAACGATGATTCAACTTAAATAAATTCATTTGCCCAGCAAGTGGAGCTGTTTTAAGCGGTTCTTGCCTACTTCAACATCACCTCATATTGTTGTTGTTCTTATCATTCAGTGTAAGTGGCTGCTTGGATGGGTGTTTTTATCTGTTCTGTGTTAGTTAATTTTATTTTTTGTTATTATATTAGAATTTATAACATGCATGTTGTTGATGTCCTGCGTGTATAATATTCCTTAGAAAACTACGTACAATAGTTCATTTCGTTTTCCTTTTTACTGATAATTGTTTTCTTCTAAAACTGAAGCAAATCATTTTCGCAACAATATATAAAAAATCAATCACGATGAACCTCACGCCATAAACTTACACAATTCAAAGGCACCACAATCGATATGGTCAGTCAAAAAAAAGAAATCCGAACCACTTTTGCTTGCTTAGGACGGGGAATATGTAAACCTGTTTTACAAATAGGATAAAGTAAAAGCACTGTCTTAAAATCCATATATCGACTGAAAAAATAAACATAAAACAGAGTGGATAAACATTAAAAACAAGATACGCAGTAGCGTACTATCCCACAAAAAAAAAATAAAAAAGACGGTTGCGCTTTCAGCAAAATAAATAATAGAAATGTTATTACTACATCCGAGAACACCAGGAGAAAATGAGACACTTTTGAAAGCATCACTCTTTATATCAAGAAAAATTTTACCAAATAACTTTTGCTGTAAAAAAATTTTCAATCTTCAAGTGGGCATAACTTTTTTGGCCTTGTATATGTTTGGACAATTTGTTTTGCGAAAACAACAATTAAATATATTTTAACCTTACGGTGATCTAGGCATTGCAATAGAGTTCAAAACTATATCCGAATCTTGATGTTAAGTGGAACGCTACTTTTTTTTACAAAAAACTTCGCAATAAGACATACTATATTATAGTACGTACTTTAAGGTTTTATATCAAGTTAATTTTTTAGAATTATGTCTGTACTTCACATTGTTTAAAATATTTGCAAGTCATGTATTTTAGGTATGAGAGTGGGATATATACACATATGTGTTGTATATGAATGTGTTAAGGTTAACTTCCGCGCCTGGTCATTTGACTTTAATCTGACGGTGGTCTTGCCACTAGGTACAGGAAAAGCGACCACTTACGCCTTAAGACGCATAAACGCATTAGTTGCAATGTTTGATTGTATGGTAGAAGAGCGGTGCCTTCACTCCTTGCTGAAGACTATCCAACTCCTTGTTCTGTTGCATGTGCAAAGTAGGACATTGGGTGTTAAACCTGCATAAATATCCCTTCGGATACTTTCTTCAAGACACCGATTAAACGACAGCCACCATGTAACTCCTTCCCTGGGCGTCACCAATAACCAGAACAGGGCTACTGTCCTACTGCAACTGGTTTCCATAGTACCAGTGAGTGTGTATAAAATCGCTAGTCGGACTCCGAGAGTCCAGACGACTGGTGCCATCTTTTATCTGGAAGGCACATGTCAAAATGGAGAAAAGATCCATCAAGACTACCTGCCCCCGTGTGTTTTTTTTTTTCTTAGATTTTATAACAGAGAAATTTTAAATAATTAGCTGTTATGAAATTACATTTTTGCCTAACAAAAGAAATTTTTGCCTAACAAAAGCAATGTACAAACAGTAGTATAATGGAGATTTTGATATATTTATAATAACTTTTTTTTGTAATATGCAATCTAAAATCCCGTCGTATATTTATTTAAAACGAAGTAAAAATTCTTACAAAAAATACAATTATAAATAATTACTAAAATTATAAATTTATTGCGATTTACGTTTAAAAAAGTTTTAAGACGATTACGTTGGGCTAATGACAGAAAATACAATTTACAGTTGAGTATTTTAATTTTTCAATGGATAACTTAAGTTAAAGTTAAAATGAACATGATATTACCCGCAAGCCTTTTTGTAGATTTAGTTCTTAACCCGTTTTCCGAATAGCATACGATAGAATATGAAAAGTAAAAGGAAAAATATTTAAAAGAAATTGCCAAAAATAATAGGACCAATAAAACCATGATAAGGTGATATGTCATGCAATATAAAATTTTACCACCCAATAAATAATAGATCGTCAGATACATTACCTCCACTTTTACTTCTGGCACTAAAATGAGCTTTTTAACACATTTAAAAATTAAAAAGTTTTCTCCTAATTTTGAAATTTTCTCTTTTATAATAAAAACCGCTGCTGGGTTATACGTAATATGTGCGAACATCTTTTAATGGTGCGAAAAAAATTGGCATTTTATCTAAGAGCTAGAAATGACATCAATTTTCCTTTATAAAAAGTGACAATAGAAAATTTAAGTGCCACAAACCACAAAAGTGGTCAGTTGGTATTTGAAAAAAATAAAGGAATAAAATAAATGTTTGTATAGAAAATAAAATAAGATAAAAATGTATGGTATGATGTGTATCCTAAGAACCGAACCAAATCCAGCTTTAACAATAGACAACAATGAAAAGAAGGAAAACGAAATAAAGGAAATAAGAATTGTTACACACAGACAATATAAAAAAATATATATACAAAAATCTCCCACACATACTTAAGACAACGAATAATACATTATAGTTTATAAAAACACATGTAGGAATGCTATTTATAACAGCACACGCACCAGCACTTCAAAAGGACATTACAGACACCAAACCAAACGTTTGCGATAACATTGTTGTTGGAGTAATAAAAAATAAAGTAAATGAACTGATAAAGAAGTAGTGGTAGAAATAATTGTTAAAAAGCACACTCACAAGTTCATTCTAACACACACACACATACATTTTACAGTTAAATATATAAAAAGTACTATTGTCCTTTTATGGTACAGTAATGTTAACTAATAAATAAAAATATTAAGTTACAAGAAAGTATACTATCAATATATAGTATATATCTCTTGCCCCCAATATTCAGATGTGGTTGAAATAATAAAAAAATGGGTACAACGACTGGTGTGAAATTAGACTGGGGATCATATTACCTAATGAGAATACGGACAAATGTAAAAACTGAATATGCAAAACTTCATACCTACTGAAAAAAGCCATATTAATTTTAGCACTAAATCATAATGACGTATAAAAATTAAATTAATTCAGAAAATGGCACTGTGATTGTTATAAAAAATATATATTTTTACTTTTATACCTTTTATAAACGTTTTGTTGTTACTGAGTTTTTTATTGCAAAATAAATAACACCAAATTTAAGTTTTCAAAGTAATTACAAGTTTTTTTTTTTTTGTTTTTTTTTTTTAAAGACAAGTAGCACTTCAGGCGACAATGCCTATTTAGTCAAGTACCGTGCTACATTCTTTAGGAAAGGGATAGAGAAGAGATGAAACAGGTGATGAAAGTAAAAGGATAGTCAGAAATTAACTGCCGTATAAGACAGCACAACGAGCAGTGACAATGCCTTCATCGCTGAGCAGCCCCACCGATAGTAAATTTTTTATTTTTGTAGTGAAAAAAAACCAAGGTCTTTGTTGGGAATCCAACCCACAACCCTCATACTAACAAACTAGCCCTCGCTTACTGGGGCACCTACTTCCTTTAGCTAAACACAAAGTAAGATTTGTACGTTGGAACTACAGAACAATTTATTAAAGATTCAAGTCTTCTTACTTCACGAGGTCCATGTTTTAACTAACTAACTAACCACTTACATGCTGTCTTTTATATTTGCTAGAGGTCTAGAAAAATGAAGTATTTTCTACTTCCTATGTATCACATTTTGTTGCTGTTATGTTATTCATTCAATGTATAGGAACTTCTTGTCTTGCGTGTATAAGATTTCTTAGAAAACTACGCAGTGTGTCAACAGAAAGTTGCTGTTGTCTTGCGTGTATAAGATTTCTACGTAGTCTCTAAGTAAAAAGTTGTCGTTGTTTTGCGTGTATAAGCAGCATATCCAGTTATATCCTTCACTTTATTACTTAATTAGTTTCTTTTAAAACTTAAGCAAGACGCACCCCTAATATATATATATATATATATATATATATATATATATATATATATATATATATATATATATATATATATATATATATATATATATATATTTATATATATATATATATATATATATATTTCTTAAACTGATTTTAGTTTTTTTTAGTTGAAAGTGGATTCCTTATAAAGCAGCCCCATTTAATAAAAGTTTATAGATTATATAAAGGGTACTCCTATGTAGCACAATAGCTTTCTATTAAAAAATATAATAAAAAAATAATTTTTAGGAGTTAAGTCCAGTCCCCATAGGTGACGTAATATGACTTACATGACTACTATATACAAACACTTGAAAATTGTACAAAGTGTGCACATCTCTGTTCGGCATAGAGAAATTCTAGTGGAACCGGGTGAAATATTTTCATTTTCAAATGAAATAAAACATAGATGACTGTTAAATTTATATAAAATTTACTTTATTCGAAAGATAAACTTCTGGCATAACCAGAAATATGACCGCCACGGCTGACTCGGGTGTAGTCTAATGTGGAGGTCTAATTTTAGCTAAATTTTTACAACATTTGTGGACGCATACTGGCAATAATGCAGCAGATGTTCTACTGGATGCTAATCGGCGTTGTATAGCTACTTTAAAAATACCCATAGAAAATGGTTTTGCGATTTTTTTTTCGGACCAGCACTTAAGGGATCACCCCAATACATGGTCCCAGAACTAGGAAATTAGGTTGCGGGGAGGAGGAAAGAGGGAGTTATGTTTGTGGACCTTCCATTTGTATTTTCCTACATTGGAAGTGACAGGAAATACCAGTAGAGAGGGTTCACCACATATAAATCGTTCTGCAAAATACGAATTTTCCTTGTAATGCGGTGTGCGATTCACTGACCAAACAACCGCAAATGAATGTGCTCTCGACTAAAATTAAGTTAAAGGCAAAAACGTACGAGTAACGGGAACAAGTTCCTTAATTTCTCTAGACTACTTACCACTGTGCTAAGGGAAAACAGTGAAATATAACCCACATTGCATAGATGTTCTAGAGAATCAATAGAGTTGGATACCCTATTGTTCCCAATAAGCCTCTTGGCCATCTCTTGCACACGGTCTAAAATAGACTTTAGGGCCCATACATGAGAGTGATATAAAAATTAGTGCGAAGATAGGATTGAGTGAAATATCATTTATGCCGTTTTAGAAAACGGAGGCACATGAAAGCTTCTTTAGAAATTTAAAAAATGTGTTTAGTCCATCGAACACACAAGATTTTAATGCCAAGAACATTAAGAGCTTCCGATTCCTTATTAATTATTTCCCGATAATAACAGATAGAACACCATATATGCGTAAACGTACAAAATCGAGTATTACGGACATTAAAATCGACCCTATTCACGACTCCATTCGGAGTTTGTTGCTAGATCGTGATTGAGCGTATCATACACATTTTGCCTTTTGGAACCCACCTCCAACTGGTTCGGTCTATTACCGAATGATGAATGGTGTTGTCATCTGCGAAGGAGTATAGAAAGACAATTGAATTAATCTTGAACTCATGTGATGAAACCCAATCGATAACAAATCGTATAGTGTAATTCCTCTTCGATCGCTCTTGTCAGGTGCTGGAATACACAAAACCAATTTGCTGAAAACTTATAAACGTAAATATTCTTACTAAGAATCGAATTTGTTTACGCTTACTGATTACCAACCGTTCTTTGCCGGGATTACCCTTAACATTAAAATGTCAGCTAAAAACTAGAAACACTGCAGTACTATTATTAAATTTGTGAAAAGTTAAGCTTTCGGTCTGATATTGTTGGTTTGTAAATATCTAATTTAATTTTGTTCTCTTACAGAAAAGTTATTAATCAATTTCTAAAATAAACCAATTTTCGAATTTAACTAAGTTCATTTAATACATTTTTAGCAAATTACTTTCGTTATCATTAAATATTCATATCAATTGTTAATTCAGTAGTGTTTTATAAAACAAAACAAAACTGGTTTTTATTAAAATAATAAATAAAAACTCGCAAGCTTTATTTTGATTGAAATCAAAGCACTTTCAATGCAAATTTATATCTGTAATGATAACACTAAAAATTGACAACATAATCTTCGACAGAAAATTCCATGAAATTGATTAAAAAACTTTCAACACAAAAGAAGTGAAATAAATTTGTAAAAGGGAGAACAAGAAGTTGCGTACAAAAGAAACAAAATTATTTTTTATTACATTAACACAGAAATGTATGGTGGTATTCAAACTAACACTTGAAGAATTTTCTTTCTTCAAAAAAGATATGAACATGACCTCCTGTTTCTCGTAATAACATAAAAATTTTTCTGGAAATAAAAATACAATGGGATAAAAAAAGGCGAGTTAATGTAAAAAATGGCGATATATTCTATTTAATAAAGTTTATCGTGCAGATGAAAGCAGTGTTGAGATTTTGTTGGAATTTTGCCTTTATAAAGAATCATTACTTTCCTAAGACGTTTTTTAATTTGAGGTAGACTGAAAATTTCATTTTAGTTGGTGTTAAATTTATAATACCTTTTGGACGTTCAGGGCAACCTTTCTTTTGATCACATTATTTGGGAATATAAAAATTAAGGTTTCAGCCAATAGACCAAAAATAGTCTTTAATCACCAATATAGCTGAATATATATATATAAAAATTAAGCTTAAAATAGGTGTCCGTTTGTTGCCAGCGTTTGACGAGATGAGCCGTCGTAATTCCACCAAATTTTCACAGTACCTTCGTAATGGTTTGTATCTTTGTTTCATTCTTTTACGCACAATAGTGCGTCCACAGTGCGTGTTTGGAACAAGACAAACTTTTCAAAAAAATCCAAATTTTTTTCCATTGAATACTTCGGCTAAATGTTTTGTATCAAGTGAAATGTGTGTTTTCGTTTGTACGTTGCTGTGTGTGTGTGTGTGCTTGAACAGAATGCGACGGCAATACAAATCGAAAAATGCTCATGTTCATAGCAAGTGGATGTACAAACAAATAGAGAATTTTGTCTTCCATATTCTGTTGCATTTTGTGTGTGTGTGTGTGTAATTTGCGTGCTCAATTGCAAAATGATCCATCAACCGAACTTTTTTCAAAGCAATTCTTAGATTTTAGGAATGACCCCACCAAAAAATGATTACGCTTCCAGATAATTTTTGCCACTTTGCACAATCAAAACAAAAATTAGTCACAAAAACGTATTTCCCGGCACAAAGTTTTAGAAACCGTGATTGGTTGGGGGCAAGACCTATTTTAGCTGCGAAAAATGCAGATTTTGCGGATATCAATGTGACAATTTTGAATAACATTCCCGGAGAAATTTTTATCTACAAATCGGCTGACTTTGTTACCAATCAAGACGAAGTTTTTAATAATACAGTCGAATTTTAAAATTCGCATGAGTCACCTGGACTGCTGCCCCACCGTCTGCAAGTGAAAGTTGGCGTACCAATTATTTTGCTTAGAAATATCTACCAGCCACTACTTTGCAATGGGACGTGTTTAGTAGTCAAAAAAGTCATAAAAATGTGATTGAAGCAAAATTTTTAAAAGAAAATATAAGGGCGAGGATGTGCTGATACCACGCAGATTTGCCGTTTGGTTTTAAGCGGCTTTAGTTCCAGATACGCGTTGCTTTTGCAATGATCCGTGTTTTTCGCACGGTCAAATATATGTATCATGTTTACATGTTGATAAAACAACTGCTTTGTTTGTCTATAAAGGTAGGAAGGGGAAGGTGGAAGCTACTATCTCGGTAAAGCTACACTAAACTAAACTTTCTTGCAGCCCAGCTAGCGAAAGAGCGATGACTTGAGAATACCAAGGTAAGTGCTAGAGAATTTCTCCTTTTAGAGAAGTCAATTTATCAAAACTGCATTCTATAATAAAAACATTGATGGTACAATACTCTATCACCAATTGTCATCGAGATGTAGTTCACATTCAGCCTTACTGTGGCGCACTGGCGCACGTACTCACCTGTAGTTTCAGCACATATATTGTATAGCAACTGCTACCCAATTCATTCTTCTTTGCTGGCAGGACATAAGACGCTATTGTCATATATTTGTTGCACCGATTTGTGGCCGCAGATTTCTGTAAGCATGATTGAGCCGATTGACTTCTCCCCATGTGATGCTTCAGGGTGGGTAGGAGAAAATGGTCCTTAGGGTATCGGTGAAGCTACATTAAACCAGTAGCAAACTATTTTGGAGTCGGACAATCGAAAGGGTGATGGCTGCCATACTGGTGTGTACGGTTTGCACCAATTACTTTATACTTAATTTCTCCAGCATACAAAGCGGAAAGTTTATTCCTTTGTCACTTGATCAATTAGGTTTATCAGCATTTAAATTTCCAGCGATGACTGTCAGCCTGTAGCTAAAATAGTCACAGGTTAAAATTTTTCGCCACGTCGTTGCATCTTGTAGAATTAATTGCAGCCATGCTGGTGGCTTATATCCGGGTACAGGTCTTAGACAATCATCCACTCTGTTAATGGTCCATATCTCAGCATGAACTAGCCTGCAATAGTTCTGCAGCCTGAACGACACCATGAATAAAGACGCTTTCACTACCTTCTCCGATGTTCTCCAATCGTATTGGCGACGAGCACATACTACAAATTGTAGAAATATGCCAACAGCAGAAAACGATTTTTGTTTTGTAAGAAAATAAATTACTTTATTTTCTATTAAAAAATGTTTCGTGTTTGTTTTTGTCTTGGGTTAACATAATTTTCCGTTTGCGTTTATTCTAAATGAAGCAAACTCTTTCCAATAAAATTTTCTGTAGATGTTGCGAATTTTCTCTTTTTTTTTATTCATAAATTGCCATTAACAAAGGCCTATAGAAAATACATTATTGGGCATTTTTTTATGATTTAATAACTTTAATGGAAATTTAAAATAAAAAAAGAACAAGACATTCAAATTACAAACTTTCTGTTTTTTGGGCGTTTTTGCTAAATTGTCTTATTCATTTCTTTCTAAGTAATACATTTACAAATTTTACAATGAAAACAAAAAAAAAACTAAGAAGTTTTCTAAAATAATAAGAAATAAAAATTTAGATTGAGATGATTCAAATTTTTAGTGTGGTACGAAGAGAAAAGTTCGGCAGTTTTCGTTCGCTTTCTCCTGAATGAATTGAACGAATCTAGGGCGAAGTGAATAGTCGGTCACCTTTAATGCCTGCACCAGTGTAACCTTGTAACCTTTAAAGTCGAATCTTTAATTTTTTTGTTTTTTTTTTTAAGAGAAGTAGCACTTCAAGCAATAATGCCTATTTAGTCAAGTACCGTGCTACATTCTTTAGGAAAGGGATAGAGAAGAGATGAAACAGGTGGTGAAAGTAGAAAGATAGTCGGAAACTAACTGCCGTAGACAGCACAGCGAATAGTGACTATGCCTTCATCGCTGAGCAGCCCCATCAACAATTTTTATTTTTGTAGTGAAAAAAACCAAGGTCTTTGTTGGGAATCGAACCTACAAACCCCAGACTTATAAGCTAGTACAATAAATACTAGCCTACAGGGGCACCTAATTGACCATGTCGTGGTTTTGGATAATCCTTATTGTTGAGAACGTCGAGAAATTGACAAGTTAGGATCTGCTTCAAAACGTTGGTTCATGGTTGCGATGTTTTCAGTTGAACGACGCGGTCTAGTTTGGGTTGGTGTATTGAGCATGTCGTCTCAAATTTAACGACCAAGCTCTTAATAGCGGTTCTTTTAATATTCCTTTGTAGCTATTTATAAACATCATCTATGGTACAATTTGAATAAGGAGGAAAAAGACCGAGTATTTATTTATTTCAAACGAAAGTAACGTTGTCACGAAACTTAATCTGTCGCTAGTTGCTTCGCTTTAAAATAGTTACTTATTTAATATATTATATGATATTTTTGTGCTCTAGTAATCTACCATTATGTTCAAAGACCTTATTAGTAAGCACGTATGTATTTATTTTTCATTAACATGTTAACGAAAATGTTATTAACTAAAAGTAGAAAATAAAACTAATACATAGATCATCCCATAATCATCTTGTCTGTTGCATAAATATCAGTTTGAAAGTTCCTTTCTTTGCTTAGATAAGGCTAATTTGAAATTCAAAAAGCAAATAGTAAACTTTTGTTAACTTTTAAATTCTATGGACTTCACACTGCTACAAGGATAATAAAAATTTAAAATATTCTACAAATACAAATAAGTTTTCTCAGCATCACAACTCTTGATTTTGCTAACAAAAGTCTACGGCCTATAAGTTCAATAAGCCATTACGGTCTGTAGATTTTGTAAAAATTTTAACATTCAAGTTGAAAAGATATTGTGACGACCAAAAGTCGGCAGGCTCGTTTTTGGATCACATAGCAATTAAATCACAAACAATTAGACTCTATATATATATTTTTTAAATTTTTTAATTTTTGTTACTGAATTTCATAAATTTTTACATTTTTTACATTTCTGAATATTTATTATTTAATGAACTTCATAATTTTTTAAAAGAGAACATTATTATTATACCCTTTTCATTTTATATAATTCATAATTATAATTTATGATTACATTTATTATTTGTTAATGGAATATTTAAAATTATAATAGCCGTTAAAAAGCGCCATCTATTAACACGAAGATACATCCATAAGGAAAACATACCATTAAACACAACCCTGAACAGTCGCAAGCAGCTATCGTTTAGTGGTATGGGTGTGTATGTGTGCCTGGCAAAAACATATAAAAGCGAGATAATTACGTTTTTAAGTGGAGTTGGCCACGGGCAAGCAACCGGGCAAGACTTCTTTTAAGTGAGTTAGAATTTTATTCAACTTAATTAAAATAGTCTTGCAAATAGGTTTCTCTCGTTCAATCAAAGCCAGAATCTTATTCGACTTTGAATTAAGCGAGACTCGCTAAGGTCTCCGGCTCAGTAAGTGCTGTCGCTACTTCACCTGGCCAGAATTTTATTCGCCCAGGTGACGGAGCCCAGAACCAGGCCGCGCTTTGTTCAGCAAGGCCAGAATTTTATTCGCCCTAGCTGAACAAGACGGACGAGTTCGTCAATAGGCCACGGAGAGGTTGATCGTCATCGGCAGGCCCAGTAAGTGCTGTCGCTGCTTCACCTGGCCAGAATTTTATTCGCCCAGGTGACGGAGCCCAGAACCAGGCCGCGCTTTGTTCAGCAAGGCCAGAATTTTATTCGCCCTAGCTGAACAAGACGGACAAGGTCGTCAATAGGCCACGGAGAGGTTGATCGTCATCGGCAGGCCCAGTAAGTGCTGTCGCTACTTCACCTGGCCAGAATTTTATTCGCCCAGGTGACGGAGCCCAGAGCCAGGCCGCGTTTTGGTCAGAAAGGCCAGAATTTTATTCGCCCTAGCTGAACAAGACGGAAAAGATCGTCAATAGGCTAACACCAATTTCGACGTGGAAAGGTTGTCTCAGAATCTTATTCGTGACAACCGCGACAAGTCAAAAATTGGTGGACAGGCCAACTGTACTGCTCAGACTGGAACAGAATTTTATTCGCTCCAGTGTGAGAAGCAGTAGGCTAGCCGACGGAAAGTGGAGACGAAAGCTCTTGAAGGCCACGAAGCGGATGATCGTCATTGGCGTGCTCCGTTGTGGTGCAGTTTAGTTATAACTTATTTTAAGAGTGAATTATAAATAAAAGAATTTAAAAAAAAACAAAAGTGTCTCTTGTGATTTATTGAAAAATATTTCTTTTAACGAACCCTGGACGCCGCGAGCTTTACCCCAGCATAACGCGAGAACGTGTCGTTACAATGAACACTTTTTTTTGTTAAAAACAAAAATGGAGGAAATCAGTCTTTTTTTTTTTTTGTTTTAGTTTTAATTGAAAAACATTTCATTGTAACGACACGTTCTCGCGTTATGCTGGGGTAAAGCTCGCGGCGTCCAGGGTTCGTTACAAAAGAATGTTTTTCAATTAATCACAAGAGACACTTTTGTTTTTTTTTTTTTTTTTTAAATTCTTTTATTTATAATTCACTCTTAAAATAAGTTATAACTAAACTGCACCACAACGGAGCACGCCAATGACGATCATCCGCTTCGTGGCCTTCAAGAGCTTTCGTCTCCACTTTCCGTCGGCTAGCCTACTGCTTCTCACACTGGAGCGAATAAAATTCTGTTCCAGTCTGAGCAGTACAGTTGGCCTGTCCACCAATTTTTGACTTGTCGCGGTTGTCACGAATAAGATTCTGAGACAACCTTTCCACGTCGAAATTGGTGTTAGCCTATTGACGATCTTTTCCGTCTTGTTCAGCTAGGGCGAATAAAATTCTGGCCTTGCTGACCAAAACGCGGCCTGGCTCTGGGCTCCGTCACCTGGGCGAATAAAATTCTGGCCAGGTGAAGTAGCGACAGCACTTACTGGGCCTGCCGATGACGATCAACCTCTCCGTGGCCTATTGACGACCTCGTCCGTCTTGTTCAGCTAGGGCGAATAAAATTCTGGCCTTGCTGAACAAAGCGCGGCCTGGTTCTGGGCTCCGTCACCTGGGCGAATAAAATTCTGGCCAGGTGAAGCAGCGACAGCACTTACTGGGCCTGCCGATGACGATCAACCTCTCCGTGGCCTATTGACGAACTCGTCCGTCTTGTTCAGCTAGGGCGAATAAAATTCTGGCCTTGCTGAACAAAGCGCGGCCTGGTTCTGGGCTCCGTCACCTGGGCGAATAAAATTCTGGCCAGGTGAAGTAGCGACAGCACTTACTGAGCCGGAGACCTTAGCGAGTCTCGCTTAATTCAAAGTCGAATAAGATTCTGGCTTTGATTGAACGAGAGAAACCTATTTGCAAGACTATTTTAATTAAGTTGAATAAAATTCTAACTCACTTAAAAGAAGTCTTGCCCGGTTGCTTGCCCGTGGCCAACTCCACTTAAAAAACGTAATTATCTCCCTTTTATATGTTTCTGCCAGGCACACATACACACCCATACCACTAAACGATAGCTGCTTGCGACTGTTCAGGGTTGTGTTTAATGGTATGTTTTCCTTATGGATGTATCTTCGTGTTAATAGATGGCGCTTTTTAACGGCTATTATAATTTTAAATATTCCATTAACAAATAATAAATGTAATTATAAATTATAATTATGAATTATATAAAATGAAAAGGGTATAATAATAATGTTCTCTTTTAAAAAATTATGAAGTTCATTAAATAATAAATATTCAGAAATGTAAAAAATGTAAAAATTTATGAAATTCAGTAACAAAAATTAAAAAATTTAAAAAATATATATATAGAGTCTAATTGTTTGTGATTTAATTGCTATGTGATCCAAAAACGAGCCTGCCGACTTTTGGTCGTCACAATATTGATAAGAAAAAAAATCAATTCATTTATTGTTTGTAGTGTGTGTTCATTGAAGTAATACTTGCACTTGCACGTTTAATTTACTTTAAAAATTCTAGAAAAACGATTTTGCACTTATCTATTCGTTTTGAAATACGTGAATTTAATGTGAGTATGGGGTTTCTTTATACTGTCAAAAATCACTATAATTTAAGAAGAGATTGTTATTGATATCCTTCACAGGTAATTTAATTTATTTATTAGTATTTTTTTTTGTCATAGAGCTTCTAAGACTTTTGTTTGTCGAATGTTTTTTCTTGAAGAATTGTTATGCTTATATACTAATTCTTATTTATAAATTTCTTTACAGAAAAATGCTATAATTATTATTATCAAATATTTTTATTCCAACTGTGGGAAAATAATTCGACAATTTTTTGGCAAATCATTTTCCCAGACAAAATATGAAGCGTGGCAAAAATAGCGAGTATAAGTACGGTTGTGTGTACTCATACTTGCAATGTAATAGATTTGTAAGTTCACAACAAAATCCCTTTGTATTGTCGAGGTTGGAATGCTTGTCAACATTCTTAGCTTCACTTACACATGTACGTTCGCCTGTTGCACATCTACTGACGCTACAAAAAAGAAATAAAAATTTTTCAATTTAACTTTCCAGACTTTTTAGATTGATGTTTACTACCAAATATAAATTATTATGGGTAGCATATATTCGACAGTTGTGCTGTCGGCAGAAACGAATGTATTCTCCCTTGATATCACTTGGTTATTGTAACGCCAAGAACTTCTCTATAACAAACAAGCAGAAGCATTTAGCAATGCATCTAAAAGAGCTAAGTAAAACCATTTTGTTTTTCTTCTTACATGCACCACACTTATTAGGTGGCAAAGAAGATTAACTAAGACTATATCTTATATTGCTACAGCTATTTAATGGTTTTAAGACGCCTCCAAAAGGCGCAGCCACCAAAAGTTTTTACGCTTTTTTGAGCAAGATAATATGACTTTAGTTGTGTTGTAATTTATTACAACCTCATGTTTTATGATTTGATTGATATACATGATTTCGTAAGTTACTCTAATTAGAAGGCCAAAGTCTTTGCGCAAAGTAAACATTATGTGCATTTATTTTATTTATTTATTTATATTTATTTTCCCACAATCGATAAGAATAATTTTAAACCCTCTTATAAACAAATTAGAAATGGGTATTAATATAGGGTTTTTAAATAAGAAGTGTGTTTTTCAATTGTGGCAACACCAACAACATAATAGGTTTGACAGTTGGGTTTTTGCCGTTTTCCTAGTAGATACATTGGCAACTGACAATTGACAAAGCAACGCTAAGATAAAAGGTTGTGATTAAGTAAATTTACTGCCGATATTTAATTTTATTTGATTTATCTAAAAATAATATTTTAATAGCGCGCTGCAAAAGTAGTTATACAAGTTATTTAATAAGCTTAAAAAGTATCAAGGCATATCCTGCTGTTGATAGGCAAACATTTCTGAATAATGTCTAATATGAAAGAAAATTTCAACTTCTTCACAAGATAACTGAACCAACTAAATTTACATTCAGACAGTAAAATGCAATGTAGAATTAAGTAAAACTATATTATCAAATAACTAGCAAGTTAATTGTATAGAGAAAAACGATAAAACATAAAATATTTTTAGATAATTTATTATTATGGAAAAATGTTTTCTGTATGATTGTTATTGCTTCTATAAATTGGCTCAGTGTTCGCCTGTCGCCACTCTTTATGTTGGAGTAGTCTTAAAATTTCCCCAGAAATTAATATCATGAAGGTTATTTTTTAAACTGTCTTAGACAAACACGTCAAATTTTTGCAGTCAGTGTCAGCTAAATCATGTGCGCTTTAGAAGTAGTAACGCCATTTATATAAGGACTTTATCTAAATTTATCCAGGGAACAAAATACATCGAAGTAGCATAAAACCATGTTATCATATACATTTACTGAATTCATTAATTAAATACAAAAATTCATAGTAAGTTGAAAGTTAAATAAAAATCTTAATAACAATATTTTTTAAATTAAACCGTGATAAAACTTAAGTTAAGTTCAAGTATGTGTTTTTTAAACTAAAACTTGTGCAACACTGCTTAAAGTTTTGTGCTATAATCGCATAACTTTGATTTCCACTATACGACAAGAAAATAGAAATCTTACTGCTTGCGGGTTGATCAACGGACAGGAGCGTACCAGTCCATAACAAGGCCCGATTTAGTAAAAGGGACAGTGGAACCGTTAAGTAATGAATAACTGCGCACTGCTGCTGGGACTCAGCCACTACCTATGCAAGAGCCAGATCGCGAACATCAGCGCGGATCACATGTTTGCTGTCGATGATATAGTGATATACAGACTTCATGATAGCTCACGATATTAATCTGCACATGGGACAGTAAAAGATTTTCTGTTGAATCGCCAAGAATACCCTGGATGTGGGATAAAAAGCCAGAATCGCAGCATAGAAATTAATTACCGTTTCTAGTATTGTGCAGAAGAAAGGCGAAAACCACGATAATGCTAATTCACTTTCAAGATGTCCATACAACGTAAAGTGTGAGCACCGTACAAAAGTGGAGAAAAAGGAATGCATCATAGATGTACGACTTACAAAAATTGGCTCAGTCGAAGCCTGGATCCTGGACCCTGATTTGGAAAAAATTTTACTGGCTTAACAGAAGGACAAAATACCAGACCGTTATTAAATAGAGGCAGAAAGCCCACTTGCAAAATCATACTGGGCTCTATGGAAAAACCTAAAAGTGGGAGATGACTGCTTGTATCGAGCTTGTGAAACTACAGATGGTAAAATTGCAGCCGACCTAATTGTTGCAGCAGTTTCATAATGGTCCCAATGGCGGTAATCTAGGTGTAACCAAAATGCGGAAAAAGATAAGGCAGCAATTTTACTGGGTATGCTTTCAGCAATCTGTAGGTGATTGGATAGTAAATTGCAAACAGTGCATTGCGGCTAGAATTTAGTGTTAAATCACAACCTGCATATGAAAATAATGGAAATTCTCTTCAAACACAAGAAGACCTGCACAAGCTTCATGAATTTATCTGCCATCGCTTTAAAATGTCCAGCAATAAAATGAAACCCAGGATTGATGAAGTACCAAACACGAAGTGATTTACAGAAGGCAACATGGCTCTACTATTTAGCCCACAAAGGAAGAGAGGACTGTGTAAGCCATTATCAGATGGTGAATCTGTAGAAAAAAATGAAGCGTCACCCTCGTCCTAGAAGGCCTTCAGATATGTATATCCTCCAGTCTATCCTAGTTGCAACTTCAAAAGTCCGCAGCAGAATGCAGCCTTCACTCCTTGTTGCAGAGTTGGAGACTATCCAACTCCTGGTCCAGAACGCATGAAGCTTAATAAAAGTTAAGAACATAACCGCAATCATGCTCACTAGACCTGGACCATTCAATGTGTTCATTGTGAATGATCCAACCCACACAACTCAAACGAGAGCCTCAAAACTGCAACCACTACTGCACTCCCGGAGGACCAATCTCAATAATCAGGCCGAGGAAATATTGAGCCTGTTCGGGACGAAAGGCTTAAGTGGGCGGCAGTGTCACGAAATTGAATTATTAAATTTTAAAAGAAAATAATTGACAGTAAAATAAAAGAAAACGACCGACTGCATATTTTACAAAAAATTTAACCCACATAAGATAACGACAACATGCTTATATGAAATTCTACGAAATAAGTAAACAACAGAAAACAAAATAACTAACACAAAAACTAAAACGCTGCCAAGCAGGTGCCTAAACTTAATAATAATAACATTAACCACATGGGATGATGTTAAAGTAGAATATTCTTGTTTGTGCGAGAACCGCTTAAAGCAACTATGTAAACACCACTTGCTGGGCAATTTAATAAATTAAAATTAAGTCATCAGTGAGTAAAGACAACAAAGTTGCCATCGTGTTTATATTATGTGTATTTAGCGTAAATAAATCGTTTAATTTAATTGTAAAATCTAAAGTACTGTATTATATTGCAATAAAAGAACTCAAAATATCTATTAAAAGGAATAAACGTAACAGTGTGCTTTAAAAGTGCAGCTTCCTAGCCGCTTCTCTATCGTTCAAGTTTCTTTTTCACAAAATGGAAGCCAACGTTAATAAGGAGATATATTTAACGTTATTATATCTTCGGTTATTTTTAAAATCAGAGAAGAATTTTCATGATTTAATTTTACAAATTTCGGAATAACTTTTAAATCACAGAAATTTTAGCTATTGATGTGACGCAAAAGGATAACATTTTTATTTTCTTTTAACATATGTTTAAAAGTAAAAATTTGTTAAGTTTTCACGGGAATCGTAGCCCCATCCGAAGCTGATAGCTTTTCTTTCTCAACTGTTTTTATATTGCTTACTCTTTTAATTAAAATTTATCACTTATTTTTCTGGACTTAAGCTAAAACTACTAAATTTGTTTGAAATTAATTAATCGAAAATGGGTCTGTCAATTAATGTAGCAAAAATTAAATGAAAGAAACTTAAGTTAAATGTCCAATTTGATTTAAATTATCCTTTTAAAGGCGCAATGGAAATTATCATTAGAAAGAAGAAACATAAAAAATCAAGGTGTTACAAGGGGTAAATGGTGAAATTTTGCTTATTCATTTTTAGTGAAAAAGTAACTGAAATATCAAAAGTGGGTGTTTATTAAGCTGAAGATAAATTGCTTATTGTATTCGCCATAGAACACAAAATAAATTAAATAAGAATTTAAAAAGAAATTTTATTACGTTCTTAAGAAATAATAAAGACGCCAGGATGTGAATATATTTTTTAAAAAAATAAAAATAAAGAAGAGTATCAACAAATTAGTCATTAGGAATGAAAATGTTTGGATTTAATAAATAGCTGAAGAAAGTTTGAAGGTATAAGGGGAAGAGAAAGAGGGAGAATACAATACGATAAAATAAAAATATACTTCAGTGCTATTAAATTATATTGAATTTATTATATGCTATTTATTTTAAATAAAAAAAATCTGAAAATGGGATAAACGGGAAATATAACACACTTGAAGTCTTTTAAAAAAACAATAGAACTTGAAAAATTTAATTTAAAGATGTCTATAATAAATTCGATAAAAAACAAAGATAGCTGTGGGTTACTTAGTTCAAGTTTATATTTTGCATTGTATAGTTTGAGCTGTCCTAAATCTTTGTCAACACACTTCCCTTGGCAATTCATTTTATCCTCGTGTAATATATTTGGTATTAATTCGAAAAAGTTCAAAAACACATTTCCTAATGACGCAGTTAAAAATAATTTAAATTATTATCCTTATCTATACTGTGTAAGTGTCTGTTCCTTAGTTAAATAACAATTATTAGTTCATTCATTGTAATTGTTCGGTAACCAAAGACATACGAATGTAACCCTATTGTCCATAATCTGTCTTCGTCTGTGTCTATGGAGTCGTTATCTAATAAACTAAAGCAATGGAAAATCAGAAAAAAATAGTCGAAAATGCAGTCAACGCCCAACTCATTGCAGATAAGGCCTTGCCAGACATCAAAGCTCAAAATGAGCCACAACCACCCAATGTATCAAATTAACCACTGCCAGGCTCTTGAACTCTTAAAAAGGTGATTACTATGGCCGTTGTAACAAAAACAAAAGAATATTTAAAATTAAAATGTTCCAAAAGTGTTATGAAATTCAAGACGTGCTGATATTGGCAGTTAGCACCCAGCGTGTAGAAGACCAGATAAATGTAATACGAAAGGCTTTAATATGTCATTGCTAAAAAGAAAAGTGTTTCAGATTTTTTAGGTCGATTCCTTAACTGAAAGCTTTTATCCGCAAAAATCTCTAGAAAATAGTTTTTTATCGTTATGACAAAATTTCATCTGAAAATTAAATTATTAAATAAATTTGTAAGCTTGTAATTTTTTTGTTTGTTTTTGTTTATACGGACTCAGTGTAGGAAGAAGGAATTTTACATAAGTATTTTTTCACAGATAATCAAAATACAGAAAATAAAATTTATTTTGGTTTTAAAATTTTCTTAATCAAAAATTTGCTGAAAGCATTTTTGTTTAAAACGAAAAATTAATTTGGAGTAGATTTTTTATGCTTTGAAAATATAACATTTGATGCAACAAATTTTTAAGCCTCAATTTAAAATTTTTCACTCATGATAAAGTTGAAACTTGACATTAATTAACTTCTCGAAATAATAACACAAAGCTGTCCAAACGAAAGCATCATTATTGAAACTTCATTGCTTAAGTCATGTAATATTTCCCCATTGAAATTATCATTGACCAAATGAATTCTGGCAACACTATATAAAATATGGAAATCTAAAAAATATAAAGAGATTATTATTAGATTGTAGTATGGCTAATCGGTTAATGTAAACATCTCATAAGTACTGTAACAACACAACTTGTATAAGTAACAATAAGTTCATAACATAATTTCTTAAGTTTATAACATAAGTTGATTTCCCACCTCTAGTTGAAGAAAAACAATAGCCAAGTGATCTGCAAAATAGTGCAATGATCAGCACATAAATATAACAACAATCTAGATTAGATCATATTTCCATATGGTTCCCGTAGATTTAAGGCTTTAAAAACATTTTTAATGTATTAATATATTAGGTTAGGTACAAAAATAAGAGATTGAGTATAATATGGAAAAACATTCGTTCAAATAGTATATAAGCAGAGTAATTATCAAAGCAAGAATATTCAATAAACAAAATTCTTAGGACCTTCAATGGCAGAGCTATAAAATAAAGGATTACGATTACAAAAATGAAGTGGAATTTAGTTTAACTTCTCTTAGTAAAAAATGAAAGTGAATCCAAAGTAAATACTGAATCGAAGCATTATACGTGTCCGCAAATTATCCGTTTCATTGAAGTGTCCTTTGGTAAACCACATTTTTTGTTTTTTGGTTTGACGTTAACACAAACAAAGCGGATGGTTTCCCAACTCGTGAACACGCAACGTATGTGAAAAAAAAATGATTTTCTAAATTTATCCCGCAAACACTAAGCGATTGGCCTTGCGACTTGTTAATTGTCATTGCAAACGCAAGGCGAACCGGAAATTACAATCGTTTAAAGTCAAACGGAAGATCAGTCGAAATCATTGGTATTTGAGAAAAACATACATTTTCAGCTGCATACTTTCCATTAATAATAGTTGCCTCAATAAAATTCACTGCAAGTCGAGTACCGTTGCAAAGTTGAGTTGCAAGTTATGTGGTGGAAATCCTGGTAACTCCAGAGTGTTCACAAACTCTGTTAGATAATTTACTGCATCATCGGGATTTGTTATGGAATCAACGGATTTCTATGTCACCAAATCCCCTATCGATTTTTGATGGAATGGTGAAATTTAGTGCGTGTACATCTTTATTCTTTGGGGCGAGAATTGCTCGTTTACTTAACCAAGCATAATTCTGATAATTTTCACTAATGTTTGGGAAAACATTTTCAATAAGCGCTAATTGAGAGTCTACAAATTGGCAAAAGTTGTTGGTAAGAGTAATTAATCCAACTGTCGCATCAACTGGGACTTTTCTATTTACAACAGCTGACTATTGTGCAGCACTTTGATCGTTCTGAAGTTGAACTCTCATATTAGTGGTTAGCGATAATGTTTTTACGTTGCTGGCTTGCATGTCTGCAGGCGTTGCACGGGGAATTACTCGCAACGTCTGCTTGAAATTGCCTGCCAACAATATTTTTCTTCGCTTAAGTTACGTGAATACACTTGTTGCTGGCTGGCTTGCATGTCTTGTGCGGCGGCCGATGTTCGCACGTCGTTCTCTCGGCATTTTGGACTATGGGCAGACTGGTGAATTTAACCTCACGAAAATACACACAGTTTAACTTACCACCTTAAGGACAAAAGACTGTTGTTGAAGTTGAATAAAAATGTGCACAATGCGCGTGATTGATTTGATGGTTTCCAATTGAACTGTTAGGAAACGAATAACTTGAACCTCAATTTCACGTGCGTATGAGTAGCTGTCAAAGAATGTATCACGAACCGGCGCCATCTGCTTAAAACGAAACGTACTTATTTTCGTGAGGGATACTTACACACCACGTACTGGTGCTGTTATAGTACATGCTATGTATCAGAAATGGCGCTGTATGTGGAAAATGATTTTCCCTGTTTTCCTGCGTCAGGAAAGAAAACACGACTTATTTTTATATATAAAGATTGTAGATACGACCCTAAAGAAAGAACGACTTAAATCAAAGACTATTTATACTAACAGAACTCTCTCTTTAGAGAGGTGGGGGGCACGCATTCTTGATGGATCTCTTCTTCATCTAGAAATGTGACTTTTGGAGTACAAGGCGGCATCAGTATCCTGAGTTAGCAGACGTCCGACATTGGAAGAGACATGCGACTCTCGATGTCCGACCAGTGTCTTATTACATACACACTGGTACTACGAAATCAGTTGCCCACCACGGGCTACGGTCTGTTCTGGTTATTGGTAAGGCTCCTCGGAAACCAATTTGGTGGCTGTGAGTTAATCGGGCTTTAAAAAAAGTTTCGAAGAGATGTTAACGTAAGAAAAGGTTAACATCCTAAAACGTCCTAGCTTGCGCATGCAACAGGACTTGAAGTTGTATAGTCTCTAACTTTTCAGCAAGGAGTGGGGGCACGGCCCTGCTATCGTGCACTTGAAAATTGCCACTAAGGTGTATATGCATCTAGTGTGTATGAGTCTTAGAGCGTGGGTGGCCGCCATTGGTAACACCACGGTAAGATCACGGCCAGGTGCTCACGCTAATCTTATTACGTTTACTCTCCAGTGCTATCTAAAACGCGGCTTGATAATAATGTCATCGAATCGAAAGCACTCTCCGATCGTACCCAATAAACAGCTAGTAATGACGATTTTCACCGAAGGGAATAACAACAGTACTATCGTCTGTTTAAAATGTAAGAAAAGTATTTTACAGACCTTTTCCTTTGTTGTTGCCAAGATAATACATATAGCATGCCACAAGATTACTAAAAGCTTGATTTTTTCGTGAGTGTATATTTTTATGAATAAAAATATTAACTCTTACAGAACATCAAGTGAACAACAAACAAACCTATCAAATTTCTACCATTATTTACAATACAACACTTAAATGCACAGTCGAGTACTTTTTATATTTTACTTGATTTTACTTCGTTTCCTTTTCTTCAAAATTGAAATGGCAGAATAAACCCAAAGCGCAGGAAATGTAAAGTACACATCAGTTTGCAGTCACGCATTAAAAACGATTTCAACGTACTTTTACCCAAAGAATTTACATTTTTTAAGCTTCAGGGAAACTGCATTACTGTGTGGCAGTGTTTCCAATTCGCGAGAATGCTGCTTCTTGTGCATATTGTGTTTTTACATTTTTTCCCAGTTCTTCTCGTTTCTTTTGCAAAACTGGAGGTAGAATTATATGTTTTTTTTATCTAAAACCACTGAAGCAGATATTGTAAGTTTGTTTTACAAATTACTTTAAGGTGTGCTTCAAATTCATAATATGGAAAGTAGTTGGCTAACTTAAATTTTCCTTATTTTTTGCCCCAAATTTTCTTTCATGATAAACTTGACACGTTTTTTTCCGTTTTGTTTTTTTCGTCTGCATAAAATTGATTTAATGGATTTAACATTTTATTAAACACTTTTTGTTTTTCTGCTTATTAATTTTTTTTTGTTCACCATCTTTGCAAGGGTGACAACAAGTAGAGCAGTCATTTTTCTGCTGCTTTTAGTCGCAAGTTTAAAAGCTGCAGATGAAGGAATTTATTTTACAAATCTTAAGAAAGCAACAGTTCATGCAAACAAGGAACAACTTAAAATATTATAAAAGGTAATAAAAAATCATGCAAGAAATATTTAAATTAAATCAACCAAATTTAATCCACAAGCAAACGTATGGAGTTTAGTACTGCTTAATGGAAAAGCAAATTTACTAGGCAGACAAAACATATTGTTACGTTTATTTCTTTTAAAAACATTTTGATGTATTGAGTTGTTTGAATGCAAAATATTTATTTATTTATTTATTATGAATAACAATAATATATTTATAGTAATTAACAAAGGAAAGGAGAACTAGCTACTAAAGCTTTCGTCTCAAAAAATTATATAAGCTTATTTATAATCAATGTTGTGATCGTTAATATTTTTAAACAGCTTAATGGATGGATAAGTTTGACACTCGTCCATTATATGGGAAATGTTAAGTTGCGTAGCACAAGTAGAAGAAAAAGTGACGTTGGGATCTATTTACTACATTTTTTTTAAAGAGAAGTAGCACTTCAGGCAACAATGCCCATTTAGCTAAGTACCGTGCTACATTCTTTAGGAAAGGGATAGCTAAGAGATGAAACAGGTGGTAAAAGTAGAAGGATAGCCGAAAATTAATTGCCGTATAAAGACAGCACAGCGACCAGTGACTATGCCTTCATCGCTGAGCAGCCCCACCGACAGTCAATTTTTATTTTTGTAGTGAAAAAAAACCAAGGTCTTCGTTTGGATTCGAACCCACAACCCCCATACTGACAAGCCGGTACACTACCTACTAGCCTACAGGGGCACCTATTTATGTGTTAATCTCCTGAGGCCTAGGAAATCTTCCTAGGGCAGTTTTTAGAGTATAGCTTGGTCGTTTTACACTTGGATTTAAATTTTTGTAGGCAGGCTGATATTTTGAACATATCCTTCTGACTTGTATAGAAGTTCGAAATTAAATTAAAAATATCGTTATTCTCAAAAGTTTTAATACAGTGTAAAGGCCTATGCCTTGCTTGCGCAGCCGCAGCGTCGGCTAGTATTTCAACGTGCGCAGGAACCCACATAATATTAATCTTGTTAGGACTTTTTATGCAAATATTTTTTATTTTAGAGATCAGACTCTTCGGATATCTCTTTCCAGTAGGCCAACGCGTTCACTCCTTGCTAAGAGTTGAAGACTATCGAACTCCCGGTCCACAACACACGCAAGCTTAAAAAAATTTCAGAACACAACCACAGGCATGCTCACTGAACCAGGACCATTCATTGTGTTCATAGTAAATGATTCGAGCCACACAGCTCAAGCGAGGGCCACGAAACCGCAACCACCACAATGCTACCAAAGGGCAACCTCAATAAGCAATCATAGATCAAGTAAAAGGCTAAACTCTAGGGCTTTCTGATTCCGGTGGAAATAACGTGAAGTTGTCCAGTTGATTCGCTAGCCTTTTAGGAGACTGGAACTCCCTTTTACCCCCGATAACAAATGTAATATTGGTGAGATTCCGTTAAGACATATAAATGTGCCCCGGGGGGCATATGCAGTGTTATAGAAGATTTGCCTATATATATTAATGGTGTTGTTGTAGGTTTGAGATAAAGAGTTAATATATCTAAGAGATCTTTAAGATGCCATGATGGTTCGGAAGAACATATGATGTAGTGCGGAAAACTTTTTAAATTATTCTTATTGAAATAATCGACATACCTTAAACCAAAAAATTTTAAATTGGGCTGGTTCGGAAAGTACATATGCTGCGTCTAATTATGTTGTGATATGGAGCCTGAATACTTTTTACATTTGATTGGACGCAAAAGCCATATATAGGAAGTGCTTCAATTTTAGAAAGGATAATTATATTATATTTATATTACATATTAATATATATATATAATATCATTGTTGACATATGTATCTGAAAGTGCTATGAAGTTAAAAATGTTATATTGTTATTGAACAGAATGGCATCATCAGCGTGTATGGAAAGCTCAATATATTTTGTGTTTTCTTTTTTTGTTCTTTGTTAGCTGTTTTTGTTTTTTGTGTTTAGCTTATTTCGTGGAAAACATTCAATTGTTGTCTTATGTGTTTAAGAATAACCTGATATATACACCGATACTGCCATGTGCTGTCACAAACGCTGAGAGGGAACCGGCTTTTAGACTTAATCTCTGATAACGCTTATAAACCTTTCTGGTTTTGATAAAACAAATAATGGAATATTTTATTTGCCAATTTTGTTGTATGTATTTTAATGCAGTTCTGCGCCTAAGTTACCACCATTCAAGTTAAAAAATCTCTTTGAATACAATTTTATTTAAGATACAAAAATTTCACAAAATATGTAGAAATTCATTAGAAAAAATCGTCAATAAGCTGAGCTCTATTCTGAGCTAAAATCATTAATGACTATCATTAATGACTATGTTGCGTTGAGAAATATATTATTCTTCAATATTTATTTACTTTTTGCAAGCACAGCGTATCGTAAGGTTTGATAGGAAGACTTGTTACTTAAATTAAAGTTATCTAGAAACATAATTTATATTTAGTGAAAAATTTGCTCTATTCACGCCTTAGCTAATTTAAAAAACAGATTTCCCTTCTGAGGCTAGATTTCCGCACGTTACAAGCCTATAAAATTTTGCTTCTTATCTAATAATTTTTTCTCTATTTGGGAGTTTAATTTGAAATTTATTGACATCTTTCACATGAGAAGAGCATGCTCTGTGGAAGCTGTATTTTTAAGTTTGTGACTTCAAACAAATAAACGATTTATTTACTTTCTGGTAACTTTTGTCTTTATTCAACGATTATTCAACTTGAATTAATTTTTCTGAATATTCTACTTTAACATCAGCCCATCACTGTAGGCGCCTTCTTGGCTGTGTGCTTTGTTTTTGTTCTGTATTAGATAATTTTGTTTTCTATTGTTTAGCTTATTTTCTGGAATTTCTTAAAAGCATATTGTTGTTGTCTTGTGCGATTAAAATTTCTTAGAAAACTTCGCTGCTTGTAAAACACAGAATAATTAGTTTTTGTTATTTAACTTAAACAAATCGTTTACTTAACAATATAAAATCTCTCTATATTTTATTTTTTTAAGGGAAGTAGCACTTCAGGCAACAATGCCTACTAAGTCAAGTACTGTGCTACATTATTTAGGAAGGGGATAGAGAAGAGATGAAACAGATGATGAAATTAGAAGGATAATTTGAAATTAACTGTCGTATAAGACAGCGACTAGTGACCATGCCTTCATCACTGAGCAGTCCCACCGACAGTCAATTTTTATTTTTGTAGTGCAAAAAACCAAAATCTTCGTTGGGAATGAAACAGGTGATGAAATTAGAAGGATAATCTGAAATTAACTGTCGTATAAGACAGCGACCAGTGACCATGCCTTCATCACTGAGCAGCCCCACCGACAGTCAATTTTTATTTTTGTAATGAAAAAAACCAAAATCTTCGTTGGGAATCGAACCCACAACCACCACACTGTCAAGCTAGCCTGCAGGGCACCTCATATATCACAAGAATTGGCAGTACTAAATTATCTTTCATTAATGATTATTGCAAATGCTTCATTGGACGCAATTTACATCCCACGGTTTTAACAGGAAAATAAGAAAATACATCTCTTTAAACCCATTGTATTTGATTTTAAGGAAGTTCTACGAATAGTCTTCAAAAAGCATAATAATTTATTAAAAGTTTTATAAACTTTGGAAAATAAATTCAGGATAATACAGCAAAATTTGTTTGCAAATTAGTAAAAAAATATATAAACAAAAAATATACAAATATTAAGTTTATTATAATGTATAACATTATTTGCTTATCTGTCATATACAATCACTATAGTGATTGTAGGATTGTACTATTAGGAAAAATATGATTTAAGTCTGGTAATATAGTTCGTCACATCAATTTAACTTTGGTTGTTTTAAAGGCAGATTATGATGTAATGAAATAAAAGAAAATGACAACTTTCAACAAGAGCAGAAAGCTAATTGAGTGTAAAATAATTTAATGGAAAATTAAATTAAAAACACAATGAAAAATAAAAACTCAGAGCAGAGAATGGCAAGACTCCTTGACAATTATTTTTTTCAGCTCCATGGAAGTTTTACATCTTCTATGGAAGATGAGAGTGAAATAATTGCATGAAAATATGTTTAAACTCCATGGGCTGTTAAAACAAACTGTAGGAAAAAAATTAAGAAGGAAGAAACAAAATAGGTGGGTGCAAAGACGAGATGAAAATTTAAAGAAACTTTTATACGAAATTCAGCTCTTTCACAATATTGCTAATGATGACAGCAATATTATCCTCAATGAAACACCAATTAATTTCAATTAAAGAAAAAAAGAAAAAATAAAATATGGAAAAGAATGATTAAAAATAAATGTTATAGTTAATAAAACATATGTGTGACTTATTTTGCTTTCACTGTTGCATAAAACGATAATTAAACATTCATTTGGTTAATACATTTTTAAATTGCATTGAAATAAATTGCGTCAAGAACATATTAAATAACGAATTTAGTATTAAAAAAATGAAAAGGAATAATAGAGAGGTCCACGGCTATTTGTTGTCTGCTACCCCATGACATTTTTGCTTTTGAAAATACAGACAAATACTGTGTTGGGGCATTTAAAGTCTATTGGCTACTTTTGGGCTTATTTTCCTTTGCTGATCAAACAAATTTTTTTATTGCGTCTGCGGAAAATATTATTAAGGTTGGACCCAAAAAGTTTCAGCTTTTGGACTACAAAAATAGTATAATTGTTATTTTTATTATTATGATTATTTTTTATTCAACAGTTTTTGCTTGTTTCATCCATTAAAGTGATCATGTGAAAAAATGCAGATTTAAATAACCGAATCACAAAAATACCCAATCAAAAATCCAGGTCAGCCAATATCTAACAAAGCATTGATATCAGGAATGAAGCGGTCAGAAAATAGTAGACTAGATGGAAGGAGAGTGACCGGTGCAGATGGACGGACTTAACCACACGTATCGAAAGAGGGATAAAGTCATTCCAAAATATGGAATTGTCGAGTTGTTCAGATACTCAGAAGAAAATGTACTTAAAATGGCTAGAACTTCATACATCTTCTGCGAGCATAAGAAAAAGAACTGCAAAAACTATAAACGACAGTTCGGAGTTCACAAAAAAAGTTAACCTCGAAATACCACAAAAGATATACTAAATCGCTTCTTTCAGAAGCATTATATTCTTAAGTATGTAAAGGATAAATCAAGGTCTGACTGCAAGGGATTAAAGAGAATAGAGTTGGAATATTCTCCACATGCTTTACGCACAAAGTTTTAGTATAGAAAAAGTCTATATTTTGTTTATGGAATTGGGATTGTCAAAGGAAAAATATTCTATTTTATGAAAAGTTTACTGAAGTATCGGTAGAGACTTAGTAGATCATACAGCCAAACGCCTTATTTAAAATTTGCCTGAAAAGAAAGCAGTATAACTTCCAGATACGCTTACATTGATAATAAGTGGGAATATAACGGATGATCCGGTCACAGTTTATGCAAAGAATATCGACGAATGAAACAACTATTATAGATGCAAATATGTTCTTGGTTTCTGTAGTTTCTTTACGACTTAAAAGTGAAATCTCTGAGCATCATCAGTTCATTTTGCCGCCCGAAATTTTTTCATGGTGCAAAGGAGTCTTCAGAAATAATCCAATCTACAGTAAACGATATAAAAAAGCACATTTCTGAACTAAAGACTGTTCTGTTCATGAAATGGAAAATGGAAAAACTCTTTTTATTGGTTATGAGGTTTTTCTTAAATGTAATAACAGATACAGATAAGTGAGCGATTTACAAAGAGTCAGAAAACTACAAATTTTGATAATTCAAGTGATGGGCAAAACTTTAAATATGAAATATCTCCATTACATGCCAGAATTAAGTGCACGGAGTTTATTTTAAAACTTGCTTATACAACACTTAAAAAAAAACTATCTGTTCAAAAAAAATTATACAAAATTAATTTTTTAAAAACCTTGGACTAAGATAAGACTGTTCAAAGCAGGGAAATGAAAATACTAACGATGATAATAAGTCCGACCATATTTTGAAAATGATAAAGTAACAGCCTGAATTACTGGCGTCATTAATCATAGGTTGGCAGTTATCCTAAATGTTATAGGCTCTAGAGAAATGATAAATGGCCAAAACTTGATGATTATGCATCAAAAACTCTCCAACTTTTGGTAAGATATACCCTGAGAAATAACTTACTACTTCGGTGTATAATACTATGGTTCGTGGTAAAAATTTAATTGAATATTATTGCTTACCAATTGGAGAGTTATGAGAAGAAGTTTAGGAATGCAGAAGCAAAGACTACAAACACTTTATATACTCGAAAACCTTTAAGATTTCATGTATTAGATATAATGATATGTTGTCTGCCTCTTCAAACCCACTAATTTCACCACAAAGACATGTAAGATCTGAAAGGGTTCGAAAGAACCGAATTATAGCTCCGATATGTTAAGGCTATAAGATATCGCTCCCAATAATAATGGCTATTTTAAAGATAACTGGCTAATAAAAAATTTATACAAGTTAAAAAAAAAATATACAAAATAACTTAATATAATTCAATATATAATGCAGTAGCAGTATTATTATAAATATTTCAAAAATGTGTATCTGTAATATAAATAGAAAATATAATATTATTTTAACATGCTGCATTAGACTGGATTTTTTCTAGACTCCTTATGGGAACAATTATTTGAAGATCAAGAAGTTGTATTTTAAATGCTTCTTAAAATTTAAAAATATCATCAACAAAATATATGATTTTTGTAACAAAAAATATCAAAAGTTGTCAACGTTCGTAGTGCCTGCAAAATGCGGTAGCGCTTATTTTGAAAGCAAAAGATTTAAAATTTAAAAGATTTTAAACATTAAAAACATCTATCTAATTTCAAAAATTTTGATTTTTGCCATGACGAAACCACTGTACAGAGTGGAGTTATGACTATGCAGATTAGTTATTTTGAAGCGAAAGAGGTTATCTTTTAAATGCTTTATACATTTTTAAAATGCTTTTATTACTTTTAAATTTATGATGTTTGTTAAAACAACAATCACAAGCCGACTTTATTACTTTAAAACTTATGATTTTTGCAGCGGAAAAGGTTGGTTTAAAAGGTTCAACTGTTTAAAAATCTCTGATTTCGTCATGGTGAAATCTACAATCGGCACCATTAAGTCAAGTCACTTTAAATATTTAAAGTGTTTTCATAAGTGCCTGCTTCACAATAAAAATTGTACTTTTTAAATTTTCAAAAATTGCAGCAATCATATCCAAATAGTATTAAAAAAATGGTATATATGTCATAGATGATCATGATATTGCTACTGTGTATTAATGCTTTTTCCAAGTTTATCATATATTTTCTGTGTTTTCTTTTTGGTGCACTTACAACTTTATTGTTTGTACAACTAAGTACAGGTAATAGAAAAAGTGTGAAGTAAAACCATAAAGCTACTTAATTTTTAAAAGTTTTGTTTATTTTGAGTTTCTGTTTCTTCACTTTTAACAAAAAGTTTATTATGGTCAAATTGCAATAAAAAAAATTTTAATAATTCTTAAGGGGATTTTGTGTTATTTAAAAAGTAAACTTACAGTTGTAAAAATACTCATATAAAATATATATATGATGATATATATTATCAATCGAAATGATTATGATTTATAATGAGTTACTTCACTCATGCTAGTTCTGCAAGTCCGACTCTTTTAAAAAATGATCAAATATTCACTGGTCCGGTTCACAAAGCTAACTTTTGGTTGGTATAATTGCAATTAATTCTTACTTGCCGAAAAGCAGTCAATCACCGCCTTAGCTCGACAGAGTATTCTTTACTATGCCAAAAATATTTTTTCGACTTCAAGCGGTTAAAAAGTTTATAGCATATCCCAACGTCAAAAAGTCTCCTGGGCCGGATAAGATTCCAGCACTGGTCTTAAAACAGTGCTCTTTAGCACGTTGCATCATGCCGGTGAATTTTCCGGCATGCTACTCTAACGTCGATTGCCAAAAAGGGTTAAGCTAACAACCCTGAAAATTATCACCCAATTGCACTTTCTAAAGTGATGGAAATTATGTCTAATTGTCATCTTGTGAGGTACCTGGGGTCCAACAGCTTATGTAGCAACTCAGGATATGGTTTCTGTAGGGGGCATTCCACGGGTGACTTGCTGGCTTTCCTGTCGGAACAATGGTGCCACAACACTAGCATTTCGGGGAAAGTAAGGCGGCGGCTCTAGATATTTCTAAGGCTATTGATAAATTGTTTCACGATACACTTCTGTCAAAACTTATTGCTTTTGGTGTCACTGACAATTTCTTCAGATTTATATAGAGTTTATCCTGGATATACATTGCTTCGGAAAGGGTTCTTGCAGTAATTCCATTGTAATTCTGGCGGCATGTGATGACAACGTCATACGCAAAGCATGCAGTTGTGGCATTAAAAACTTTTCAATCATATCACGATAACGTTCCTCATTCACACTTACATTTTCAAAGAAGTAAAGTGCAATGACTCTCCAGACTACCACTTTTAATTAATGCAAGAGTGATTGTTGAATAATTTGAGGGTTTCCCATTTCACAGAACCGACTATTGTATTTATTCACATATTCATTCTAATGAAAATTTGCCTCATCACTCATTTTTTTTTTCATGAAGATCGGGCTTGTTATGGACGGTGCAACATCCTATTGGCATATCTACGGCGGCGTAAATGGTATTATGTCAACAAAATCTTATATGGAAACAAATGCAAATCCTTGTGCAAAATTGTGGTCAAAGTTATTCTTTCAAAACCTAGCTCCTCAGCACGGCGTCGAATTCATGGATTGTTTTAAACACTTTCTTGAGCAGCAGTAATGTTTTCAGCCGATCTTGTAACACGTTGGGCTCAATGCTTGTGCATATCTCCTACAGACCCTCTTTCTTCGAAATCATTCACTACACGATAAATAGTGCGTTTTCTTGTCAAGTTGTTTCTCCCAAAAATTTCACATAACTTTCTCATTGTCACAGTAATTTATAATTGATTTTAAAAATGTTTTCACTATTAAAACACGTTGCTTTAGCGAACATTTTTCCATAATAAATTTGCCACGTGTCTACTTCACGACTGCAAAATATGAACTGTCAAGACTAATATGTACCAAAGGGGAACCAAAGCAAAGTAATATACCTTCCCGGCTGACGTTATAACAAATATCTACTTCCTTTAATAGCAAAGTTACTTTGATAAATAAGAACTAAGGTAGATTAAATTAAAAATACTTCCAGAAGAAAAAACTGCTGTGTTATTTTACCTTAATAACAAAAATGCTTCAAATAGAAGGCTGCTTTAAATTAATAATATATGATAAAAGAACTTTAAGCGCATCAATATGTATACCCAACTCTGTAAAATATTCCGAATTATTATAATTAATGGCCAACCTTCTTTGTCATTTTTTTTTAAATTAATAACTTTAATTTTATACAAAACTTTGTATAGCAGTGATATTGGGTTTACTTCAAAAACATATAAAATGGCAGTCATATATTTAAATCACATATTTTTGTGAACTTCCTTGTTTTCATTTCATTCCCTTGCCAAATATTATGTAATTTATCATACAAATATACGGGCAAAAAAATGTGAAAAAAGAAATAAAAAACGCCTACGCCTATGCTACCAACCACAAAATATTGCCAAAACTGTATGCTAAATGATTTATAATGCCAAAAAATATTTGCACTACAAACAGAAATAATATTTATTTTGTATTTACGTACATGTTAAAATCTCACTGAATATAAAAGCCAGGGAATTTGTAGAAAAAATTATATTGAATTTGATAAAATTAATTTTCTTTATTGGCAACAGGTTTTATTTGGTATTGAAAACTGAATCTCTTATCTTTTATTTTGCATGAGCACGAAAAGTTTTCTGTTGCCTTAAACTTGGCAATTTTCATTAAGAATTTGACAATGATATCTATAGCCATGAAAAGTTTTCTTTTTAAGAAAACCAAAAAAAAAAAAATACTCTCAAAGTTATTTGTCTTTAATAACTTAAGTTTTAAGTCCAAACTTTAGTTTTTGGCGATATTAAATGTTATTTCCAAAAGTCTAAGCTAGAAAAGTTGTTTTATGCGGAAATGGAAAAAGTTTAATCTTTTTTTGTGCCATTTGAAAACCAGAGATTCTTAAAAAGCCTCTTGATGGCAGAAGTATTTTGAAAAATAAATATATTTTTAACAACTTAAATTACTTTTATTTTAGTCGCCTAACATATCCTTAATGCTTAAAGGGATTTAAACTTTTGCTTGGGATTCCAGCACAGCTCTTCGACGCTGCCGCTTTCGCTAGCATCCCTTTTCAGCACGTTGTATCATGCTGGTGAATTTGGAAGATAGCTAATGTAACATCGATCCCCAAAAAGGGTGAGGCTAACAACACTGAAGATTACCGTCCAATTGCAATTTGTTTTGCACTTTCTAAAGTGATGGAAAATATGGACGGTATGGTTTCTGTAGGGGGCACTCTACAGATGACTTGATGGTTTTGCCTTCGAAACGATGGTGCAACTACATACATCATTTCGGAGAAATTAAGTTGGTGGCTCTAGATATTTCCAAGGCTTTTAAAAGAGTGTGGCATAATACAATTCTGTCAAAACGTATTGCTTTTGGTGTCCAGATTTATATCGTGTTTTCTCAGGGATCGCACCACATGAGTTTTTATAGATGGAATGTTATCAGACGAATTCAAAATGAATTCAGGGGTACTGCAAGACTCCGTTCTTTCTCATATCGCTATTGCCCCGAACTTAATACAATGTCACAATCCGTCCTTGGCAGAAATTAAAATTTTAAAAAATTCCAAATAAATAATTCATTAATAAATATTGCCAAACCTGAAAATACCAGCTTAGAACTCTTAACGTTTCCAAAATTTTCCCCCAGAAAAAAAAGACAACTTTTGATATTTTGTTCTACTTTTGGAACTACTGCCTACAACTTTCCAATAGAATATAACTTTAATTCATTAAGGAAGATATCTTTGAGTGCGTACTTATGTCATAGTTTAAGTAAATTTGAACAAGACAAAGATATACGACAAACAAACAGATAAGAGCACGAACAAAGTTCGTTTTCTGCTACAAAAACTTGTGCCAACAATGACTGCAAGCATTGTAAACCCAACTCTTGATGTAGTCAAGCTGAAAATGAACGAAAATTACTTTGGTATTTAGCAAAGTAGTTAGCACTGAAATTAAACCAAACATACAATTGAACATATCGCACATAGGCACATTATATAACAAACACACATCTTATACTAAATAGTTTATATTTATATCTCCACAGACTTTTGAGTACATACAAAGTATGTGTATAAATGCAAAATATACAAGGCTTTCAGGGGATTATCCTTTAGTTTAAGCTGATATATTGTAAAGGCCAGAAATATCAAAGGAAACTTAAGAAATAATTAAAAAAAATATTTATACAGTTAGGAATACAATTATAAAGACTAAAATTTATACTAATGCTAAATTGATAAATGAATTCTTTTAAGTTTTTAATGGATTTAATTCAATTATTGCTTTACAAAAATACTATAAACTTTTTCATGCAACCAGCATAAATTTGCATAAATTTTGGTTAAGTAACAAATAAAAATGCTTTAAAAAAATTCTCTTATATACACCCGTCGTGCAATAAAACGTTTTGAATAGCTTGAGTACTTTTAAGCGGAGTTAACTAAGTTAACTTGCATGCAGATACCGTCAGTATTAACCAAAACTATTGAGAAATTACTCTGGCTTTTACAAAATAAAAAATTATTGAAAATTGAATCAAAGTCTTCCTTTCGGAGCAAAGAGGAAACAAAAGACGAGCCACTGTCAGCTATGAACACCTGAAAGAGAAAAGAAACAAAATCATGTTGTTTGTGTACAATTTTTAGCGGTAATTTCACTTTCACAGCTTCTATGGAATCTCTTGATGTTGAAAATCTGGCTTGAATGCCAGCGTTAGACCTGATTTTTAACGCAAATCTCAAAATCCTCTACTTTTCGGTTGGATTTAAAGCTGTTAGTATCCTTCTTTTTGTAAGTCTTTTTACAGTGATTGCACAATGGGCAACTTCAAAGGCAGAAAACCCAGATCAGGGCTTTTATGGCTTTTGTGATGACTTTTAAGCATTTTTCCGTTCCTTTTTTACTTCAATTTACTTTTGATTTACTGTTGCCATTGTATTGAATTTTACTAGACTATTTGTGATGAAGGCCTAGCACTGATCGCTAAGTAGTCCAAAATGCTAAGGATAATTCACTGGTCGCAGGTTGTGTGGTCAGATTTGAATTTCTTTTATTGTCATGACAGAAAAATTTAAAATTGACTTCTGTAATATACGCGGACTGAAAGCGAATTTTTTCTTCGCATCATAGTCACATCTATCTCCATCGGCCGGATATTCTAGCCTTCTATGAGACTCAGGTGTCTGAGAATGCTGATCCGCAGAGCTTTCAGTTACCTGGGTATCACCTACTGTCGCTATTTAATTTTCACCGGGTCCTTGCAATTTATATTCGCAATGAATTTTTGTACCAGTGCCAGCAATCATTGGGCACAAATGAGCTGTCTCTGCGTTAAATTCAGAATCAGGTCACACCCCTTGCATTTCGGGTTTCTCTATAGAAGTCCAAACACAGGAAAGGATAAAACCTTAGTCGGCTTCGATTTTCTCTCCGACTCCATATCGAAGATGCTCGACAGTTGCCCGAACAGCCATTCATAATGAGCTATTTGCCGCAGACGGTCACCTTGCACAATTAGTGAATGAGCCAATACACATTCCTTGTGCTGACGGGCACCATATAAATACACTTGATCTTTTTCTAACTTTCGCTACTTAAAAGGGAGAGATCTTCGTGTGCCAATGTGCTAAGGCGTGAAAAAATCTATATGAAGAGCGCCTTTTTGCTAAAGTTCTTGGTACCAAGAGGCTCACTGGGGACGGTAGGGTAACCAATTCTATTAATTTTCTAGAGCATCGACGCAGTTTCACTGTTCTATCATTACAATTCTAAATGCTCTAATGAAATTAGGGAACTTGTTCCCAATACTCGCACGTTTTCGCTTTTAACTCGATTTTCGTTGAGAGCGCATCCATTTGTGGTTGATTGGCCAGTGAATCGCAGTACGCATTACAGGGAAAATTCGTTTTTTAGCAGAACAATTCGTATGTGGAATAGACTCCCTCCGGAGGTCTTTCCTGGCACTTTCAATCTGGGAAAGTTTGAATTTAATGGCCACAGACAGTACTCCCTTTTTTCTCCTTCTCGTAACCTAATAAGCTAGTTCTGGCATAATGCATTGAATGTGTAGGGGTCATTGTCTGAGTGCTGGTCCGAAAAAAAGTTTTTTTATTTTATCTATTTATTTAAAACCCTGTTCATTTATTAATTTTTCTTGGTTTCATCAATGTAATATGTTGTTGAACATATGAATATTTTGCTGTTCTCAACAAAGACCTTGACTGCTTTTCACTACAAAATAAAAATTTACTGTCGGTGAGGCTGCTCACTAATGAAGGCATGGTCACTGGTCGCTGTGCTGTCTTATACGACAGGCAATTTCGGTAATATCCTTCTACTTTCACCACCTGCTTCATCTCTTCTTTATCCCTTTCCTAAAGAATGTAGCACGGTTCTTGACTAAATAGTGCTACTTCTCTTTAAAAAAAAAAAAAAAACAAAAAACTCAGTTCAGCAAGAAATAATCTTATACCTAGAAGAGAAAAAATTGAGTTAAGACGGCAAATACACAGACTAGACATAATTAGGCAGTATTTATGATTTATTATTGGAAGTAAAAATTAAATCAAAACTGCTTAAAGCTTCCAGAGAAGCGTACATGTATGAAAAACTGCTGTTTAAATACAAGAGAACGGAGTAGAGAAGTTGAAATCTTTTTACCCTAACTTATCTGCAAGCCTGATTTTGTAAAATCTCCATATAGCTTCGAAGAAAATTGAGAACCATAGTCATATCTTTCCACTTCCCAGATGCTTAGCTTTTTCTTACGAGTAAAGTCACATCCTGCAAAAAGTTCACAACAAGAACAAGATAAGATTTTGTAAGAAGTTGCCTTTAAATTAAAAGGTGTATAGTGATGTGATGACCAAATATATCTCAGACGTATCTGTTATACCAACAAGTGGATTAACATGGTTTCATCAAGTAAGACTGTTATTGATTATTATTTTAAGGTTTTTGGCAGTATTTAAAATTGTGATTTTTCATCAACATCGGTAATGTATTAATAGTTTTCTTGCGAATAATAATACACTTTGACTTCTGAGGGTTTAAACAAAATCCAGTTGCCCACCAATTAATTTTATTCAGATTCTAATTCAGTCTACAATGGAGATATTGCATTGCCATTCTTATTCGATGTATTCGACACAAAAAAGGTTAATGTTGACAGAAAAGAGTCCGAAGAATAACATATTATTAATTAGATCTGCACCAATATATTCGAATTAAAGTCACTAGCGATTGTAATATCATCATTTTGTATGGAAAGTTTCTAGTGAATTACATAACATTGAAAAAAATACTCCTAGGTCGGTATCTGCAACCTATTAACAATTTATTCACAAATGCGAAAACTTGTAACTTTATTTGCAAAATATTACTTTTTAAATATATTATTCCTTATATTATTTTTCAAAAAAGTGGCAACACTTCCACCTACTTGCTCTAGCCATAGCGACATACACAGCTTTTTAATGCTGTTCCCGCAAATCACGTTTCTTAAATACAAACATCGTCAATGTCAGAGTTTTTAAAAACAAATTTAAAATCATTATTTTTGTTAATAATGCTTTGTGCATTAACATGCGCAATTTTAAAACCTTTTTTATACTTCGCCAAAATTGTAATCAAGTTCATTGCCAAATAAGTAAATAAATAAATATGAGTTATTAGCACACTGAAAATTTAACTAATATGAAATAATATACTTAGATATATCTCATCGTTCAGCACAGTTTTCAATGAATTCATGACTGATATTGAAATCAAATCTGAAGAATTTGAAATGCTTTTTAAGCATCAGTCTGTTCGTGATGATCTGCTGGAATTTATCAATCATAAATGTCAAAAGTAAACAACTCAGTGACATAACGTGGTAACAGTTAAATATCCATAAGAAGTCTCTTATTATATTGCTACATTTATTCCTTTTAATAAACATTTTGTTATATTGTGTTCTTTTATTGCAAAATGATACCACAGCAGAGAGCTTTAAACTAAATAAAACGATTTATTTACTTTCAATACACAGAAGATAAACACGATGGTAACTTTGTTGGTTTGTTCTCAGGAATGATTCAGGTTGAATTAATTCATTTGCCTAGCAAGTAATGCTTATATAGCTGAAACAAACGGTGCTACTTTATTTTTGTTGTTATTATTATTGGTTCGCTTATATTTTGTTTTGGTTCTATATTAGCTCTTCCTTTTTTTCTGTTGTTTAGCTTTTTCGTGTAATTTCTTAAAAGCATGTTGTTGTTGTCTTGTGTGTATAAGATTACTTAGAAAACTATGCAGTTTGCAAAACTACTTTTTTACTGATAAATATTTTCTTTAAAAACAAATCACATTCGTAACAATATATATTACATTTATACACGATATTAATATTCGTTAAATTATATCTAGCTTATAAAAGATTTGGAGTAAATTTTACTGGTAATGTAGGATTGAAAATTATTTTTTTTAATAACCTGTATTTAGCTGAAACTTAAAACTTCAATAAGTGTTTTGTTGTTCTACAAAAAAGTCTGTTAATTTACTTATTGTGCTTTCACAGTTGATGGACTGTATAATCTCCTTTTATATCCCTCATCATCTTCAACATTGAAAGGGGAGATCTTTTACTCTATGATATTCTTAAAGCCTTCAAGAAAATTCAAGTAGTTCTAACATTCACCTGCTTATTTTTTTGTTAATTATAAACTTCAGCTAAAAACTTGTCAACTCTTTTACAAAAATCTAAAGAAGAAACTAGCAAAAGGGAGAAAAGAAAAATACATTTAGATTTTTCGAATAAAAGAGCAAAGTACCATGAATATAAATGAGTTTTAAGGTGGTCATATTGGTTTCAAAATTTGTTAAGGAAAGAAAACCAAAAAAAATTCATAACTTAATTTAAAAAAGAAATAAATTAAAATATCAAAACTCTTGCAACCCAGAAAACTTATTTGAGGAAAACCTTGTAACGACCTTCCACTAAATTAATTTTGATGAACTAAAATGTCATTAATTTAAGGGACGAAAATAATTCATAAGGACAAAAAAAAAGAATCTTTCGGGAAAATAAGTAAACGAAGTTAGTCTGAGAAAGCATTGTTACTTTAAGTTTAAATACAAGAAAAAGTTTCCCTTTTTAAACCAACAAATAAAAAGGAGGTTGTTATCAATTCGTCCTTGTTTTTTTGCTTTGTTGGTGCTCGGTCTCCGCAGAATATGCACATGATTTTTCGTTATCTGTTGAAGCGTAACTGAAATCCCTATAAAATATTATTTTATATTTTTACCAAAAAATACAAATCAATTAAAAAAAATAAAAGATGTTCCCATAGTTCCTCTTTTATAGTCATGTCAGCCAACACTTTTAATGCAGAAAACTAACTATTTTTTACTCAAAATCTTCTTTCTGCGAAGTAAACAAACCTTTCAACCACTGTGACTATTTGATATGTATAGTTCAATTTCTTTTGGTTCAAACATGTTTGAAGGAGAAGAACAGTAACATTCTTTAAGTTACTATCAAGATATATGTCCTCTGGGTTTTGTCTCACGATTCTCTATGCAGATTACAATATCCAAGAAGCTTAACTTAACATAAACCTTGCAGTTTATTTTCACTGAAAAAGCATTTACATTTCATTTCACACTTCGAATGTAGAGATAAGGATTGAAGTCCTAAACAAAAATCATATGGCCAAATAGATGTCCAACTAGCTCCAGAGATAAATGGCCATATTTCCTTGGATAGCCATAATAAGCTTCTAGGGATCAGTTAAGGGGGTACCATAAATCAAAAGTTGTATTTAACAAGGAATAAAGATGAGTATACAATCATACATTGAACATTCAAAGAACTCTCTGAGGTACATCCCGACTCAAACCGTTTACTAGCTTCCCTATATGAGCCGGAGCACAAAAACGGTAGATTAATTTTCGTTTCGATTTGCCCTTAAGTCTGGTACTTTGTTTGAGTTTGAACTGCTGACCAACATTTATTTTGCGCTTGATAAATTTGACAATACAACAGCGGCTTAGAAGAAAACTGCCATTTTAATTGCCTTTAAATATGCAACGTTTTTTCAATTTTAATGGAAGGCCAAATTCGAAGTCAGGTAAATTATTAGACTTTTTTGACAACTTATTTATTGATGACAATGTAAAGTAGAAATTCGTAAAGTAGAAATAATGGAATGTGATATCGGGCAAAAATCCACTTCTAGCAGGTCTACGCAAAATGAATGTTATAATTGCTTTTTTAGCACATTTTTGTAAATACAAGAATAGTACTTTGGGGCTTAAGTGAATGTTTATAATAGCTGTGTTAGCATCGGTAAATATACCCGAAAACTAGTTATGATATCTGATGTATATACCCCCCGGGGGCACCGAGACAAGATTAATCTCTTCCCCATCTTTGCATGTGCTTACGAGGGTAAAAAGTGGCATCAATCGCCTAGGCTAGCAGATGTCTGTAAAGCTGGAAGAGAAATAAATGGCTTCTTAAGGTCTACCTAGTGACAGATATACACTGGTGCCACGGGAACCAGTTGCCCGCAGAACTACGGTGCTGTACTGAACATTAATGAAGTTCTTCGAGGAGTACCATGGTAGCTGTGGCTTAAACTCAATTGGTTTCAGTTGAATTCTTAAAGCATCCGAGATACTGCACATGTAACAGCTCCTCTATTACTAGGGCCGATAAGGAGTTTAGATAGTCTTTGGCACTCGAGCAAGCAGTGTAGGTCAGTCCTGCTTGTTGTGCTCTCGAAATTGCAAATTAAGGTGTACATGCTCCTTAGGGCGTTGGTGCACGCATTGGTTAGCCAGGTGTAAATCACGGCCAGATTAGAGCCAACCTGTATCACATCTGTATGAAATCTGTACAACAAATTAAAGCCAGGTCCAGAAATATTTCTTTAAAGTAGTCAAGAACTGTTATCTACAGCAGCTGTATTAGCATCTTTTCATTGTTTCTATCAAAAATAGGATTTTCTCGGCTTTCCTACAGCGTGTTGCTGTTCAATCATTTGCAGATGGTTGCTCAACTGTAAGCTAAGATGATAGAAGTAGGCCCTATAATTAAATTTTCAACAAATAAATAGGGAGAACGTTCTTTAATCGATTACGAAGACTGTGGTACAAATTTTTTTAAAAATAAAAGTTATACCAGATAGACTGTGGAAAGAGTGTATTAGTTTATAAATAAAAACTAACTAGTTAATTAGTAATGGCTCTTGCAGTTTACCTAAAATAAGTTTGTTGTGATATAATAAAGCATTTTTTCAAAATTGTATTAATAAATTTTCTTACCTGTACACTTTCAATAATGCACTCGTTGTAGATATATTCATTATATTATTATACTTTTATAATAATGTATAATATAATTTACTTCTTCGAAATACATTTAATTTTACCTTAAGCCTATTCATCACACAAAACCTCATCATAATTAATCTTGTAAAAGGGAAAACAGTTACCTAAGTATACAAATGAATGTAAATGATGGTGAGTGCATTTGAAACACATATAAATTGTAATTTTAAGTTCTGTAACAGCAATAGTAATACTAAAGAATTGTTCCCTATGGGGACGTAACACATTTACACTAAGGTAGACCAAATAACATGTAAAAGCTTCTTTTGTTATAGAAGGTATATATTACATTACAGTTTTGTACTAAATTCGAAATTGCTTTTAAATAAAATTTTATGAAAGATATGTTGACTCAAGCACACTTGAAAGCAAACAATGAAAGTTGAATTGGTTTTGTATAATTAATTAGAAATATTGTTAAATTATTATTAAATATATTGTTACGTTTGTTCCTTTAAATAAACATTTTGTTTTATTGAGCAAAATAATAATATATCACTTACAGAATTTTTAATTAAATTAAACAATTTATTTACTTTCAATTCACACAAAATAAACACGCTATCTTTACTCACTGATGACTCAACTTAAAGTGTTCATTTAATTTAATAAGTGGTGCTTATAAAATTAATTCGA
The DNA here is from genome assembly GCA_030448955.1 of Trichopoda pennipes. Lineage (NCBI taxonomy): Eukaryota > Metazoa > Arthropoda > Insecta > Diptera > Tachinidae > Trichopoda > Trichopoda pennipes. The sequence continues at coordinate 2,794,588 of JASKUP010000108.1, read as the reverse complement.
GCGGTTCACGCATACAAAAGAATATTCTACTTTAATTGTTATTATCATTCAGTGTAGGTATCAATTTGGCTGTGTGTTCTGTTTTTTCTGTGTTAGTTGTTTTCCCTTGATTTTGTTGTTTAGCTTATTTCGTAGAATTTCTTTTATAACATATATTGTTGGTGTCTTGTGTGTACAAAATTTCTTAGAAAGCTAGACAGTTTGTAAATCATGGAAATGGTAATTTCGTATATTTTTTACTGTAAATTTTTTTCTTTGAAAACTTAAGCAAATCATCTTCACTATTAATATATACTCAAATTTTAAAATAAAACTAAATATAATTCTAAATTCTAACGAAGCAACGTCAAATATAATTTTTTTTTATTTCAGCAGAGACGAGACAATCACAAGAATCGTTGAAGCAAGCAGCGGTTCGTTAAATATTTAACTTATCAATTCCTTATTTATTAACAAAAATTATTTTCTATTAAAAAACAAAATATATATTGATTCTATTAACTTTTTAATTTTCTAATTAATTTTTTAATGCTTTACATAACTAATTAAATTAATTTGATTCTGAAAACGAACTAAACTGTTGATAGTTTAAAAAAAATTTTTCTATCACAAACATACGTGGAGAAAAAAAATCAAAAATCAATTCCTCGTATTGTTACGAAGATGATTTGTTTAAATTGGAAAAGAAAGTAATCATCAGTAAAAAATTAAACGATATGGTTACTTTTCAAAGGCATCTAATAGACAGGAAAATAACAACATACTATTAAGGAATTCTATGAAATAAGCTAAGCAACAAAAAATTAAAATAAGTAACACAAAACAAAGCACACAGCCAAGCAGGTGCCTAAACTGAATGATAAGAACCATACCAATAACAACTGTATTTCATTTACTGGCGGAACAAATCCAAACAACTTAATTAAAGTAGAATATTCTTGTATAAGTGCTGTGTTATTATTTTGCAATAAGAGAATTCAATATAACAAAACGTGTTTTAAAAGGAATAAACGTAACAGTATGGTAAAAAATGGAAGGTTTTTAAAGCGAATGACTAACAGAAGAATAAAAATAAAGTGACTTGAAACTATTTGGAAGCTTGTTGGAGTGCCGTTAGGTATTACTCTATAATTTCCACACTTCATTTCCCTTCAGTTGTTTTAATTTTCAATTGTTACTATATTTTTTTACTTTTATTAAATAACGAGTATTCGACCGGTTCGTTCAACTGAAAACATCGCAGCCGTGAGCCACATTGTTGAAGCAGATCCTAATTTGTCAATTTCTCGACATTCTCCACCGTATTGCGAATTTTGTGTAAGTAGAAAACCTTGTCAGGTTTAATTGGTGCAGGAATTGAAGCCGACCTAATATTCACATCGCCGTAGATTCGCTCAATTCATTCATGTGATTTAGCCGTTTTTTTTTTGAAATATGAGTCTGGTAAGGTCAATGGATCACGCTATCGCGAGATGCTAACAAGTGAATTTTGGTCTATTATTGATGACGTAGATATGAGTGGCATGTGGTTTCAAGAGGACAGTGCCACATGTCACACTGCCAATGAAACGATCAATTAATTGAAACAAAATTTCCCGATAGCATAATTTTACGACAATCGGCAGTCAGATCATTCGGGGGATATGTTAGGAACAGAGTCTATACGGAGTCAATCGAATCGATTTCAGTCTTAAATTTCAAAATCCATGATGTGATTAATGAAATAGGACCATCGTTTTGCCAAGAAGTGGTTAAGAACTTTGATGAAAGAATCGACATCTGTCAGTGTGGTGGTGGTGGATATTTCCAGATATCATTTTTCAATCATAATTGCCGAACTTTTCTCTTCGTAGTACAATAAAAATTTGAATGAAGATAAGCTAAATTAATTCAACTTCTTATTGAAAAACCCTTCAGTATATGAGAGAACTGCTTAAAACAGCATCACAGGCGTTACAGTGGTGAAGTGTTTATTATGTGTGTATTGAAAGTAAATAAATCGTTTAATTTAATATGCTAAAACTCTAAAGTGTTCTGTTATTATTTTGCCATATAACAAAACGTAACAATATGCTGCGAACAACAAACTCCTTTGTTAAATGACAATTACAATAGCAGGTATTTAAATTATATTTTCTCTTGGAATCATTTGATCGTTCTTTGAAGCTTGATTTTATGGTGGCAGTGTGTCACTTTCATTTTTATACAACTCATTTGCGCTGTCTTTGTGCATTAGAAAAAATATAAATGTTTTACTATTTATAATTTAACATGTATGTTAACTTCATCTAGCCAAGTCAATGGATTTTTAATATTCGCTCCATTTTAAGTTAAGAAATTGGTTAATTAAATAAATTTGAAATCTATCATGATGTACACAGACTATGGTAGATAGACATAAAGATTTCTAATAACGATCCAGCAAATGTTTCCTGCTTCAGACCAGCTACTTTTCTGATTTATCTAAAAAACCTTCGCAAAAAAATTCAAAAATAAAATAAAATGAACTTAAGATGAGTTAATTAATATATTTGTAATAAAATAAAACACAACATCTTTTCTATACAAAGTCAATCTATTTCATAAATGAATGGTATGTCTGTTAATGATATGCATAAGACAATTTTCGCCAGTGTAAGCTACCTTTACTTAATTTTAATTTACTTGAAACTTCAAAAATAAAAAAGTCTCAACAACTTTTAATATGTACAATAACTTTGTTATGTACAATACCTTGTATTATTGCCCAACAAAACGTTCTTTAATCAACTCATTGAATTTATACCTTCAACCCTTAAATATACCAAAGTAGTTTACATTACTTCTTTCTGGTTTCCAGTGTGTTAGTAAGACATTAAGCTGCATTAAAACTACTTAAAAAGGAAAACCAAAAATGGAAAAGGGGAAAACCATTAGTTGTGGTTTTATAATGGTTACAATTTGGGCCTAACAAAATTTCATTAGTAGTTTAAATATTTAATGTTTTCTACGGTCACCAAGTATCTGAAGCCAAAAGGTTCGTTTAAGAGATTTTAAAGAAGATATTCTAATAAACGTAAAGAAGGAGTACTTTTCTAAAATATTTTACAGTCCTAAAAAATTTGGTACACTTTAAGGTGAACTCATAGTAGAATTATTATTAAAGTTCTACAAAAATTATTAAGAGAACATAATTTTAGTAACATTCAAGAAACTATGAGGCCGGTAATATATTAGTGCATGGTATGCAAATACATCTTTAATTAATTAAATTGGGGTTGTTATGAGATGCCTACACTATACCAGTCTTTAATATTTTATTTTATACATAAATAATTTGCATTTTTCTTAAATTTTTGAAAAATAATTTTTGTGATTAACAGATTTAAACAAAATTTCTCTAAAAGAGCTGAAAAATACCAATGAAACTTCGAATAAGAAATTAATAAATAAATTGTTATTTATTAAAAACTAAAACAAAAAAATTACCTTAAAACTCCGCCTATGAAGTCGATATACAGAGAACGCAATAAAGATATTCTTAGTTTTATTGCCTTTTAATAAACGTTTTACTTTTCTTTTATTGCAAAATAATAACACAGTGGTTTCGAGTTTTAAATTAAGTTAAACAATTAAGGTACTTTCACTACTCACAAAATAAACACAATGGTAACTTTGATGTTTTTCAACTTGAATTAATTCATTTTCCTTGCAAGTGGTGCTTATATTGTTTTAAACTCTTCATGGTGTTGTCGTAATTATCATTCAGTTTAAGCGCCAGCTTGACTTGTATCTCATTTTGCTCTGGGTTAGTTGCTTTTATTTTCAATTGTGTTTCTTATTTGGTAGAATTTTTTTGTGAAGATGTTGTTGTTGGCTTGTGTGCAACAGATTTCTACGCAGTTTGCAATGGGTCGCTTCCTTTACTTTTTTTCTGATAGTTATTTTCTTTTAAAGCTAACAAATCATCTTCGTAACAAAAGGTTGACAAATCAATTAAACAATTAGAAAATAATGAGAAGGATTAACAATTTTTCAATAAAGGTTTAATATAAATAATTTTTCTTCAAGCGCAAATTTGGTTTTCGATATTTTGCCACAGCATTGGGTGGCATCTGCAGGAAAAGAAACGGGTAAAAAAAAAGTTATTATTTAGAAATTGTTTGTCAGCAATTTTTAATTTTTTGATTAATTTTTTAAACTATTTATACACTTTTCTTTTCTTAAGGATGCCACCCTATAGTGTAGTGAAATATCGCAAACAAAAGAAAAAAATTTTTTGCTTAAAGAAAAATTATTTATAAAATATTAAAAGGTCAATCAACTCTAATTATTCAAAAGGTTAATTAATAAATATAATTACGAAAAGACAAAGCTGTTTTACCTACGAATTTTTTTATTTACAATTTGTTTTTGAAAAGCAGCGAAGAATAACATATCTCATTGAATGAGCGAAGTTTTTATTGATCAGGCATTCAATGTGCAAAAATTCTACTTACGTTCTAGTCCTGACATTAACAGAAATGTCTAAATTTGTATCTCATGTTTCTAGTTATCATACCTTTACAAGAAATATTCATTGTTTTGAATGGTCAGTCGGCTTGCTTTTAAAAATGGTGCGCTCTAAAGTCTATTTTGGAGTTGCTCAACTTGTACAACATAGGGCCAAGAAGCTTACTGTTGACAGTAGGTTATTTAACTCTTTTGAATCACTATAACACCGACGCAATGTGGGTTGAATTTCACTGTTTTGTCGTTACCATAATAGCATGTACTCTAGGGAACTTGTTCCCGTTACTCGCACGCTTTGCATTTATTGGCCAGTGAATCGCACTAAAAATTCGTTTTTTAGCAAAACGATTGGTATGTGAAATGAAATCCATCCAGAAGTCTTTTCTGTTACATTCAATGTAGAAAAATTCAAATCGAATGTCCACAAACATTACTCCCTCTTTTCTCCTCCCCATAACCTAATTTCCTAGTTGTGGTATAATGCATTGGATGAGTAGCGGTCGTTCCCTGGGCGCTAATCTTATCTTTATATCCCTTTACTTGTATATCCCTTAAGCACTTCAATATAAAGAATTTCAGTTTTCCTAGATATGGCTAGACTAAGATGAGAAGAGATTATTTTACAGTAGACACCAAACAAATAACACAAAATTTTGTACTGGTTAGCAATTCTTGAAAGATAGATCTAAAACTAAGATATACTGACAGCGGGTTATTAAGAATAGTTTAAAAAATTATTTTCTATTTTATACTATTTTATTCTGGTAACACTCATTAGAAGAAAACAATTGGATTGTTGTTTTTACTTCCACAATTAAAATATTCTGCATTGCCCATTCTAGTTATTCTACGCCTGTGAAAGTTTTAACATTTCCATTAAACGTTCATACAGGATAAACATGAAATACTTTCATTTCTTAGTGTTTTCCCTCACTTCCCCTACAGCTTTATATAACACTAGTAAGTTCAAGTTTGAGTGCAATGCGACCCTTAGCTACTTTAACATCTTCCGTATGTCATTTACTTATCTCTTCTCTTAAGCTGTTGATATCCTTGCTACTGACTGCATGCTACAATGGTTGTACGAATATTTTGACTAAAAACAATCTAAAAAATAAAATTAAACTTTTTCAAATGCCCAATTTGTTGGTTTGGTCAGAGAAGCCCAAAAAATATATACATATAAACCAGTAACTACATTTTAATGGGTTTCGTATACAAAACATAAAAAGTAAAGAAGGAAAACTTTTTATATTTTTGTTATCTAAAGCGACATATTTGTTCCATGGCTTCCGTACTTAACTATCCATGAGGAAGGTATTAAGCTTAAAACAACAAAAACAAAATTAAACACACTAACAAGAAGTACGAGTGTCAAAACCACATTAAAATTTAAGCAACTAAATATTTTTCATTTGTTACAAAGTAATCAACAAAAAACCAACAATAAAAAATTAAATTGAAAATTATTTTAATCTTTTGATTGTTAATTTAAATATAAATAATATTTTAAATAGCAAGAAACATTCCTTGTAGGAGTGGAAAGAGCAACCGCGTAGCAATTTTTCATTTAAATAATCTTTGAAAAAACCACTTACTATTGGATATAACAAAATTAAATATTTTCAGACTTTGTGAAAAAATATACATTTTTTAAGTGTTGTGGAGATAGGTGCATAAGCCATATTTTAAAAGTGTTCTACATAATATCAAATACAAACAGCCAGAAGTGCTTGAAGGTAATCTAAGATAATAAGCGATACATTGAAAGAGGCATTACTAACTATTTATCATAAATTTACAGGCGTTTCCTTGTGTAGTGGCTCCTTCGATTCCTAGCTCCGAATAACAATTTTTATATACCGGCTTTGATTGAATACTTCTTCTAAACAATGATGGTACTACCAAACTGTTTTAAAATAAATAATAAGGCTTCTTTACAAACCTTATCCTCTACTGCAGTCTTTTTCCTAATTAAAGAAACATAATAAATTTAAGTTGATTGTTTTTCAACAAGAAGTTTGTTGTTCAGTTGTAGCAACACCAACAACTAAATAGTTTTGACACTTAGTTTTTTAACCCATTCCCAGTAGATGCAAGGCAGTTGTTATTTCAATTTCTACGAAAATCGCATTAAAATATTTAAAATACACTATGAATGGTGGCCCTCTTAAATTTACGTTTCGTAAATTTCGTGATATTGTCGGAGAATATAATCGTCCTTTCGAGACCGCTATTAAGGTTTGGTCGTTAAATTTGAGTGCATAGGCTTGTTGGGGAACTTGTTCTCGAAATTCGTACATTTTTGCGTTTGATTCGATTTTCGTTGAGAGCGCATTCATTTGTAGTCGATTGACCAGGGAAAATACGTTTTTTAGCAAAACAATTGGTAGGTGGAATAAACTTTCTCCAGAGGACTTTCGTATCACTTTCAATGTAGGAAAATTCAAATGTACGAACACCAACGCGTGATCGACCGGATCGTTAAACGGAAAACATTGCAGCCGTGAGCTACAGTGTTGAAGCAGGGTGCCCCTGTGGGCTAGTAGGCAGTGTACTAGCTTGTCAGTATGGGGGGCTGCTCAGCGATGAAGACATAGTCACTAGTCGCTGTGCTGTCTTATACGGCAGTTTATTTCCGACTAACCTTCTACTTTCATTATCTGTTTCATCTCTTCTCTATCCCTTTCCTAAAGAATGTAGCACGGTACTTGACTAAATAGGCACTGTTGCCTGAAGTGCTACTTCTCTTAAAAAAAAGATACAAATTTGTCAATTCCTCGACGCTCTAAACAACTGGGGTTTTCCAAATCCAACATATGGCAAGTTTTGCGTAAAACGTTGATTCTTAAGCCTTACAAAGTTCAACTAGTCCAGGTATTGAAGCCACCAACCATTCACATCGCCGTAGATTCGCCCAATTCATTCAGAAGCAACCGGCTGGTTTTTCAGCAAAAATCATTTTTTCCGACGAAACTCATTTTCACTTGTCAGAGTATGTCAACAAACAAAATTGTCACACAGCCAATGAAACGATTAATTTATTGGCAACCAAATTTCGCAATCGCATAATTTCATGACAATCAGCAGTTAAGTGACCAACCAGATCGTGTGACTTAACACCACTGGATTATTTTTTGTGAGGCTGTGTTAAGAACAGAGCTTATACGGAGCCAATCGAACCGACTTCAGCCTTAAAATTCAAATCCGTAATGCAATTAACGAAATATACCGCCATTTTTCCGTAATTAAAAACTTTAATGACAAAATCGACATCTGTCAGCGTGATCGTGGTAGGCATTTGCCAAATATTATTTTTCATTCATTAGTGCCGAACTTGTTTCTTCGTAATACAATAGAAATCTAAATCATCTTAAACTAAATTTTTTGTTTAAGAAAACAAACTTCTTTTTAAAAACCCTTTATAAGTAAGTTATTTAAGAGAAAAGAAAAACAATATTAACTCGATGAAATCGAACAAACATTATACCACATTTTCGAGAAGCATGGACGAGTAATTTATTTCAATCAATCAGAACGTTCAGGTCACAGTTTTTTATGTTATTGAGTGACTTTTCACTTCCTATCCTACACAGGATATAATATTGCCGTTAGCTCATAATGTTGCCATTCGCTTCCTAGAACTCTTATTATCGTTTGGCGGATAGAACAATAAAAAATTAAAGAAAGCAAAAATTAATGAAACAATTGAACTGCAGCACACCAATGTTAGTGTTGGTTTTTAATATCATTGATTTGACTGTATTCAGGAATAACCCTGGGAAAATAAATAATAATGTCAGTAGCTGCTTTTTTTCAAGTCCTGAAAACAAATTAAAAAAAATATAAAAAGGGGAAAATTCACAAACCAAATACAACCTCCTCCCGAGGATCGCAGTCTAGGCGGATTTCTTCATAATCTGGACGGCACCAGGCACCTAGGAAGGCAGTAGCCCCAAACTGGTAGAGATACAATACTCTTGAAGTCCATCCAGTGAACTTAATAAACATTACTGGCTTCACGGAAACTTGAAAATTGCGACTAAGGCATTTATGCGTCCTAGGGCGAGGGTGGCCGCTTTTTCCTGCAACCCGTAGTAAAACCACCGACAGTATAAGGCCTCTCGGACAGGTACTGACATTAACTTTATTACATACATTCCATAAATACTAATCTAGAATCATAAATTTTAAAAATAAAAACTTAATTAAAGCACACGTAAAGGTTTTAGTAGAGCAGGTTGTGATAATTTTGTAGGGTAAGGTATTTTGCAATAAATATAAATTAATCTGAAAATAATAAGAGTAATCAAGTTTAATCAAGTCGCTTATTAACTCTAACACGCATATTGTGCTTTCGCGTTTTTATCAAGTTCCGATGCTTTTACCGAAATTGGGCACAACTGCCATTTAGTGTTACAACGCTGTTACTTTGACGCTAACTAAAGCTCGGCTTGTATTTCCATACAATCAGTTTCAGAACGTCACCTGCTGATCTAATATTATATGGAAGGCCTCAGTCATTTTTATATGTCGAGCTAATACATTTTTCTAATAAACCCAAAAGATTAGTTTCATTCTTTTTGAATACTCCATGAACAACTATTAACTATTGTCAGTTATGTAAAATACCTAGACATAAACTGGTACCCCAGGAGCCAGTTGCCTGAAGGGTATGGCCTGTTCTGGTTATTGGTTAGCTGCAATATGTTGATGTTAACGAGGGTTTAATGTCCAATGTGCTAGCTTGCGCATGCAATAGGGTTAGGAGTTGGATAGTCTTTAAATTTCCCTGCAAATACAGGGAAATACTATTCTTTCTCCTACCCTATTTCTTATTTTTCTAAACGACCTTCTTTGTCAAACTTTGAAACCTATATACTCTTTCGCGGATGACAGCACTATTTGTAATTCGTATTCATTTAGTAAGAAACCGAACCAGTTGGAGGTGAGTTCAAATTGCGGAACATAAATAATACGCTCAATCACGATTTCGCAACAATTTCAGAATAGGGTCGTGTGAATAGAGTCAATTTTAATGCCCGTAATTCGCAATGTTGCATGCTTACGCATAGATCTGGATTCGTAAATAGTGCTGCACCTGTTACTATGGGTAATATAGGTATTACGGAATCGGACGCTCTTGATGTTCTTGGCATGAAAATTCAGTGCGATGTTCGATGGACTAAACACATTTTTCAGGTTTCTAAAGAAGCTTTCAAGTGCTTCGGTTTTCTAAAAAGGTGTAAAAGATACTTCACTCCATCCTATCTCTGTACTATCTATACCATCTATATCCGTCCGAAAATGGAATACAGCTCTCAAGTCTATATTGGCGCTCCAAAGTCTATATTGGAGTTACTCGACCGCGTACAGTAGAGGGTCAAGAGACTGATTGGGGACGGTAGGGTATCCAAGTCTATTGATTCCCTAGAGCATAGAAGCCATGTAGGTTGTTTTACAGTATTTTATCGTTACTATAATGGTAAGTGATCTAACGATATTTGGAAACTTGTTTCCGAAACTCGTACATTTTTGCGTTTGACTCGATTTTCGTTGAGAGCGCATTCATTTGTAGTCGATTGACCAAAGGAAATACGTTTTTTAGCAAAACAATTGGTGAGTGGAATAAACTTCCTCCAGAGGACTTTCCTATCACTTTCAATGTAGGAAAATTCAAATCGAATGTCCACAAACACTACTCCCTCTTTCCTCCTCCCCATAGCCCAAATTTCAATTTGCGAAAGTATCTACTTAACATGGCTAGAATACAGATTTTAAGATACCTGTCAATATCCTAGTAAAACTGCTTCAAATTATGCAGGTTTGTAAGGAATTTAAAAATATTAATTATTTTCTTAAGGTTATGGTTAAATTTCTAAACCAGAAAATATAGATCAGCCTAAAGATTAATAATTTTGGAGCAAAAGTATTGCTCAGCAGTTATTAATTTTTGGATGAAATACAATTTTTATTTATAATCACAATTTTATTATTAGGAATATTTTCTAAGTTAATTAAATTTAAAAAAATTTTGATAATAAATATTTTAAGAGAAGATCATAAAATGTGTTATGTTTAAAGAATCAAACACAAATTAACGTAAATTAATTTTTATTGATATTTCTAATTTCTCTGCCTCAAAGATTTTAGTAAAGAAAGTAATAAAAAATAAACAAAAATATTTTTTCTTTTAAGCTTAAAATATTTTCTCTTAAGGAAAAATTTATTTATTATATACACACTAGTTATGTACACACTTATTATTACATAGATTTATATATAAATGTATCCAAACGGTCACAGTAATTTTTAAAATAAAATTCGACATACAATATAATTTAAATGTCATTTTACATTAAAATTTTGACATATGTCTGGCGTGTCGTAACATTTGATGACATTTACATGTCATCGCGTCTTTCCAGTAAAATAAAATGCAATTCTTGCAACGCTGTTATAAAAACAAATGTGAAATAATTTTGTTGTCGGTAAAGCAGGGAATAACAATAAAAACATAATCTTCCTGAAAACACACAAATAAAAAGTGAGATGGGAAAATAAAGTGTTGAATATAAATATATTTAGAATATTTTTGTATGAATGTACATATGTCTAAAGTATACATGTATGTATTTCAATATGTTTTTAATATTTCTGATGCATCTTTCGAGAGAACAACATACAACGGTTTTTAACTTTTGCTATTAAAGAAAATATTAGGTGGGGCAGCAACTAGCCAGTGCTTATTTTTTCATGTAGATAATTTCGATTAAGAGAGTCCTTTGTATTATTTTATTTTAATTAACAATAGACAATAGAAATAATACCATTTTGTTCATAAAAGGAATTAAGAAATGTCTTACAAATGTGCGCAATAATTACTTTTTCGGTTGCTATTTCTTTGCGCCTTTCGTGGCTATGAACGGTGAGCGCTTTCGATATGAAGACATCATTATCAAGCCATGTTCTAAACTGTACTGGTGAGTCAGTGTATGGGTTTAGGTAGTTCTTTTATTAAGGTCGTATCTACTCATGTATGTAGATTGCCCTCAGTTGGCATTTTATGCGTGGCTAATTTTCGATATTTCCGTCTTTTATTATTATCCAGAGAGGGATGTCCGTCTGATGTTGTTTTCCGTTAGTGTATGAGTAGCGTGAAAATTGTACCTGAGGTCGTGTTTACCTGTTCGTTTATAATGTCACTGTTAAAAGTTTTTGTTTTGTAGATTTCCATGTTTTAAAAAATGTCTAGTCTTCATTCTATTTTTGCTAGGATGTAGTAATGTCATACATTCAACTATTTCCCTTGGTATGTATCCATTAATGTTAAGGGGTAATGCAAAGTGTATCCCTCTCCTTTTCGTTTGTATGAGCGTATGTGTTCTGCAAATTTGATTTTAGTGTTGGTCCAGTTTGTCCTTGAACTAAATTTTTTTAGTTATATCTCTCAATGTCCAGAGATTATGTCTCAAAGTGTTGCCAGTTTTTAATGTTGTAAGAAAACCTTCTTTGTGAAAAAGGTTAGGTAATCTATACTTTTCTAGTTCTGTGTAAGTAAAAGTGTGCTGGCGAGTTGTATCGGTTTTCTCTTTGTCTTCTTAATTCCTAATTATAGTATTGTAATGTCTAAGAAGTTCTCGATAATGGTGGGTATGTAGCTACTATTCACAAGCTCACAATTTAAGAATTATTTTTATTTCCCTCCTAAATTGTTAGATAAAATAATTAAAATATTAAAATATTATCAAATCAAGTTGCAATAATGCTAAAAATTTGACTTTCCTAAAAAATACCCAAAGCGTTATAATTTGTTTTCCTAATCTAACAACACTGCAACCAAACTTGCTTAAAAGACATAAGAACATGTGAAACGCTTAAGAATGCTAGGATTTTATTTGCCTTTCTTTGCAAAATTTTAGGCCTGGTGTAGTCTAGATAGTTACCATGTTGCCAATAGATCGGTTAGATTTGGGTTGTATGATAAGATTTACGTCGGTAGCTAGCTGTGTAAGCCATACCCAGATGGTGGATCAACCCCTGTGGATGAAATGTAGCGTCATCCTCGCCCTAGAAGGTCTTCAGATACGTATATCCTCTAGTCACTCCTATTTGCAACTTTAACAGCCAGGAGCAGGCCACAGCCTTCACTCCTTGCTGAAGCGTAATAAAATTTAAGAACACTGGACCTAGAACATTCATTGTGCTCATTGTATATGATCCGACTCACGCAACTCCCGAAGAGCCAACCTCAATAATCAATCAGAGAACAGCTAAAATGCTAAAAAGAACAATAGCTGAACTCTGTGGCTTTACTTATTCCCGTGGAAATATAGTGGAATTGGGCTCTAGTTTACCCCCGTTGACAAAGATAATGACGGTGAGATTCAATCAAAACATATCAATGTGCCGCCGGGGTGTGGGGGGGGGGGGGGGGGGTGGTGTGATAGATTTAGGTTCAATCTCTTCCTCAATCAGGAAGAAAGAATTCAGAGCTTTCCACATGTAAGGAACTGCAGCCTCCTCTGCAATGCCGCCTTCATTACCGTAGTAAGATAACCAATAATTGTGCTTTATTAGCAATATACATCTGTCCAATATACTAACGGCAATTGCGCTGGTCGACATTATAAAACTCTCCTACTCTTCTACTCCTACTAACTCTCCTCCTACCTATACTATCGTCTTATCGCCTCTCTCTCCCTATACTAAGGAATATAACACAAATATAAGTAACTCTTAAAATATATAAATAGTACATTAACTGCAAATTTTAAAGAGTTTTTTACTCCTACCACTGGTTGGATTAAGGAATAACAGAAATTAAATAGCTTGGAAACTTATCATGATTTTGTAAGCTGCTGCATCGGCTGAAATAAAATTTTAGGTGAATACAACAGAGGGCATTCCTATCGAAGTAAGATAAGGAATAATAAGGAGATAAAGTATAATATTAACAGTTTAGACCAGTTTTTGTTTTGTCAGTCGTGAATAATTTTTTTAAAAAATTATGTATGAACATTTATCTAATTATCTGGACGATAGTCAAATTTTACTTCTTAGGCAATACGGTTTAAAAAATTAATAGGAACCGAAGAATCTGTAGTTAACGTAATTAATTACATTTCTAGAAAGCTTGATGCTGTGTACAATGGTGTTGTAGGAGTATTTTTTGATTATTTAAAAGCTTTTCATCTGGTAAATCATGACATCTTGGTTAAAAAACTCGTAATATTTGGTGTGACAAACAAAACCCTCTAAATAAAATTACTAAATTAACTTTTGTTATTTAAGTTTCACATTTTTAAAAAACCTTAATTTTATTTTAACAATAATAAGAGGCTGCTAACTCAAAAATTTTAAATTCTAAATTATGGCATCTTGTGTTATTTAGGTTAATTATCTGATCACTTTAAATACAATAATAAAACAAGTGATGCTTTAAATGGAATATCAACGTCATAACGCTATAATAAAGTTGTTTTTTTCTTAATTTTTTTTTTATGTTTTGAAACAACACACTTGATTGAGTAAGTTTTGACGTCATTATTTATGAGTATTAATGGGGCAAAATGAAATAAATTAATTTTGCAAAAGAATTCAAATATTATGAAGTGTTTATAATTTATGAATGAACATATGGCCCTTAAATTCGTTTAAGAAATCACCAGAAGAAAAGCAAAAAAACACAAGTTATTTTTATAAAGAGAACAGTCTAGAAAAATACGTTCAAATCTGTGTTTGTTTTTAATTTGACCTGAAAAGAAATTGTGCCAAAATACAGGCATAATGTCAATGTAATCACTAATAAAATTACCAAATCGAGAACCACAGAGGACGCTCAACGTAAGCTGCGACATGTCATGATAAGGACCAAGAATCGCAACGCAAAAGACGAAGCTTCTGCTGTTAACGAGGTGACAAGTTTTCAAGTTGACATATTGGAACCAAACCCAACATTCAATAAAAAAAGCGGCAAAATTAACGACGTAACATTCAGCTCATGGCAAACATCGGGCGCCCAATTCGGCTCACTTCTACCTATCGCACTGTATCGGTATCTACTGTTATCTTAATAGCAGGAATGCAGCAGTTAGACTTACAGATAAAAGAACGCAGGAGAATTTACTACGCTGAATAAAACTACAACCTAGCAGCATCCGCAATAGCAGACATAAAACAGGAAACTATGGAGAAGTGACAAAGGCAATGGCAACAACCATGTGAGGTGGGCATATCAAATGCTCCCGGTTTGAATAAGTGTATCCACGGAAAGTGTAGATTGGGAAGTAAATCAACGGGGAAGACAATCAGATTTTTTCTAAACTTTTACTTTTCTTTCTTTGGGATTTTGGAAGATATCGACCAAAATTGAAATCTGTTAAATATATTTGGCCACGATAAGTTCAAGCAACCTTTAAATGTTTTAGCAGCAATCATAAAGATTATAGTGGCTTTTAGAGAGTTTGCACAAAATTAGAGAACGACTACAAAAACAAAGAGAAAAACATTTTTTGCATGGTACCATATTGATACAAATATGTAAGCGAAATGACCTATTGTGTATTTTAAAAACTGCGTCTAAGAAACTAAGTAACAGAAAACAAAAACAACTAACACAAAACAAAAACACAACTGAACAGGTGTCTACATTGAATGCCATCAAAAAAAAAAACAAAAACAAAATGTGAAATATAAAGTAAATTATTCATGTTAACACGAGAATCGTTTAAAACAGATGATTAATGCATCATAAGACCAATAAATAGCCTCATCGTAAAATACAATGCTTCTATAACTTGTGTCAGTTGACTACTAATTTTCAAATTTAATTTGGTAGCGTGTTTCAAGCCCTAATTACTTTATGAGGATTTAACACTTCTATAGCACGGATTAACGCTAACACGGTTCGAGAATTGGGCAAAACCCTAATAAAATATATAAATACATATAATAAAATCTATTAAAAGCAAATTTTACCTAATTAGAAATTATAGAAATCCCTGTAGAACAGCTCAATAAACATGATAAAGCTTTTAAGTGTAAAAGGTAACTCATTTGACATTTGTCATTCGAGCGCATAGGAACAGACTGTCAGGTTTTCTTGCAGAATTCTAGTGAACTAAATATAAGCAACAACCGCTGAATGAAAGAAAACAAAATAAAGCATCTTTTAGACGTTGCGGTGTAGTTACCATCGAAACAAATGAATAATGTATCCAAAAGTATAATTAAAAGAGTATAAGGGAGGAAAATTTAAAGAAAATAGAAAAATTAATGACAAAAAAATATATAGAGGAGATTTTTTTAATTTTATTAAGAACCCAACTGAAAAAGATACCGAAAAGTTTTGAAATTAGTATTTTGGTTTTGGCTATATTAAATAAATTTCATTTGAATACAAAGCGAACATCGGCTAATTGTAGCTTTCATGCTTCTCTGTTTTATTTATATTTTTAGATTAAAATTTTTCAGTGACTGGAGACTTGAGACTCATGGATGGCTTAACACATGGCATTGCATTTAGGCCTGAATAGTAACTAATAAAATCTTGTATAATGATCATTAGGGGTAATTTTGCTTTCTACTTATAATTATCGTTCCACAATTATAATTTATTTACCAGCAGTTTATAAAAATCTCACAAACACTTTAGTTCTGTAACACCCAGTGAAATATT
Source organism: Trichopoda pennipes (assembly GCA_030448955.1). Lineage (NCBI taxonomy): Eukaryota > Metazoa > Arthropoda > Insecta > Diptera > Tachinidae > Trichopoda > Trichopoda pennipes. The sequence continues at coordinate 2,778,417 of JASKUP010000108.1, read as the reverse complement.
TTTATAAATACTTTTTTAATATTATCCCTTAACACTTATTCTTCTGCTTTAAATATCATCAGCAAATCCTTAAGTTATGAAACGTACACCCTAAATATTAATAAAAATTTTATTTAATACCATAACACAGCATCTACAACAAATTTTATCACTCACGTTTTTTCTATAAAGTGCTGGTATTAACAAACTTTAAAAATGATTTGAAACATTTTCCTTCAAATTTATAGTTTAAAGATAGTGTTAAATATATAGGGAGTTTCTTATAAGGCTGGTTTGGTAAAAAGAAAATGAACATCACACTAGAAATGGCATAATCATTTTAAAGATTTCTATTTCGATAAATTTTATAAAGAGAGATAAAAAGAGAAAGGCAAAATTGTTTTCACTAGCAAAAGATAGACCTTGAAATATGCCGACCGTCTCTCAGTTCTTCTAAATAAGAATTGTGAAAAGAATCATCGGCTTAAAGTGATACTTTAACAAACAATGAACAGTCACATCTGATTGTGAATTCACAGTTGGTTTCTAACCATGTTTTTTTAGCACATACAAGGCAACCATAGAAGAAACATTTAAAGAAACATCTATTCTGTATCTGCGATACTCACAACACTAATGAGAATAGTTATAAAATAAGCTATCCACAAAGAATTAAAACTGTAGTTATATAAAGTGGCCAAATATGCAATATTAAGAACGGATGAAACGGAAAAGATGGAAAAATTTGCCAATAGGAGAAGGATTTCTTTAAAGAAGGATTTCTAAATAGAATTTGTAAGAAATTCTTTAAAGTGATTTCTATCCAATAACAAAAAAAAAAAAAAAACCGCAATACAGACGAAGGAACATGCATGTTGGGAAATACAATATATCAAATAATTTTACTATTTCAGAGATGAAGTTGTATACAAGTGTTTTACGAATGTTAAAACACTAGTTCTCTAAACATAAATGGACATTTAGTGCAACCTTAGAAATTAACAAAAATGTCTTAGAGTGTTTAATTTGCCATCATCGGAGCACTAAAGTTAACAACAAAAGTAATGTAAGCGGAACCTTTGACAATGGCCTAGAGATAATGGCGCTTTGTTCTTCTCTCTGAACTACATCTTTACGAATAATCGCATGACTAAACTATAGATACTTTTAGATGTTACCCTAATAACCTGTAATATGATTTAACATAAATTATCGGCGCTGAACTTATTCACATCAGTACAAAAATATATTTTCTACAACAAATACAACGCAAACAAAGAGCCCTACAAACGAAATATGTACACAAATGTGATAACATGCCTATGCTTTTTTAGGCTACGTAAGAATTTTATATATGCGTGCTGATCTTAAGAACACTAAGATTTAGTGATCTCTTTAACTTTTTAGCTTAAAATCACCTTAACAAAATGCTCCCAAGAGCAGTCAAAACACTTTACCGAAGAGTTTCCACTTATCGGTTTTCAACTCTTGCGTAGAGTATGTTTGGTTGCGTTCAACTACAATAAAAGAGATAAAATAAATTTAAAGCTGTTGTCATTCCTTTCCGTCTTTGCTGGCTGTTTGTTTGATATGAACGGCGAACGCTTTCGATGTGGTGACACCATGTGCAAGCCGTGTTTTAAACTATACTGCTGAGTCAGCGTTCGGGTTTAGATAGTTTTCTCCTTAAGGTCGTATTCCCTCCGGGGGCACGTTTATAAGTCTTTATGGATTACTCAACCATCTAGACTTGTGCTGCTGGGGGTATAGATAGTGTGATTCGTTTTACATCCGCACCTGGCTATGTAGTCTTAATCAGATGGTGGATCAAACCACTGCATAATTTGGAACGTCATACATGCATCCTAGGAAGCCGAAGACATAATTCTAAGCAAAAGAACCCCCTAGATGCAACTTTAATGATTCCAGGGCAGGGCTGCAAACCATCACACCTTGCTAAAGAGTTGGAGGCTTTCCAACTCCTGTCCAGAACACATGTCTAGCATGCTCACTGGACTGGATCATTCACTTTGCGTGTCATTATCAGTGAGATGATCCTGGCCAGCATAATAACCATTATACTGTTATGGGGCCGCGAAACCACAACCACTACGTTACTCCCATATAGCGGCCAACCTCAATGATCAGCCAGAGAACTATTAAATGTCTAAAGAGACAAATAATGAACTCTGCGGCTCACTGATCCCCATGGAAATAAAGTGGAGCTTCCAGTTGACTCCCTGCCTGTCTTCAGGGGACTGGGCTCCCTTTTTCCCCCAGTTGAACAGATCTAGATAGCTGTGCCGTACTATAAAGACCATAAATGTGCCCCCGGTGGGGGGGACTGCTGGGGGTATAAGGGAGCCCAGTCTCTTGAAAGCAGTAGGGGTCAACTGGAAACTCCACATTATTTCCACGGGAATCAGTAAGTCACAGAGTTCCGCTAATTGTCTCCTTAGCCTTTTAGCTGTTCTCTGACTGATTATTGAGGTTAACCTTTCGGGAGTATCATGGTGGTTGTGGTTTCGCGGCCCTCGCCTGAACTGACTTAGAGGGCCAGGATCATCTCGCCTTTAATAACACCAATGGGTGAATGACCCGGATCCAGTGAGCATGCTAGTCATGTGTTCTGGATGGTCTCCAACTCTTCAGCAAGGAGTAGTAGTTTGCTTTGGAACCGCTGAAATTGCAACTAGGAAAGACCTGTTGCTAAAATTCCTCCTCGGCTTCCTAGGGTGTGAATGACGTTGCATTTCATTCCTAGTGGTTTAACCACCAACTGATTAAGGCTTACGGCCAGGTGCAGATGTAAATCTTATCACGATATGAAGGTCCTATCTGCTTCTGTAGGTAAAGTGCCCGATAACCTGTATTTTACGCTAACGTATCGTACTGTTTTTCCAAACTTTTCTTTTATATACCATTCACTAACACCCTTTTTAAGTAAGTGCATGTTTTGTTTGGGTCTCACACATTATGCTTCTGCATGCACTTGTATTTTTATTATTGTTACGCATTCAGTTAAAGTATTAATGCTTACAACAAAATTGAACACGTTTTGGTGGCAAATTGAATTATAGTATTACGAAACGGATGAATGCACAGAGTGATGGGAAAATACAATGAAAATTTTCTGCTGGTTTGATTATATTCTTTTAATACATTTAAAAAAAATAAATGTATTTTATTTTACAATTTTTTATTCAGTTAAATATTTATTGGATTATTAATAAATTGCTGAAAGAAATTTACAGGATAAAATTATATTAAATTGTTTAATGAGTTTATTGTAATTTAAAATAATTTACAGTAATGCTGATTATCTCTTTAAAATTTCACTGCTTACTAGACAAGGTTAAATTGTTATTTTATAACTTAAGGCTATAGGCTTACAGTTATGCTCTAATAGTGTAATGGACCATTTGAATAAGTGAACTACAAGTTAAGAAAAATTGCATTCTTTGTTTAGTTCCGTTCAGACTACAAATATTTTCATTCTATTCTCCCTTCTTGAAGTTGCCTATTTTCCTTGAGTCTTATTCTCTCATCTTCCATGACTGTAATTGTTTCAGAGTATCGATTTATTAAAATTTTCTTTCAGGTCACTTCTCGGAATTGCAAACACTTGCCTAAGGCTAAGAGTGCTTATAGTACCTACATTTAAATGGCTAATGCAAGCCATTGTTGAAAAATTCACATAATATGTATGTGCGCCACCTTTTTAAAATCTCTCAGCACAGTTGTCAAATACCATGATCTTTAATTTTCAGCCTAGGAAGATTTTATTTTAAGTGCTGACTTTAACCTGCCACTAATACAATTACTCAGCTTATGGCAATTCAAATATATATCCAATCAACTTTCTGAACTTGCTATCATGAGACGACAAGTTCCAGCAATCTTAGAAATGATTTATTCCATGTCCATGTTGCTATACTTTATTTCCTCAAAAATTACATAATTTGACAGTGTATAGACACCTGTTGAAGCTTACAGTGTTTTCGTTGAAACTCGTTGCAATGCATAATTGTCACACTTGTTGGACAGATTACGAATACCATACTTAATCAAACATATTTTGTGTTAAATATTTAATTGTTTAAAAATGAAAATTTAGAGGGTTATTTATTCGCCCTTATAACGTTTATCGTCGTTAATACTGCATGACGTCTCTCTTTATCGTTTGTTGGATATTGATATTTGCTTTGTCAATATTATCATTTAACGACTACTTGCCATATCTATTGGATATTTTAATTGACTTTGTCATGAATCTTGATTGATTTTGCCGTCTTCAATTAAGATAAGTATTTAGTATTGTGTGCATTCACAAATTTAATGAAAATGTACCATCATTCACAAAAGGTGAAAAATAGAATAAAAATTTAAAGAAATTAAATACGCTAATTTCGGCCTTTTGAAAATGTTTAAGTTGAAAGAGAGTGTGGAAACTTTGCTAGAAAATTTCGAAAAGGCAATCTCTATATATTTAAACACACAAAGAGGTGTGTTGCGACTTTACTAAATAATTTTGCCCATCATATGCATTTAATATGATTTAATGATGTGAACACATTTAGCGGGACTTTAAATTCAAAAAGTCAAAAATGGTCACAAATAAAATAGTCAAGAAACCTAGTCGAGGCGGATTTGGAGCTTACATTTAGAGTCTCAGAGTAATCCTCTTCAGTTAAAAAAAAAGTTAGAGAGACCTATACTATAGTCCTATCTGTTCCCTATTACTAACAACAGAAAAGGACAGCTTAATTACAATAAAATTAAAAATAACACCATAAGTAGCAATAAAACCTTTTCTTTAAAAAAAAAACACATAAGAAGAAAAAAATCTGCCTCGACTTTAAAATATTGTTACGAAGATGATTTGTTTAAATTTTCAAGAAAAATAATTATCAGCAAAAAAGTAAATGAAATGACCTATTGTGTCGTTTTTTACGAAATCTTATACACACAAGACAACAAAAACATGGTTATAAGATATTTCACGAATTAAGCTAAACAATAGAACACAAAATCAACTAACAGAGAAAAAAACCAAAAGAAAAACACAAGGCCAAGCAGACACCTACACTGAATGATAATAACACCAACAATATGGGATGCTGGTAAAGTAGAATACTCTTGTATATGCGAGAACCGCTTAGAATAGATATATAATCACCACTTGCTGCGAAAATGAATCCATTCAAGTTGAATCATCAAGTTAAGTAAAGATAACAAAGTTACCATCGAGTTAATAAAAAAAGTCGTTTAAATTAATTTAGAACTCTAAAGTGCTGTGTTCTTATGTTACATAGAAGAACTTATTATGGCAGAAGCCGTAATAAAAGGAATAAAAATAAAAGGAATAATATTATTGAATGTTTTAAATGGATAATAATCATAATGACCAAACCAAGCTATTAAAAATTAAAATTTTATATTTTCACTCAAACACGTTGATAAGGAAAAAAAGATGCGATGTATTAAGTTAATTAAAAGTGAACGAATTTAAATTCTTTAGTTATTAGATGTGTGTTCACTTTTCATTTAAATTATCGCTAATTGAGCTTGCCTTAACGTAGTTGTGATTGAAAATTAATATTGATGTTAATGGTAACACAATAGCGCTGATTTTTTCGTTCAATTTTTTGCCAATTATATCACTAATATATGTCGAAGGCCAATAATTTTAGCTTAAAAAAAGATTAATTTATTTATCAATGTTTACCTTTGTGCCAAACACTGCTTTGTAAGTAACTAATAAAGTAAAAGAAAAATATAATAACATATTTATACTTTCACCACCAAATTTATAGTGAGTTGCTTTATTACTATTGCTGACAACAGCTGCTTAAACTCTAGCTTCATTCGGGATATTCTCTGAAATCTTAAACAGAATTCTATATAAAACAAAATATGGCAAAGTGAAATCTCGTAATGTCGACGGGAATACCGCAACATTAAGAATACTGTAACATAAATTTATTTATACAGAATATTCCTTAAGGTGTTTGGTATGCAGTACTTTGTAGTGTACAGTACTATCGAAACCATATACAGATGACGCCAATATGGTTTAATTCGTACAAATAAATTTCTCTGTTATTAATTAATACTAATATGCTCTTGCTAAAGTAGTGTTCCGAAAATCATTTTAATGACAGCTCATGTATTGAGTTGTTTAGATTTGTTCCGCCAGTAAATGATTTACTGTTGTCACTCCTTTCAGCCTTTGCTGGCTGTTTGTTCGGTATAAACGGCGATCGCTTTCGATATGATGATATCATTGTCAAGCCGGTTCCAAACTGTTCTGGCGAGTCAATGTTCAAATTTAGGTTCCCCCCGGGGGCACATGATAGTCTTTTTGGAACCTACTATTCCATTTAGATTTGTGACTTTCGGGGTAAAAGGGAGCCCAGGCCCCTCAAAGACTAGTAGGAGTCACCTGGACAATCCACATATTTCCACGGGAAATCAGTTGCCCCAGAGTACAATATTTGCTCTCTTTAGACAAAAAATGTGCTCTGACTGGTTATTGAGGTTGGCCCCTATATGGGAGTATCGTGGTGGTTGTGGTTTCAGACCCTCGTGAGAGTTTGTGGGTCGGACCATTCAAATTAACACAATGAATGGTTCAGGTCCAGTGAGTATGAATGCTGGCGTGTTCTTGATAAATAAGAGCTTCATGCGTTCTGGACCAGGAGTTGGAAAGTCTCCAACTCCTCAGCAAGGAGTGAGGGCACGGCCTACTCCGGACTTTCTAAATTGCTACTAGAAGTGACTGGAGGATATACGTATCTGAAGGCCTTCTAGGGCGTAGTTGGTGTCCAATCAACTAAGTGGTTTAACTACCATCTGATTATGACCTCGCGGTCGGTGCAGATGTAAAACAAATCACACATTCCCCCCGGGGGTCCCCCCGGGGGCACATTATAGTCTTTTTGGAACCTACTATTCCATTTAGACTGGTGTCTCTGCGGGGTAAAAGGGAGCCCAGGCCCCTCAAAGGCTAGTAGGAGTCACCTGGACAATCCACATTTTTCCACGGGAATCAGTACGCTCGCAGAGTTCACTATTTGTCTCTCTAGCCAATTAGCTGTTTTCCGACTGGTTATTGAGGTTGGCCCCTATATGGGAGTATCGTGGTGGTTGTGATTTCAAGACCCTCGTGATAGTTTGTGGGGCGGATCATTCATAATGAACACAATGAATGGTTCAGGTCCAGTGAGTACGAATGCGGTCGTGTTCTTAATTATATTAAACTTCATGCGTTCTGGACCAGGAGTTAGAAAATCGCCAACTCTTTAGCAAGGAGTGAAGGCTGCGGCCTACTTCGGGCTTTCGAAATGGCTACTAGGAGTGACCGGAGGATATACGTTTTCGATGGCCTTCTAGTACGTAAATGACGTTTGCAAATCATTCAAGTGGTTTGACCACCATCTGATTATGACTACCTAGTCGGTGCAGATGTAAATCACATCAATTAAATAAACCTAATGTACTTTGTGCAGGCCCCACTATTATTTCAGTACAACTTTAAACTTCGTCAAGCGAAAGGTAAATCTCGCTAAACAAAATTGTTTTGTCCTAGTATTTCACAGTGCAATAATAAAGCCACTTCGTTATCTCTTTATCTAGTAACTGATTACTTTCCCTTTTTATGAAATCATTTTTGCGGTGCAATATCTAGATAATTTACTAACTATGAAGACGCTATCAACTCTTACACAGTTTTGCACAAAAGCTATAATAAAAATGCATTGAACCATTAGAGTGACTTGCATAGTTACCAAGCTTACTAAGGAATGTAAATTTTAATTGTGTATATAACTTCAGTCTCCTGAAGGCTGATTCAATCTTTTACGATTTTTATCGCGTTCGTGGGATCATTGTAAAATTGAAATGTAATCTTACCGCGAACCTCCTCTATTTTGCAGTTTTTAATATTTTAACAATTCGTAGAACTCCATTTTGTAATATATAATTTTAGCTTCGTCGGCCATAAAAATTTATTAATTATATTTTCAAAGTGATGTAATTTTAAATGCTCTTTGAACACAAAAGTGACCACATATATTTTTTTTAACAAACCCTAAGTAATAAAAAATTATTGAAGTAACGTTTCTCTTTCTAATAAAATACTTGTTATGCATATTGCTACAAAAATATCTTGTTAAATGTAGTAAAGTTTTTATAGCATAATTTGCTGTATAAAAGTATACTTTATTCCGTTGCCTTATTTTAGGCGTACCAATTAAAAATCAATTTCTTTTATGCCAAATTCATTTCTTCAAGCTTTGTCTGGCTATTATATTATTCAAAGTAAGTATAAATTCAAACCATATCTAGGGTACAAATTTAGGCTTAATTAAATTATTTTCATACACTTATCGCATTAATAATGCTATTTGTGTACGAATAACTGTTTGCTTATGAGTTTGTTTGCACATATCTACATATTTAGCTTCAAGTATAGGCAACAGCTGTGTGTTCAAATTTGTTGTTGTTTCTTGAAGTTTGACACGAAGTACGAAATTAATTTTCAATTAATCATTTAAGATGTATATAATTCTAATTTAATTAAAATAGAAACAGAGCAAAGATATTTTAAATATACTCATACATGCATACACACACACACACACACACACTACCTAAAAGTCAAATATTTAACGAATCCAACTATATCACATTTACGTTCAATTATAATGAAAAACTATATATTAAAATCATTTTATGAGAAACGACTTTGTATGCACGTAAGTAAATATTTTAATATTAACGTTTGGCTTTTAATTATATTTATTCTTTGATAATAATGACGTAAGTAGTTCATAGCAGTTCATGAAAGATTGAATGAAGTATGCGATAGAACACAAAAAGATATAATGAATATACAATATACAGTACAAGTATAGCATACGCAACACTAATTATTTGGCAACGTAATGTATGCAATTATACGTCGTAAATATTCCAAGCTTTCTTTCAGTTTCAGGTATCTTACCATCTTTTTTTATACTAAAAGAAGCATCGTGTTCTTTATGACAGTTGAATTGCTTCGTGTCATGTTAAAATTGTATTATTTATTCCTCATGATTACTAAGATAAAAACATCTACTATCTGTAGCAAATAATTAAGCCAGGCTAAGACAAATAAAGTCTTTCATTTATTGCTCTAAAATTAAAATTCATTTGACTTTAAAGACATTTTTTGTAGATTGAGGGGAGCGTAAGTACCAGCAGGCTGTACAAAATCGTACTGGGTTAGCTGCTATTTTCCCAATGGTTCTCTGTCGCTTTGCATGTATTGAGTAAGGCAAGTTATGGGTTTACCCTTTTTTAAGATAAGCTAGGAACTTTATAAGGAGATGTGGGTATCAGAAAGTGGTGCTGGTAAATTTCTATCGAAGCTTTGACTCAGTCCAACCGCAAACAGGTTATAACATTCGCATGGGCTAAACTACCCCTAATTTAATTGGGGAAAAATTTTATATTTGAACACTGAATCATCAAATAATCTAAACAAAGAAAAGTTTTTAATTTGAAATCTTGCCATCAAATCCTTATTTATCGTAGTTGTTGTTGTAACAGCAACAAAGAAACATTTCTTTAGTTTTTTAATACCAAAAATGTTGATGCTGGCCTCCCCTATTTAAAAGCCAAAACAATGGAAAACTTCAGCTGATGAAAACCATAGATTAACTGCTGTAAAAATCGGATAATGACCTGACTATTAGTAGTTTGTTTGCAGATTTTTTTTACATCTATTTCGATAAAAATTTTGATGAATCCAACGCTTGTCAACTATCAAAGGTGCCATATAGGAATATATCAATTCCATTATTGGATAAATCAACATCTTTTAGCTGTTAAAAAAGCTTAAACTTTCATATAAATATGGTCCGGATAGTATTCCGAGCTGCATTCTTAACAAATATGCTATGGCACTGGCAAAACCTCTTACACAAATCTTCAACTTATCATTGAAATTTATATATTTTCCTAAAATATGGTCTTGTGGTCTGCTAAATTTTGCGCTATACCTAAACATTTTGAGAAAATTGTTACTGGTCGTCTTTTCCACCAAGTATCGTCTATATTGGCTCCTGCTCATCATGGTTTTACAACCATTACTAGCCCTTTGGAATTGAAAACGCTAGTCAACCAGGGATTTGTTCAACGAAAACCACCAGATGTTATTTATTATTATTATATATTATTTACACCGACTTTAGTAAAGTATTTGATAAGGTCAACCACAAACTTCTGATTAGGAAACTTGACCTTATGGGATTCACAAACAATTTACTACTGTGGATTAATTCATATCTTTCAAACAGAACTTACACTTACCTTTAAAGAAATTGTTGTTTGATCTGGTGTGCCGCAAGGTAGCAGCTGGAATCTTTACTATTTCCCTCGTTTATTAATGATCTACAAAGCAATTACTCAACGTTCTATTAATGCAGACGACAAGGAGATATTTTGAACATACAATCGTCACGATGATCATATTCTCCTGTAAAAGAATATTTAGTTCAACGGCTACAAACTTGACAAGCAAAATGTAATTTCAGATGTTGGTATTTTACTGGATGCTAAATTAAATTTTATAGAGCATATTTTGTTAGCCTCTAACAAAGCACGTGCAGTTCGTGGATTTATAAAACGCTGGGCGAAGGAGTTTAGTGGTTCCTATATTACAAAATATATTTACTCTTCTCTTGTCAGACCTATTCTGGAATATGGCTCGATAATTGCGGATCCAATGTATAACGTTTATAGTAATGGCGTGAAAAGGCAGTTCTTGTTATTTTGCTTTCGAAGCTTGCAAGGGAATCCTTTAATTCTACCATCTAACACAAATAGACTTCCTCTAATAAAGCTGACAATTTTAAAAAGCCAGAAGAGTAATATTAAATGTCACCTTTGCTATGACTTTAATAAAAGGAAATGTCGGTTCAGAATTTTTGGTTAGCAATATTTCATTAACTGTTCTGTTAGTTCTAAGCGGTATTTTAAACCATTATTAATTAAAGTATTTAGATCAAGTTATGCTGCAGTTAATCAATTTTATAAGCATATTAATTTTTCTTTAAATGTTAATGCTATTGAATGATATCTAATATTATTTACTGTTTTAATGTCTGTAGAGGTCTTGAATCCATAGACTCAACATAAATAAATAAATAGCAAAATTATGTCGATATTGTGTCTCATCAGAGTGGTGTAGGCCATATGGTTATTGAGTATTAGACTTTTCCTGTGCAAAGTTAATATGAGTTTTATATTGCAAGGTGAAGCCATTTACAATTACTAGTCAGAAGAGGCAACTTTTATAAAGAATAGCCATTCCAAAATTGGTCAAAGTAAGTAATATTTCATCTTAATGTAGAACTCTAGAGCCTGTATGGTAATTGAAAGCTTCAAAGTTGTTCGCACTACGAACGAACTGGTACGTGGCGATCATTATTGTTTATTCACCCAGCTGTTTCATTAATCTGCTAGCAGTAAATAGCTAGTAATCGAGGTAACGATGAGTGTCATTAAAATAGCCATTAAGTGGCGCATGTACTTTGGATTCAAATTGAATTGAAATAGCTGTTGAATATCCATATTTCCATATCGGGGATATTATCTATAGTACGTCTACTAACAACCACTATCTTTCGTTTTTCTTGCATTGAGAGATCTTGTAGTTTTTTTTCACGATTTTGATTGTGCGAATCGTATACATCTTCAAAAAGAAAGAAACTTACTTTAGGAGTGCTAGAGATGCGATATTTTTTAGGACATTGGCCCACTGTTTGCATTAATAAATCAAAAACAAACAAATCTAAAGTAATACACAAAAACAATACTTCACTTTTCAGGCACCTAAAGCGTGCTGTAGTAAACTTTATATAAAAATATTAAAAAATATCTTAAAAATGCACTTTAAAGAGTTTTAGTAGAGAATATTTTTAGCAGACGGAATCAGTAACAACAGTAGAGGAGCCTCGATACTATAGGAAATAAAATAGACAAGCGCTCATAGCGTCGCAGGGCCATGGAGTCACTTCTTTCTTTTGAAAAAACTAAACTACTTATGGAAAGCAGAAGAGTCCTCGAGTGTAGTGAGGCAAGCAGATCAAAACAGAGTCAACAACCTCACAATAACCACAGAATACTTCCTCCGCTAGGAAATTTGATTAGCTTTTACCTAGCAAGGCTATGATTATTGTCAAATGATTGTAAAACTCGTATTGTTTAATTAAATTATGGTCATGCCTAAAGTTTTATTATATTCGTTTGGAATTAGTAAGAACCGTATTAAAATGAAAATCTAAAATGGTTTCAACTTACGATAATTTCCCCAATTTTTATTATCACTAATTTTCACTAACCGCAATATTCTTCTTAAAATCACTTTCTCTCAAGTACAAAACGACTGGAAATATAAAGAATATTTTTTTTATTTTTAAGCTTAAAAACGTAAAAAATAAATTTCTTTGCTTTTTACCATAGTCTTCTTCTTTATGTAGAGGTAATTGAAATACTACGGCATATGAATAGAGATCTAAAAAAGATGTTACATCTCAAGTGAAGTTTCAAGTTTTTCTTTTTATAAAATAACTTAACAAAAAATAATACAACAAAATTTACATAACAATAAAAAGTTACTACGTGAAATTAACCTCAAAAGTTACCGCAACGTTTACAATAAATGAGCGAAGGTAAAAATATTTGCATAATAAGCCTGGATAATGCTTTTCTGAATTTTTTGTTTTCCCCTTGTAAGTAAATATTTTACATTTGTTAATCAGCCATTAAACATCAGCTTGAAAGTGAAAGCGAACCTAACTGATTAGTCAGCATCACCAAAAACATCCTTCGCATCGCAATCAACATTATCATCATTTTAGCAGCAAGCAAAAAAATAATAAAGGGTGCTTTTATAGAGGTAGAGAACTTTGAAATGGAATAAAACGAAGTTAAATGCTTTAAATTGACATGGAATTTACTTTATTTGAAAGATAATCTTCTGGCATAATTTCCGGCATATGAAAAGCAGAGGTGACTAGAACGTAGTCTAAAATGGACGACTCATATATGATGACTTTTCGAACTACCATACCAAACATAAAGTAGCAACATTTAGACAAACTTAAAATAATCTCACTTCCTCCAGATAAGTACAACACAATGAACGTAACACAATATACATCATAGCTAAAAACAACGGCTACAAACCCACCATCGATATCCATAAACTGCTTAGACAATAAAAAAATAAAACAGGAATAAAGAAGAAAGACAATTGATACAATACAACGCCATATTTTTACTCACACAGGACCAGAAGTATTTAGAAAGAAGGTTTACTAACAACATTAAAAACCAGCAACAGTCTGGGACATAATATTAGGACATCGACAGAAACAACTGACACATTTGATTCCAGCGGAGTATACAGATTTACTTGTACCTGTAAACATACTTATAGGGCAAACTGAACGAATACGAAAAATAAGAATTACGCTTGTACAGTCGAAAAAGAGCAAATTCCAATTTTGCATTACACCTTGATAGCCACGAACACGCACCAATAGAAATAGACGAATGTATGACATTACTAGACCCTAGCATAAAAGGACGACGAAAACTAGACATTCTTGAAAACACGGAAATCTACGAAACAATAACTTTTAATAGTGACATTATAAAGGAAAAAAATAATAACAAACGAAAAACACCCTCATACGGACCCACCTACCCAGCGAATAATAAAAAACGGAAACACTAAATCGGTCCCGCATAAAATGCCAACTGGCATGGCATGAGTAGATATGAGCGTAATAAAAAAACAACATAACCCCGCACTAATTATACTAACATAATACTAACTCGCCACTACTATCTAGAAACACGGTTTGAAAATGATGTCATCGCAATGAAAGTCGTCGCTGATCAAACCAAGCAAACAGTCAATAAAGACGGTTTTTACCGAGGAGAATGAAAACAGTATTTCATTTACTGGCGGAACAAATCCAAGCAACTTAATACTTTTTCTAACTTTTGTATTCGTATATCGACATTGACGCGGCAAATGTATTTCTCCAGGTTGTCGAGCATTTCATGCCTATCCGTGTAATATAAATAATATAGCAATGTTTAATTTTGAAGGTTAATTCGTGGGTCCAAAGCATTAAACTATGCGTTTACCAAACGTGTTCTTCAATAAATTTACTGTTTCACGAGCTTTGTGATATGTTGTGCCATTTTGTTGAAACCACAGCTTGTACACATCACAATTGATTCAATTGATGAACGAAAAAGATGGTATTAAAGAACACTAAACAGTCAGTTTTTCTGAATCTAACGGTATCGCATAATACACTTGAGCACTGTGAGCACTCCAAATATGCAGTTTTGATTGTTGACATACCCCTTCGAACAATAGCGAGATTCATCGCTAAACAAAATGCGTTTATGAAAATCGGGATCACCAGCAATTCTGTTTTGGGCCCAATTTGCACAACTTGGAGGTATGTTAGGCGTTAGTCTATTCATGTTGCCAAACCAAACTTAAATTACTTGACAACTGACAAGATGGTCGCCACTTAAAAAAAATTGCCAAGTTTAAGTTCTATACCTCTATAGAAAACAGCCGATACTAACACAAATAAACTGTGGCACAATAAGAATAAATATCCCTTGTTATAACAAGGTGTATGTATGCAATGCATGTATAGTAACTGTAAATATAGATGTCTTTTAATCTTGTTATTTGTGTTAAACTTTCTTTTGTTACAGTTTATTGTATTCTTTTGTTCTTTGGTTATAATTTCAAAAAGACAGTGCTTGTGTTAATACTTGCAGTAGGCTACACACGAATACAGCGAGAAATACGCCATTTCGAGGGGCCTTAAAATTATTTCGCAATAATAATGGAGTTCATTGTAGTAAAAACTTTTACACATGCTCGAGTCAATAAACCGGAATGCTTCAGTTCTCATTTCAAAATTAAATAACTCTACAGAACATAGCAACAGCTACTGAATGGAAAATCTAGAAATAGAACATGGTATTTTAATCCTTTACTTTTCGTTTCTTGCAGGGTTTCTTATGAAAAAATCATGATGAGTACATTTCTTCTCACACATTAAGATATTTGAACAGTCTTCGTTTTTTAACACAACTATTCCAATAGTTGGGTCAACTTGGTTCTTCAACATCTAGATTATTTGAAATGCTTTTAAAAAACTAACGCAGCCATTCATGACAAAATAGTCTAAGAGAATCCGCAAGACTGCCTCGCGATCTACTATTTAAACAAGCTGTCAATTTTAATCAATTAAACCACAACTAGCCTGCACTATTGTGTTGTGCTACTTTTGTTTTTAAATACCGGTGTCTTAGATATCTCTCCAGATGTTCTTAAATATGGACGCCTTTCAAATTCCTTAAGCGCTAATGTAACGTAACATATCTGTTCCTTTAATTAAGACTCTGGGTGGTTAGAAAAACGTTTAAACAACATATCAACTGTTTCCACTATATTTAATTATTCAGCTTTCCTTAGTACCCGCACTTCAATATATTTTTCGTGCATAACCACAATATCTGCTAACCGCTTTATTATTACAAAGTTGTAGATCTTATTTTCCTAATTGTTTTTTTTTTATTAAAATTAATTTTTCACCTTCTGGTTTTTCTAAATAATAAAAATTATTACTTTTTTCATAACAAATAGCAAATAAAATAATAAAATAAATAAATACGAATAAATAACTGATGCTAAAATATGTTTAAACCCTTCTTCCATAAAAATTAACTATAATATGATTCAATAAATGATTTATCTGTTTATACCGTCTCAGCCGGGAAGCTATACTAAGTTGTTTGTTTATAATTTTTAACTAATCGAAAGAGAATGGATCTTCTATTGATAAATGTTTTATTTAATGTCGGCAATTATGTATTGAATGCAATATCAGATATATATCCGTTCTGTTGGCCTCACATACGCGAGCCCGTTTGAGCACATTTTTCATTACATTCTCACACATTTTACACGGTATTTCATTAATTTCATCACGAATATTTTTTTGAGTAGTTCAAGTGTTTGTGGTTTATTTGCAAAGGCCTTGCTTTTCAGATATCCCCACAAAATGAAGTCCTAAGCAGTCGAATCAGGCGATCGTATAGGCCAATCAACATCACTATTTATTGAAATATATTGTGGAAATTCCACTGTAATCCTAGCTGTGTGCGATGTGGTACCGTCTTCGTGATACCATATGTTAATCAAGCCCAAAGCACGCAGTTGTGGCGCTAAAAATTTTTTAATCATATCACGACATCGCTCCCCATTCACAGTTACCGTTAAGCCATTTTCATTTTCAAAGAAGTAAGGTCCAACGATTCCTCCTGACCAAATTGCACACAAGACTGTCACTTTTAATGCATGTAAAGGTGACCGTTCCCCAGAACTGACTATTCTGTTTATTTACATATCCATTCAAATGAAAATGTACCTCGTCACTCATTACGATTTTTTCATGAAAATCGCGGTTGTCATGGGCGAGCTGTAACATCCTATTGGCATATGTACGGCGGCAAAAATGGTCTCGTGGAAGAAGTTTTTGTGTATTATATCTGAAAACAAATCCAAATGCTTGTGCAAAATTTTTCGTGCATAAAACTGTACAATATTAGTCCTCCCCGGGGGCACATTTATCGGTCTTTATAGAATACTTGACTATGTAGACCTATGCTGCTGGGAGTATAAGGGAGCCCAGTCTCCTGAAGGCAAACAGGGAGTCAACTGGAAGCTCCACGTTATTTCTACGGGAATCAGTAAGCCCCAGAGTTCCACTAATTGTCTCTTTAGACTTTTAGCTGTTCTCTGTTGGTCCTTCGGTAGTATCTGGGTGGTTGTGGTTTGGCGGCCAGGATGATCTCACCTTTGATAACGCCAACGGGTGAATAATCCGGATCCAGTGAGCATGCTAGTTGTGTGCTCTGGACCAGGAGTTGGATAGTCTCCAGCTCTTCGGCAAGGAGTAGTGGTTTGCAACCCTGCTTTGGAACCGCTGATATTGCAACTAGGAAGGACCTGTTGCTAGAAGTAGTCCTTAGCTTCCTAGGGCATGAATGACGTTACTTTTTATTCCCAGTGGTTTGACCACAATCTGATTAAGGCCTACGGCCAGGTGCGGATGTAAATCTTATACGAAAATGTACAATATTAGTAAATTGTTTTTAGTTGAAAACATCTCAATAACAAACAAAAAGCTGTTAGTTTGATAATATTTTTAATCGAAATATTTAATTTATAATTTAACAATCTTCATAATCTACTAGAAAATAATTTATTTTGTAAAATAGCTCTTTTATTCAACTCGAAAAATAATGTAATTAAGATAACACACTATTTTTATAAATTAATTAATTCCTTCTACATAATAAAAATCCTGAAGGGCTGGAAGTTAAATAATTTTTACTTGAAACTATTTTTTCGTCGTGCTGAAGTCTTGTCGGTTTAAGCAAAGTTCATCAGAAGTGAAATCTAGTTTTAAAGATCATTTTGTTACCACTCGATTGCTTTTTAAGAAATTAGTCACATATTTTGCGATAAACTTAACATCCTTGCCAAATAAACTGAATAGATTAGATGAAAAACGTCAAAAACTAAAGACAGAATACCATGTCATATGAAATATTATAAAGCATTATCACAATTTCTCTAGTTAAATCTACAGGCACTCTGCAAGCTATTAGTTAAGAGTAAATTAGGATAATGTTCTCATAACTACAAAAATTTTAAGCTTATAATCTACTATTATAATATTATAGGATTGATTTAACATTAAATTATTTTATAACTTTTTCGGCTGTTAATAATTGTTGTTGCAAATTTTTAAAATTTATTATAAATAATTTTATTTTTTGAAATCATTTTAATTTAATCTACGTTAGTTTATGCTAGATTCCTTTAAAAATAAATATTTTATTTATTATTCAGAAACTATTTTAAATGTATTACTGTGGGGGAAAGTATATTCATTTTACTACTGCTCATATAGCTCATCAGTAGATTTTACCCCAAGTTTTGTATAGAAAATGCAGGAGTCTTATATCTCAAGTCAAATTGATTAAATGAGAGTTTTCATTGAAGCAACATACCAAAAGGCAACAAAACTCATAAACACTTCTATACAAAATTCAGGATGAAATCCAATGATAAGCTGTTTTTAAAGGAATTCATCACTAGTTAAAATATATAAAATTTATTATAAATAAAAAATTTTAATTTATACGTTTTGAAAATGTTGTATGGAGACTATGCCCGAAACCAACTCATTTAGTTGACCAACTTAAAAGCTTTACAAATAAAAAAGGGCTTATATACTGAGCAGCATATATACATATTTTTGGGGGATTATTCCACGAATTTACCTAGTTTAAGAAAAACCTTAGGTAGTCTTAAAATTATCTTTGCGTGCATGTTACCATGCCTGATACAATTCAAAATTATTTTTTGACATTGACAAAAAAAAAAAAAATTCATAAGCATTCACATGAAATTTTTATTCAAATAGACGTTACACAATACCCCGAAAATGGAGCAAGAAATTTTTAGGCCTTTTATTGTTATTATTACAGCCCTGCATATCTTCTATTAAGATTACAAATACTTCAATGTAGTAAACATTTATTTTTATTCATAGTTGTTGTAAATATTCTCAGGCAGAGAGACAGTTTGACAGTATTAGATACGTACATCCGCTATGGTAAATATTAACACGCAACTTAAAAGATATTAAAGTTGCTCTACCTTTTTAGCGCATTTGGTGTGCCAGTCTTTATCTTTCTTATGCCATCATTAAACCACTATTCTCGCAAACTGTTATCTTAGAAAGCACAACTCACCATTGTTAATATATTAGAATAACAAAAATGTTAAAACCTTAATGGTAAATATATCATTAAACAGGTGAAGAATATTGAAAAGGAAGAAGAAATAGAAACATTTTTACCACTGCCTTTAATAAACCGAACAACAACTACAACTCGTGATCCAATATCTTTTGTTTTACTGCCATAGAAAGTTGACGTTTGTGATTTACTTTAAGTACTGCTTTTTCCTTACCTTCTTTTTGTCTTTATCTTATTTGCTTAGTGTGTATTTGCTTTTGTTTTTAATGTCATTCCTATGAAAATCCTTAAAATATTGGTAGTTCTTTACTTTATAGCCGTTACCAAGCAAAGGCAGGGAAAAGCTAATGGCATCAAATCTCAGGAGATTCGCATTTTATCGTGATACAAAAATTATTTTAATGTACGTCTTTCATGTTTCATGAGCTCAAAGGTAATTAAATATTTCTTTTCTTATCTATTCCCATTCATTAGTTGTATTGTTGTTAGTGTTTTATTATTGTTTGTTTAACGTGTTTATTAAAATGGTGACAAAATTCAAATTTAATTAATTTTCTTTAATTTTAAAACTCTGTCCGTGTTCAAAACAAACAATTTATAGTTAATATTGTGTTAATTACTTCCAAAACTTAATGCATAAATAATTAGAATTTCGTTATTATTATTGTTAATTACTTTGGATTTAAATAATTTTAAAACCATTTGTTGCCATCTACAGCTACTGAGTATATTTTGAATGAAGTTTTACAAAGTGCACTGACCAGAACTTAAAACTAATATACTTTACGTTTTTAAAAGATATTTTGCGTCTTTTTATAGCATTATTATTAAAATATTATAACAATTAATTTTTATTATGTTTGTAAATTAAATAAGTAACTAATTTTCTTAAAGTTTTAAATGATGATGACCCTTTAAAAAGCGACTAAGAAAAATAAGTCCAAAAAGCAAAAAAGAAAAATTAAAATATAAAACTTAACATTCTAAAATTTTTGTCTAAGCAAAACGTAGAGATTCTTTCACTGCCGCATCTAATTTTGGTATTTTCGTTATTTCTTACTTTGTGGCTGTGGCCACAACATATATAAATGCTTTCTTTTCACACAAAAATGCACTATTCTAACGCAGCCAACCAACCATCAAGGCAAGACATGTTTTACTTGATGCGTCAAGCAAACGCTCGCCTCTACTAGGCGAAACTTTCCAGACTATCTTCGCTTTGGTTCCGTTATAAATTCTAGCATACCATCTCTTTTCTTTATTTACTCAAGCCCTTCACTCAACTTAGCCACGATTGTCGTTTTCTTGTTGCAGTTAGGTGAAAGATTGCCAGATTTTAGTTTTGTGACAACATGCTCAGATGGTGTTCCATTTATTTTGAACATTTTCGTAACTACGTGCTGGACATTTTCGACAAGGCTTAATTCACTTTTTGACATTGGAAATTCTAACTTACCACTCCTTCTCTTTATTTACTCAAGCGCCTTTACTCAACTTTGCCGCAATTGTCATTTTTTTATTGCAGTTAGGTAAAACATTGCCAGATTTTTTTTCTTTATTGTATTTTCATATCCTGCTTTTTAACTTATTTTCTTCTTAGATCAGTTTTTAGAGTTTTGCTTTGCCTTAAATTTAAAGTTGTTAACAACATTGGCAGTTATTGACAATGTGACAAACAATAAAAATATTTCAGCTCAAAACCGGAACAAAGAAGAAATAACGAAAATCTATAAGCCAACAGATTACACACCAGGATTATTCGAAAGATTGAAACGTTCGGACATTTATCACAAGCAAGAATATACCCTAGCGAAGAAAGCAATCAATATGATATGAAAGCTTTTTACCAATATGAACATTAAACAAAATGTACAAATCTAATTTAGTCTATTAGATAATATGTAACGGGAACGGCATTAGCATATGTCAAAACAAGCTTTAAAACAAGACTATTGCACAAATCCGACTTAAAAGTAGAAAAAGAATCGAGTCCAAAAGCTGCCCTTGCAGCCTCTGTGCAATAACCGGACATTAGCCAAATTTTGA
The DNA here is from genome assembly GCA_030448955.1 of Trichopoda pennipes. Taxonomy (NCBI): domain Eukaryota; kingdom Metazoa; phylum Arthropoda; class Insecta; order Diptera; family Tachinidae; genus Trichopoda; species Trichopoda pennipes. The sequence continues at coordinate 2,757,465 of JASKUP010000108.1, read as the reverse complement.
AAAGGTGAGATTAAATGTGAGATGAATAACTCATCAAGGAGATATTGGCGGGGGATTTAACTTATAATAAATATCACAGCTAAAATTGCAATTAATTACAAAACAGGTGCAGACAATTTCGCTCAAATATATCGATACACACGATACACATTTACCGGTCTTTATAGAATACTTGACTATCTAGACCTGTGCCGCTGAAGGTATAATGAAACCCAGTCCCCTGAAGGCAGCAGGGTACAACTGGAAAGCTCCACGTTATTTCCACGGGAATCAGTAAGTCCCAGAGTTTCTGCTAATTGTCTCTTTAGACTTTCAGCTATTTCTCTGACTGATTATTGAGGTTGGCCCTTCGGGAGTGTCGTGGTAGTTGTGGTTTTGCGATGATGGCCAGGGTCATCTCACCTTTAATCACACCTACGGGTGAATGATCCAGATCCAGTGAGCATTCTAGTCATGTGTTCTGGACAGGAGTTGGATAGTCTCCAGCTCTTCAACAAGAAGTAGTGGTTTGCAGCTTTGCTCTGGAACCGCTGAAATTACAACTAGGAAAGACCTGCTGCTAGAATTAGTCTTCGGCTTTCTAGGACGTGAATGACGTTGCTTTTCGTTCACAGTAGTTTGACCACCAAGTGATTAAGGCCCACGGCCAGGTGCAGATGTAAATCTCATCACGAAAAATACGCAATAAACGAACATAAAAATTAACAACTAAAGAAAACTCAGTGACAAGGCTTAACAGCAGAAAAACACTACAGCGTAATATATGTATCTTTTTCATAGTAGATGCATTGGCAATTGTTACAATGAATTCAATTTCGCACGAAAAGTGCAATAAAATAATTAAAATCCACTATGGAAATGATGGTTCTGTTAAAGTTCTGTTAAAGTTGCATATTTTCGGACAATATAATCGTCATTCTGAGACCCCTATTTAGAATTTGGTCGTTAAATTTGAGTCGACAGGGTTGATACAAAATATACGAAAATTAACACGTGTTCGGCCGGATCGTTCAGCTGAAAACATCGCAGCTGTGAACCACAGTGTTAAATCAGAACCAAATATATCATTTCCTCAACGTTCTCAATTGTTGACGCGTATTTTGCGTAAGAAATTGACTTGGAAGCCGACCAACCATTCACTTTGCCGTAGATTCGCTTAATTCATGAATCATCGGCTGGTTTTTCTGAAAAAATATTTTTTTCAGACGAAGTCCATTTCCACTTTTCAGGATAAATCAACAAGCAAAATTGCCGCATTTGGGATTCTAAAAATTCTGGATCGATTATTAAGGAGCCTCTGCATGCTATACGTGTCCCTGTATGAGCTACGTTTTTTTCGAAGATGAGACTGGAAATGCGGTAACGGTCACGCTAACGCGAGATGCTAACAACTCAATTTTGGCCTATTATTAAGTTGATATTTGCAATGTCATCATTGGATATCACCGATATGTGGTTTCAACAGGACGGTGTCACATAGCCAATGAAACGATCAATTTATTCCAAACCAAATTTCCCAATCGCATAACTTGACGGCAATCAGCAGTTAAGTGGTCAGCCAGAGCGTGTGATTTAGTACCACTGGATTATTTTTTGTGGGACTATATTAAGGACAGAGTCTATATGGAGCCAATCATATAGATTTCAGCCTTAAAACTAAAAATCCGCAATGTGATTAAAGAAATAAGTCCACCATTTTACCAAATAGTTATTAAAAACTTTGATGAAGGAAAGATATCTGTCAGCGTGGTCGTGGTGCACATTTCTCAGATATCATTTTTTTTACAATAATAAAAATACAATAGAAATCGTAATCTTCTTAATCTAAATTGTATATTTTATTTTGTTTTAGAAAACAGCCTTCTCTTTGAAAAACCCTTTATGACAGCTTCTTGAAGAGTATTTTTTTAGAAGGTCCTTTCGGTTAATGGATTTTTCGCACTACTGAAACGAACAATGGAGAGATATAAAAATAAAGATCATGGACGTATTTTTACTTTATCTCGATATTCTCATCATCATGCACTTTTTAAAATTAAGTAATTTTATTATTCGTGCTTGATTCCTTTAAATAAATATTTCGTGATATTCTCACGAAATATTTATTACAAAAATTTTTATTAAAAAATAAACATTTTATGATATTCTCATAAAACATTTATTCCAATAAAAATAAAAATAAAAAATATTTTAAATGTATTACTGCGGGGGAGAGCATATCCATATTGCAATTTCACTATTGCTCAAGTAGCTCATCAGTGAATTTTACCCCAATATTGTATAGAAAAACCTAAAAGTCTTATATCCAAAGCCAAACTGATTCCATGAGAATTTTTTCATAAAATCAACATAGCATAGACAGCAAGACTCAAAAACACTTCTATACAAACACAGAAAAACATTTCAAAACAACAAAAAACATTGTTTATTTTTAATCATTTCTACATAAGGGTTGCCATTGGAAACCATTTATATGTAATTTGAAAATTCAGAAAATAAAAAATATTTGTAAATAAATTTACAAAATTTCTAAGAAAGCAACGGGCACATGCAATGGAAATAAGTAATTTATTCATCGGAAAATGATTGAAAATGATTCCGATGAATAAATTACTTTTTAAAATTATTTAGCCAAACATACCCCGTCTCTAATTATCCGGCCGAATGAAAACACAAATTTTTCGGCCAGCAAAGTGAAAAATAATCCACTTAGATTAAATCGATTAGAAGCGCTGATACTGAATTTAACTCAAGAATCCATGACTCGAGAACCTTTTGCCTAGCTAATGGAAATAGCGAAAAATAAATTCAAAAATAATATTTAACAATCTAAATTTTATGTTACAAAATAAGTAACCTAAAGAATACAACAATAAAGATTTCAAACGCTCTAAAAACAGATATTAAAGTACCTTAAATAAAAAATTAATTTCGTATGACATAAATGGCATAGCCTCAGTCATAAAAACAAAAGGCTATAACAATAACTGCTAATGTCTTTTTATCGTTAAACTTAAAATAATGTTTCTAACTCAGACACACACAATATCAGCAACAAAAATCGAAACCAATAAAATAACCTAAAGGACAGCAATTAAAATAAAAGTTAAATATTTCTATATATTGTGTACTACACATTCTATAATATAAATGCATTTTTTTGTTAAATGTGGACATGTAGGTCAAATTTTGTGTCAAGTGTGTTTACACATTACCAACCACAAACTACTATGACCACAATAACAATGTTAATGCCAGAAGTTCTTATGCATTCGCAAACATTATCAATAATGATAAATACACACAAACATGTTAGGATTTAATAAAACCCTTGTCAAAGTCAATATTACCGCAACATATTTAAATATTTACAAGCAGAAATTGTAGACTATGTCAAGTGTAAGTAAAATTAATGTAATATGAGACACAAAGTATAGTCAATGTACCCCAATAATATTTTATTTAATTTTTATTCCAAATTATGTTAAAAGTTTAATTTTAATGTTATTTCCTTTGGTGACAAATTTTTATTTCACGTTTGAAAAGAACAAAAAATTTTAGGAACAAAATTTCAACGAAAGGGTAAATTTTTTTTAAATAATAAATATGAATTATATTTATATGACCTTTAGCTAGGGATAGTAATTGAATTTGGTGTTCTCAAAAATATAAAATTGTGTATGTGATTTTTGTGCCTTTAAGTTTATCTTCTGGAGCTGCTTCTAAATCTTCTGTTCTGTAGATGATTATTTTAGTAGTTTAATTGTAGATATCTTTAATTGATAGATGTCTTGAAACAGTGGAAATTTTGTTTATAGAAATCGAACGCGTCATCTTGTGGATTACTTGTATTCAATAGCTTCTTCACATAATATCGAATATCGAATGTTGCTTTAAACAGAACTTGGTTTTTACAAGATATTAAATGACAACTCTGCTCAGAGAATCTCCTTTTGAACATTTTCTGTAGTCTTTATTAAAAAAGGCACTTGTACACATTGTTTAAAAATGTTGTTTTATAAATATAATTTTTATTTAACAAGACAATAACACAATATCAAAAATAACCCAAGTGAGAAAATACACATGTCAAAACATAAAAAGACGGAAAACAGTACTATTTTGTGGTTGTATATGTGTATTATATGTGTAAACAAGCCTGTTATGTATTTGAAAATTACAATTTCTCTGTCAAAATGAAAGTGTATTAAATGTTGAAACTACTAATAAGGACTATTGTATACATTGACTTCAACACATGTTAACAAATTTTCAACGGGTAAGAAAAAGCGCACAAAGTTAAAATTTCCTTTTTTTAAGACAAGCTTAGAAAGCTATACAGTTCATACAAGGTGGCGCAAAAGAAATCCTCCTATCAGAAAATGCTATAAATTTTGCGATTGGCCCCTAATGTCAGTTCTGTTTTGACATTTGTGTAGTAAACACATGCGAAATACACGTTAATAAACAATGTTACGCTACACTGCTCCAGAACGCGGAATATTGGTGACTATTTATTTAACCAATAATCGCTCGGTGACTTTGGCACAACGTGAATTTCGTCGCAGATTTCCTAGCCGTCCAACGCCTACTGGTGAAACACTGCGACGTTTAGCCGCTCGCCTCGAAGAGACTGGCACAACACGAGATGCTGCCAGGCGTGGCAGCCCCCGGAGTAGCCGTTCTGCAGAGAATATTGCTGCTGTAGGCGAGGATGTCATGGAAGCGCCGTCGACATCGACCAGACGACGTGCCACGCAAATGGGTATCAGTCGACGGTCTTTACAGCGAATTTTGGTACAAGATTTAAAGATGTTTCCGTACAAAGTCCAGACGGTGCATCAGCTGTTAGCTGCTGACCGCCAATCGCGTCTAACATACGCTCAAGCCATCCTTAATCACCACCAAGAGGAAGATGATTTTTCATCAAAAATCAAGATCGCCTGATTTGAGCGCTGCAGACTTCTTTTTGTGGGGCTTTTTGAAGTCGCGGGTTTATGTCAACAAGCCTCAGACTCTTGCAGCTTTTAAAGACAATATCCGTCAAGAATGTGAGGACCTATCGCCGGAAGTTTTGGCCAAAGTGATGGAAAATGCCATAAAAAGGGCTCAAATGACAATCAACTGTGGCGGCGGCCATTTACATGACATCATATTCTCGACTTGATGTAAAAAAATTAAAAGACCAAATAAAAATAATCCACAAGAAGAATCAAAGTTTTTCATTTATTTTTTTAATTACAGCCAAAAAAACATCGGAAGGTTATTTTTGCGCCACCTTGTACAACATTATGTTTATTAGGTGTTTATATATACACACACATACATTTTCACAGTAGAGACTGACGCATTGTTGCAGAAGCAATTAATTCAAGTTCGGTCGCAATCCAAAATCAACGTATTGCTGTCTTTTGATTCTGGTGATTTTAATGTCCACAACTGTTCTAGACTTCGCCATTCGGGCCATACAACAACAGAATGTTGAGTATGTTGAACCTTTGTGCAATTAGTGAATGAGCCAACATACATTCCTTGTATTGAAGGGTGCCAGAGAAATGCGTTCACTGTTAGGAATTAAATTAGTTTTGGAATGTTTTTCAACTAGTGCTTATTTCGTGAATGGTAACACTTAGCTCACGTTTTATCCTTCCGCTGAACGAACATGGTTCTGTATACGCTGGAACAACGCTCGGAAATATTACGACATTACTTTGAAAATCATTGTAATGTTGCAGAATGTGTGCGAAAATTGCACACAGATTTTGGAATAAGAAAAGCACCGTCAGCTCCATATGTTCGTTATCTTGTAAAAAAAGTGAAAAAAACTAGCATCCTCATCGATAAACCAAAGCGTGAAAGGCCAAAAACAGTGCGTACACCCGAGAATATTGCTGCTGTGGCGCGTGAAGCGCCATTACCATCAATGCACCGTCGTTCTCAACAATTGAATATTTCAGAGACATCATTGAGACGAATTTTGCATAAAGACCTCGGTATGACACCATACAAAGTCCTGTTGGTTCAGGAGTTGAAGCCAAGTGACCATCCAATGCGTTTTCGCTTCGCTAAGTGGGCCTGCGATCGACTTGCAGAAGATGCCAATTTTGCAAAAAGAAATCATGTTTTCAGATGAAGCTTCATTTGAGCTTGGCGGGTATGTAAACAAGCAAAATGGTCGCATTTGGGGCATAGAAAATCCGCACGCATACATTGAAAAGCGGACGTACCCAAAACGAGTCACTGTTTGCTGCGGATTTTGGTGCAGAGGCATAATTGGGCCATTTTTCTTCGAAAATCAGGAAGGAGTGCCCGTTACAGTCAATGGCGATCGTTATTGGGCCATGTTGAACAAATTTTTGTTCACAAAAATTGAAGAGGAGGATATTGGCAGCATTTGGCGCACAGTGAGACAGCCCTATAGTAACTGCGGCAAAAAAATGGTTTTTGGCGTGTCGTTCAATTTGGACGAAATTTTCACAGTATATTAACAGCTATATGAGTAACAATTCCCTGAAATTTCAGCCTCATAACTTCATTACATTTTGGTCTAGAGCAAGTCAAAGTTGAGGTATGCCAACGCGCTTGAAATATGTTAGTTCAATATGTAATATTCAAAAGCTTATTAATAAAAAAAACCTAATAAATATAACTTTAAAGTATTTTTTTAATTAATTTAGTTAATTATCAGAATGAGTAGATGAAAAAATTAATTTAAAAAAATACAAAAACAAATTTCTTAACCACAGATTTGTGGTGTAAAAATTGAACATTTCCATTTTCAGTGGACTAGGAAATATAGAGCAGCCCCTCGCCCTAGATGCAGACTTATATCAAATGACAGATTAACGTCTCAGCTTTCACTTGAAGTAAAGGGCATTTAGCAAAAGTTTGCAAAAGTACTTTAAACATACAAAAAATACGTAACGCTCACATTCTGTCGCTATACGTTGAAGGTCATTGATTTTGGGTGTTCTTCTAATGATCTCTTTTGATAAGAGATTAGCATTTCTCTAACATATTTGATATCGGATCACTGATGAAAATGTTTCTGATAAAAATATGTTTTTAACATATCTTGTTCCGTTAAAGTAACTGATCTTTACAATGATTCTTATTTGTGATGGACAAATTCAGAACTATCTTCAACAAGACCTATGAAATACCAATTTGTGAAAGAAACAGCAGATGTTATTAACAATGAAGTGAATCGTATAAATAAAGAAATTCAAAATTTAAAAACGACAGAATTCGAAATGTTTAAGAAAAAGTTTGCGATATCTCATAGTTTAACTATTACGATGATTGACGGAAAAGTGGCAGCAACAGTTGGTAGGAATTGCTCGATGGCTGTTTGTATCATATGTGGGAAAAACCTGCTGAAATGAATAATTTGGAAGCAGTTATCTTGAGAACAAATTCAGCTGCAACATTGAAAAGTTATAAAGCGTGGAGGACAAATAGAGATACAAAAGAACAGAAGGAAGCTGTTAAAATAGAAATAAAAAAAAATTCAAATTAGTTCTGGGTTTAAAAGTCGATGTGGCGAAATCTTCTCTAGAAGATTTTTTGGAAATCCAGAAATAACCGCTGACATTAATACTACTGAAAAATAGATGTTGGTAAATTCCATACGTATTGCAATAATACTGCAATTGTATGTAGAGCTTTATGGCTGCTATTACATGCCTATCAGTGTCCATAAAGTTCTCATTCACGGCAGCAAAATGGTATCTGAGGCTATATATTGCCAATAGGTTTGTTTGGAATTTTTATTTTTGAAAGTATTTTTTTAAATTTAATTTAATATTAACTTTTTTTTTGCTACAGGAATGTTATCCGAAGAAGAGCAAGAAGCAATGAATAAGGAGTGTAGAAGCTGTAGGCTATTCCATTCTCGTAAAAATTCACGTATTTCTACAAATGAAGATGTAATGCACTATTTGCAAATATCGTCAGATCCTTATATTAATTCATTTAGAATGAGAATGAAATTGAAAAAATAAAAATACCATGATGATGTTAAAAAATTATTGATAGAATGAAAAAAAAAATGTTCTTTTTTATTGCATTTCAATGGGAGGTGGGCGTAATAGTGGGCGAATTTTCTTAATTTTTTTTTTTAAAACTGGATATGCCTCAGAAACATCCTGTGCAAAATTTCAGAGCTCTACAACGACTCCTTGTATTTAATGCCGGCGTTGTCTCACTGTGCGGCGCTACGTGCCACACAGCCGAGGCTACACTTGACGTTTTGCGCCTTATTTTGGAAGATCGCATTATCAGCCGCAGAGCTGATGTCGTTCGGCCACCTCGGAACAGCGGTTTGACACCGTTGGAGTATTATTTTTGGGGTGCCGTCAAATATAAGCGTTACGCCGACAAGCCAGAGACAATTGACGCTTGAAAGGATGATATTCGTGAAGCCATTTGTGAAATACACCTGCACACAATCGATAATGTGCTTTAAAATTGGACCAACCATTTGAATGAAATTATTTTTCATTATTAACTGGAAGGATTTTACTTTCAAATAAAAAAGAAATTCGAGAAAATATTCAGTAGTTTTGTTTATAGTATTTAAAATAAATAAAAAGTTATTTGGTGGACTCTTTAGTTATGAAAGAAATTAAGTTCGCTTGCTATCCAAAATCAACTGACTGTTGTCGCTAGTTCTTAAAATAAAATATAATTTCCTGTGTTTTGTACTTGAATTTCTGCGCATAAGATATCCCTTTTTTTTAATAATAAAACTAGTAAAAAAGCTGAAACAAAGGCAAGAAAATATATCATCACAAAATAGAACAGAAATTTTTTGACTCAGTTCTAATTATACAGGATTATACTGGGTTAGAATATTTTGTGAGGTTAGAAATAAAAAGGCTTTGGAGTTGAACCAAATGGTTGGTTTTTCGTCACTGTTAAATATGAGTTCGTTGGAAAACAATTTCACCAAAAGCTTCAAAACTGTAGCGCAGTTAATTTCAACGTAAGAAAGGTCCCTAGAAAATTTTACTTTCGATCATCTAAAATACCCACAATACCAATACCTAAAGACGATCCAAAAAAAAACAGTTTATAAATGAAATCTCCCCATCGATTCAACTATCTAAGATGCGCCTAGAAGAGTTAATTGTGTGACTCACACTCCTCATTTTTGCCCTATCTAAACCTTACGGCGGTCAACATACGAATTTTTTTTATTTTTTTAAGACTTTTGTTTATTTATTCTATATTTTGTCTATGGATTCAAGATCCCTACAGACATTAATAATTGTACATAAAGCTTTAATTTAGTTATTCAAATATATAATAAGATGAAATTCAGATAGATTAGAAATTCAGTACAAACTCATATAACATTTAACATAAATTGTTTGTGAGTCCCATAAGGTCAAGTTTCATATCAGAAGTATGTGGTTAACCTTATCAAATGCCTTACTAAAGTCGGTGTAAATAATATGAGTTTACTTATGTTGAACAAATTTCCGTTTGACTAGCGTTGTTAATTGCAAAAGGCTAGTAACGTTTAAACAACCCCTCCTAAAACCATGCTGAGCAGGAACCAACAATTTTTTCAAGAATTTTGGTATGGCGCTAAGTTTAGCAATACCTCTGTAGTTGGCAACATTAATCCTATAACCAGATTTAAAAAAGGAATAATAATAGAAAAATCCTTCGATAGTTTAGGAAAATAAGCAAATTTCAATGAAATGTTGAAAATTGTTGTTAGAGGTTTTGCCAGTGCCATAGCACATATGTTAAATATGCAACTCGGAACATCATGCGGACCGAATTTATATGAAAATGTAAGCTTTTTAAAAAGTCAAAACTGTAATTGATATTTTCCTATATTGCACCTCTGATAGTTGATAAGAGCTGGATGCACCAAAATTTTTATCAGAAAAGGTGATAGAAAAAAAATCTGCAAACAAATTACTTACTGTGAGCTCATCAGCAGATTCAACATTTTTATACTTCATAACAGAGGACCTTTTTTTAGAGTTGACAAACTTGTAGAGATCTCTTGGATTCGATTTGAAATTATTTCGAATTTTATTTAAGTAAACAGAGAAACGCAATTAATTAATCGAATTATTTTTAGCGCGACTAACAAAATAATTGGTGTAGCCAATAAATGATAGATTTAAACTCAAAACTTTTAGGAATACATTGATTCATATACAAATATAATATGTTGTTGTGAAGATCTTCGATTGTACTATCAATACTCTTGGTTGAATAGAGTTTAAAAACAGATACAACCGGTTTGTTTTATTTAGAAGCACGTTTAACATTTGGTAGTTCGTTTTCTTAAGGCAAAACAATTTCTCCCTTGAACAAATTTTGGTGACACAACAGGAGCCAGTTATATAGATATGACAGTTTCGATTTTAGAAAAAAACTTTTTCCGGAACGGAATTTTGAAGAGATCGATTAATAATAATATCAATACACTACAAGCATAGATGCTGTAGTGTGTTGATATTTTACAAGATGTGAACCAGATAAATTTTTTGCTGTAATGGCTGATTATAGTTCTCTACTCTATATTTATTGACAACGCTATATGCAGCGAATCTATTTTAACTCCAAATATCTAAATAGTTGTTTAAAAAAAGGATTTTAAACATTAATACTATTCAATTCCCCTTCAATATGCAATCATATTCGATAGAAATTTTCAGCGATGTTAAAGCCGTAATTTTGTTAGCTTAGTTTTCTGTATACTTTATTATTCATTTAATTGTTTCATTAGTACTTATAGTTGTACTGATGATATGGCAGATTTTCCTTTTCCTTTTTTTTTGTAAATTTCGCCTCATACAACCATTTCCTATTCTTGTGGCTTCAATTGCAATGAAACATTATCGGTATTTTTCAGCACTTTGCTTTTGTTTTGCGTGCGTGCGTACGAGTAATAGAAACCAAAAATCTAATTTAATGCAATCATTACGTTGGTATTTAGCATTCAAGTGAGTTTATTGTTGTGCTCATATGCGTTAATTACTAAATATGTTGTACTCAAATATGTTTTTCTTGCATTATTTTCCTTCCTGATAAGTGTTGAAAATATATGCGTGAATAGAAAAGTAAAATCGAATACTTGAATCGTCTCAGACACTTTACAGAAGATTTTATGGAAACATATATAATATTTTTCGAATTTAGTATTGGAACATATTGGTGAATTTTAAACATGAAGAATGTTAATCATAATTGAATGTATAAACTCAGTGATGATATTGAAGCCAGCTTAATACTTTTAGTAAAAATGTCGCGTTGATGAAAATGAGGGGATGTTCAAGTATCTATATAATAACAATTTTATTCAGCTGAATATGTTATATATGTGATACAGCTTTGTATTTGGAAAATACCAATGACGGTACAAAAAGGTGAACAGGAAAAACTAAAGGAAATCGACATCATTCGCAATTGATAGTTTTATATTCACAATGGCTCCGTTTAAGAAAAATACGTAACGTATTGCAAAAACTTCCCTATTGGAAATGTTCTGTTAATAGAAATTGCAAGCTATACTCTTGGTATGGTATCCAATTTAGAGATGAATGTTCATAAATCAATGCAGAGACCAAAGAGTACCGACAGATAACAGTACTGCAAAAGGAAGCGGCAAAACAGTTCAAAAGCGTCTATGACTATCAGCATGAGTAGTTTTGCACCATAAATAAAGATCAATTATAGAATAACAGCTGCCACTATTCAAAATGAACCAGGCAAACTAAAGGAAATGGGCGTCCTTTGCCATTAATAGAAAGATTAATCTTTGCAAAACCTTTCCTATTCGGAAAAATAGAGAAAGTGCAAGTTATACTCTTGGTAAGGTTTCAGATTTAGGGTTGATCATTCATAAGTCACTTACAGGGAACAAAAAGAAAAATCATTGTACACCTGTAGAGTACCGAGAGATAATAGTAATGCAAAATTAAGTGGCAAAGCAGTTCAAGAGCACTTATCACTTTCAGCATGAGTAGTATAATTGTACCTACAACAAAGGTCAATTATATAGTAACAGATGCCATTATTAAAAATAAGAGACCCTCCATTCCTAGACTCTAGAACGGTAAAACGGTTAAGTTATTAGAATTTCTCTTGATAAATATGTAAAAGGTGTTTGTAAAATATTTTTGTTTAAACGGCCTAATCTCTTCATAAGAATACCTACTGGAGCTAAGGTGAAATTATAAGTACATTCTACAGTCTATTTGGAGGCCTCCAAACATCATCGTAAATAATAAATCTTTTTTTCAGCTAGCGAGATATTTTGCTAGAATAAATCCAATTGATTGGGTTTCCTAAATATGAAGAGATGGTGCGAGACAATTACTTTTTGGCATACAAATAGTTGCTTGAAGAGATCTTTAGACTGTGCCTAGCAGAAAATAAACCAGCAACGCACATAATGTACAAATTTTCTTTACTTTCTTGTAAAATAGTGCGATGTCCGAATTAAAGCGAAATGCCTGTACTGACATAGTATTCTGTAATATAGATGAAATTAAAATTATTAATCGGCGGGTAGAAATAATTTATCTTACACAAAATGTGTTTGAGTGTTAAATACCGTGAAGGAGGCTTAAACAGAATCCAAAAAAGTATTCATCAGCTTCAACCTTCCCCCCAATAATTGCGCTATTTTTATCCTTCACTTATCGCATCATTAACGTGCGAAAGTAAATTTTAAAGCATTGGGTAAATCGTATATTTTTATCTCAACCGAAGGGACATTCAAAGATAATCGATAATGTAAAGCATTTTTACATGGTTACAGATAACCTTTACGTTCGAACAAATTTTGACACTAATTTCAAATTTTACATTCATGTATTTGCTTTGGTGTTTAAATGTGAATTGCAAAAATTGTTTTGTTTCAATTTCCGTTCAACAAAACGGAAGTGCAACAAAAATTCTATTAACGAATGCAACCGTCTGTTTTGTTAAAAATTTAAATACAATAGATGATGGAAATAAGCAATCAAAATTAATGTTTCCATTTGTTTCTTGTTTTTAGATAATTACTACCATCCATATATGAGTTGAATAGTTCAATCTTCGTTTACATTTACGCAGAAATAATGTAGAAAAGAGAATAATTATAGTGCAGAATTTTATAAAACAATTTCATTTGAAGAATAAGGACACAATAAGAGATATACTTCATGACAATGATTTTCCAGTAGAATTAACTAACCGATTAATTAGACAATATGGCAATCATAGGCATAATTTATGAAATACTACGGCAGAACCAAGAAATTATAAATCATTAACTTATGTTCCTGGAATATCAGATAGATTAAGAAAGTCTAAAATATATGACACAGATAGATATATAATTGCACACAAAACATATAACAAATTAAATAAATTGTTTACCAGCATAAAGGATAAAATAGGAAAAATGGAAACATCTGATGTAGTATACAGGATACCATGTGGAGGAAATGACCAGATGAACTGTGACAAAGTTTATATTGGGACAACAAGGAATAAACTTAAACAAGATTAGCTGGTCATAGATGTGATCAAAAATATAGAAATATTTCAGCACAGACGTCATCCTTATCTTCACATTGTAAGAAATATAATCAGTATCCAAAGTTGGAGGAAGCATCAGTATTATATATAGAAAAAAACTATAAGAGACGTTATATGTTAGAAATTGTTAATGTATCAAATGTCAGGAGAATAAATTTGAAAAACAGACACAGACAATTTAGCGCAGAATTATAGGTAATTAATTCAAAAGACACATGATTTGTTATAATTATTTCATAAGAGAGAATTAGTTATTCAATTTCCGTTTCCTTGTTTAAATATTTGAAATTTTAATTTTGTATGTATGTATGCATGTATGAAGAAAATTATTTTATTTGTTTCTTTGTCAAATGTTTAAAAAACAATTTTTTTCAATTTTTTAATAATTGTTGTTATTAAAATTAATTTTCCTGAAGAAGCTTTCCATAGGAAAGCGAAATATTGAAAAAAATATTGTTACGAATATGTCTTACTCAAGTTTTAAAATAAAACAATTGAGCAATAAAGCGAACTATTGGTTACAAACTGCGTAGAAGTTTATACATACACAACTAAAATTTGATATGCTGTTTACTAACTATCTGACATGCAAGAAAAAAAAAATACATGTATGCTGTTTATCATCTAAACGCGCGAGACAAAAACTAATTTTACAACAACAAACACACATGTTGTTTACCATCTGCGTGGTTTTCTAAGAAACCCTTTTCTACAATAGCCAACAACAAATGTATTGAAATAAATCTCCAGCAGAAACCTTATTAGCATAAAAACAAAAACAACTGTACACACAGATATACAGGAGCCTATACATCGAATAAACAACAAAATGCGATACAAAGGGAGTAGAAGATTATTAAATCTTCTAGACTTTAAATGGACAAGTATAAATAGGGAAGCGTCTGAGTGTAAAATTAATCCTCATCAAGTAAAGACGTGCATTTTAAGTAAATTGTACAGAAGCGTCAACTTTGTGTAGTTAAACTGGTGTTATTTATTTTGCAATAAAGAACTCACAACAAAACGTTTATAAAAGGTATAAACGTAACAATATATATTGTTAAATTAATTAAAAAAGACCGTTAACATCTATAACTTTTTTTTTATACAAGATTTTTAAACGAGACAAACTTTGTATAATAGCGTAATTTGTTAGCCATTAGTATAATGGCGGTATGATCCGACCGTGAGCACAGAATAATTTTTCTGTAACAAGGTCGAACATTTTTTGCAAAATGGAATTTTATTTTTTTTCTGTTTTGCTATTTTGAAACCATTTTAATTATTTTTTAAATCGCCTTTACGAGAGAAGTTGTTTAGACGAATATGCATATTTTTAATAAGAAAACAAAAGTGTTTAGTCAATTTCAAAGTCATGCACAGTTGGTAAAAAATATTTTGCCTACTTAAAATAACCTAAATTGATATGATTTAGGTCACAAAAGTACTTTGCTTTTTAAATTGATTTGCACTGATTGTAAAATAGGTTTTTTTAAACTGATAAAGTGCTTGGAGCATATTCTTAAATTGGGTTGTGATTTGGATTGTGGTACGTTAGGCGAATTAGTTAGAAAAAATAAGGAAAATGAAGAGAAAAAACAAAAAAACAAACAAATTGAAGAAAAATATTTAGAAAAAGGCCTAATTATCGATCAGCCAAAGCAAGGAGAAGGGAACACAAATGATGGAAACACTGCAAGAAGATTTTTTCCAGATTTGGAACTAATAAGGAGATTCAGTATTATTTTACAAGTTTTAGCATGCAGCAGAAATATAAATGCAAAAAAATTTAGAGAGTACGCCAAAAAACAGCTACACTTCACAACGAAAAATATTTTTATATATACATATATGCCATCCACAGTACATAAAATTTTGTACCATGGAAAACAAATAATTAAACACAATATGCTACCAATAGGAGATTTATCTAAAGATATTGTACTAGTGAAGACTTGATTGTTATTTTTAATTTCCGACAAAAATGGAAAACTACTTCTGTTAAACTAGACGTAAAAGCTAAACTGCTTCTAGGTGATGAAAATCAAGGCTATTTAGAATAAATATTTATTAAAATTGTTTAATTAGTAGTAATTTTCTCAAACACAAGAGTTATCTGTATCTATTTCATCCTTTTAAAATTTTTTATACATTAATAAAGTATTAATAAATTTACAACAAAAGTTTACATATATAAGTAGTAGTTATGTTTATTTTGGACTTAAATACTTCCTTATCTGAAGTAAATTTAAACCAATGAATATATTTTTTATGTTTGCTATTTAATGAACTAATTTTTAACTCAAATTTAAAAAAAAAAAAAACAACCTATTGCCCTCGTACTAAAAATTTCAGGGGAGCCAAAACTTGCCCCTATCTGACTAAATTTAAGTTTTTAATAACTATAAGTTCTAAACGTGAATCAAAATATAAGGTTTTATATTAAACAAACTCTTTGAACAAGTTTTAGTACTTTACTTTCGTACCATAAATCAGCTAAAGCTTAGAATGAACTATTTTTCTAACAGGTCGATTTGAAATTTTTATACTCCAAACGAAAGCCTATGATCCCACACCTAGTAGACAAAATTACGATCCGTTCAAAAGTTATATATTTTTGGCCGCCCTCTCGTAAAATGGTCCACTGTGCACCAACTGCTTTTTCCAAAAAATGCATATTTCCAAACAATGGCCATTTTCACTTGTCAGGGCATGACAATAAACAAAATTACTGCATTTCGGTTTCTCAAAGTTCTAAAGCGATTATTGAGAAGTCTTTTTCAGTCTTTTTTCAGTTTGGCTGGAGGTAAAATACCTTTGAAATTTCAATGAGCAACGGTGAAATAGCCATATTGATATGCTTTCCCCAACAGTAATTAATTTAAACAAATTTGTTAATAATAAATATTTTATGATAAAAGGATTTAACTCCAATTAATGTAGATTAATTTAAAACTTATTCCAAATAATTAAATTGTTTATTAAAAAAAAGAACGTGGACATAGCAAGTATCTATAAAGATTCCCTTAAAATTTAAACCATTCCCTTTTGCTTTATCAACAAATCTCATGGTGTGCTAGTTCGTTCTAAATTGACTTGCACTTTGCTTTTCATTTTAAAGAAACAAAAACCTTTATTAATATTACTCCAAGACAGCTTATCTGGAACAATGTTATTCTATATTATACGCTATCTATTGTGGGGTTGTTTGCTTAAACATGACAGATATTTAAAGAATTTCGTAAACAAATAGCGTTTTAACGTTAATTAATTTATAGATAATAATAATCTGAAATAAAATATTAATATTTGATTTACCTAAAAAAAAATATAAATATATATATATATATATAAATATACAAATATATTTTAACAAAAAGTAAATGAAGTGATAAATTTGTACTTATTCTTATCTTATTTCTGGTTAAAATAAATTTACTTAAATATTTTCTTAAAGCTTTTTATTTAAATGTATGTGCAGATAGAAATATGTGTCGCTCTTTCCATTACTTTGCATGGTTTGGAAAGATTGCAAATTTATTTAAATTATAATGGCGTTATTAATAATAAAATATATACATATGTATAACCGAAAAGACAACGAATAATTGCATTTCTGGTTAAAATTTTTATTATTGTTCTTTATTCTACGTTCAATTTTTTTTTTTTTTTGATATTTTTATTTATTTTTTTGTTTTTGTTTAACTTTAATTGCAGTTGAGTTTGATTTCATCCATTGGTGCTGGTTGACGCTACCGCCGATGTAAAATATTATCTACATTCTAGTAATAAATGTTGCAATATTTCATTTTTGTATTTTAAAGGAAAAATTATGATGACATTGATGTGGATGCTGAAATGTGAAATTTGGGTTAATACTTTTATTGAACCTGCTGAAATATTGTTAAATGCATTTATAAAACAAAATACGTGTCTTAAGAAACGAAAAAACCAGAAAGAAATAAAAAAAAATATCTTTAAAACAGTAACGATAAGACAATATTGGCGTTCTTCTCTGGTATTAAGGCCGAAGAACTCACTTTTTATTCGAAATCATAAAAAAAAATATGTATATATTTTAAAGAAATAAAAATAATATTAAAATTAAGAAGTTTACATACAACAATTGTAGAAGGCTAAAAATATATTATGCGTCAGCTAAGTAAGTTTTTATGAAGCTGCATATATTATTTTGAGAGTTGGCTACAATTTTTTTTTACAATTATTTTTTAATTTTTATTTAATTTTTATTTCTTTAACTTTACAATATGTGAACCTTCGTCGGCCAGTGTCAAGACTTAAACTAAACTAATATATTTGTTTGGCAACTTCTCTTTTACAAATTAAATATAAAAAATGCAATTACTTTAAGTGTTGCTAGTTATGTACATATGAGCATATGCATACATATGTACGTTTTAAAATAGCAATAACATTATTTATATAAAAAATGAAACAATGATTTAATGCAAAATAATTCAATAAATAAAATAAAACAAAATAAAAGAAGTCAATAAATAACCAAATATGATGGGAACACCTTAACAATTGTATAAGTTTTAAAATATTCTCTATCCCCATATAAATATTAATTTAAATAAAAAATGACATCAGCTAACAATAATATCTATTTCTGTGAACCAAATGGAAATAGAGATAGATATTAACCCCTGTATATACACAAACACAAGTGTTCAAAAACAACTATCAAAAGTAATTACGAGCCTATAATTCTCATTCGCTTAAATTTACAGTGAATATAATAAATACGTTTGGCAATAAACATACATACCTCGATGTCTATTAGATCTGCAATATCAGTGTAAATCTCCAGATAAGTACAGCATAAAACTAGATACAATTTACACTATAGCTAAAAAAACGGCTACAAACCCACTACCATCGAAAAAGTGCTTAGACAGTACAACACTTAAAATAGGAATAAAAAGGGTAAAGAGACAATCAACACAACACGATGACACACGTATACTTATACAGGATTAGAAATATATAGATTAGCTAACTTTTTTAACAAAGAAAGTTTGCTCACAGCATTAAAAACCAACAACACTCTGAGATATATGTAATCTCAAGACATCGACAGAAACAGTTGACAAATTCCAGTGGAATAGACAGACTTACTTGTACCTGTAAACATTTTTATATAGGAAAAAGTGGACGAACATTAAAAACAAGATTTAAAGAATACAATATGCTCGTACAAACGAAAAAGAAAAGACCCCAACGTTTCATTATACTTTGGCACTCACGGACAGACACGAAGGGAAATAGATGAGTGTGTGACATTGCTACACCCTAGGAAAAAAGGACGAGGACTAGACATTTTCGAAAACAAGGAAATCTACAAATGAAAAATTTTAAAAGTGACATTGAAACTACTCATGCACTCTAAAATTCGAAAAATAGACTCAGAGGGACACACCTTCCCATCAAATAATAAAAGGCACAAAAATTAAATTAGCCCCGCATAAAATGCCAGATGGCAAGGCAATCTACCTGAATGAGTAGATACGACCCAAATTAAAGAACTAAAAATCCAATACTATTTATACTAACAGATATAATACTAACTCTCTAGTACCTTGTAGAAAGCCGGCTTAAAAATGATGTCATCGCATCGAAAGCGCTCGCTAATCATATCTAGCAAATAGCCAGTAACAATGGTTTTTACCGGCGCACTGTGGGAATATTTCACGAGAAGGCGGTCAAAAATATATAACTTTTTAACGGATCGTAATTTTGATACGCGGTTTTCTTTGTCTACTAGGTGAGACCCCCCAGTGGCATATAAATATGGTCTTTATAGAATATTCCACTATCTAGACTCAGTGCAACTGGGCTATAAAGGGAGCCCAGTCCCCTGAAGACAGACAGGTGGTCAACTGGAAACTCCATTTTATTTCCACGGGGATCAGTGAGCCCCAGAGTTCATTATTTGTCTCTTTAGACTTATAATAGTTCTCTGACTGATCATTGAGGTTGGCCCCTATATGGGAGCATCGTGGTGGTTGTGGTTTTGCGGCCCCATAACAGGTTTGTTTAGTATGGTGGCCAGGATCATTTCGCTGATAATGACACGCATGGTGAATGATCCGTCCAGTGAGCATGCTTGACATGTGTTCTGGACAGGAGTTAGAAAGTCTCCAACTCTTTAGCAAGGTGCGATAGTTTGCAGACAACAATTTGAGTTGTTGATTAAGTAGCAAAAACATAAAAATTATATTCATTGGTTCAAATTTACTTTAGATAAGGAAGTATTTAAGTCCAAAATAAACATAAATACTACTCGTAAAGGTTAACTTTTATTGTAAATTGACTAATACTTTTTTAATGTACAAATAATTTTAAAACGATGAAATACATACAGATAACTCTTGTGTTTGGAAAAATTACTATTAATTAAACAATTTTAGTAAATATTTCTTCTAAATAGCCTTGACTTTCACCTTTTATAAGTAGTTTAGCTTCTACGTCTAATTCAATAGAAGTAGTTTTCCAATTTTGCCGGATATTGGAGATAGAGGGATCTGATGGGTATAATAAAATAACAATCAAGTCTTTATTAGTACAATATCTAGAAATTTTTCTTGTGTTGTGCTTGCGAAAGAATCTATTGTCTTTGTTTCGTTTTTCTTGCGTCTCTTCAGATTGATCTGCTATTGGTAGAATATTGTGTTGAATTATTTGTTCTCCATGGTACAAAATTTTATGAACTGTGGATGGCATATATCTCCAAGAATATTTTTCGTTGTAAAGTATATTTGTTTCTTTGGCGTACTCTCCAAATTTTTTTGCATTTATCTTTCTGCTGCATGCCAGAACTTTTAAAATAACAGTGAATCTCTTTATTAGTTCCAAATCTACTCCTGTGATAGATGCTGCAATTTCTGTATCTAAAAAAAATCTACTTGCAGTGTTTCCATAATTGTGTTCCCTTCCCCATGCTGTGGCTGATCGATGATTAGGCCTTGTTCTAAATATTTTTCCTGAATTTGTTTTTTTTTTTTTGGTTTCTCTTTTCTTCATTTTCCTTATCTTTTCTCATTGTTTCGCCTAACGGACGAAAATCCAAATCATAACCCAATTTGAAAATAAAGCGTATTCTAGTATGAAGTGGGGAAAATCAAAATTCGTATGCTGCCTTAAAAGTCTCTTTTTCTGGAACTGGATGGCTTAATTGACTTGATGTCTTTTTGCATATAATACAGCTTGATGATGCTTATGTATCAGTTAAAGCTTGTGCAACTTTTCCATCAATCATTGTGAGATACATTTTAAAATTTACTTCGATTTCCTGTTCATCAACAGTAAATATTACGGGTTGAATGTCGTTAATTTCATCTTTTATTTTTCGGACTTCTTCAGTTATGACATTTTTTGTTTCTTTTTTGAAAGTAAATTTTATTGGTCTGCAATTAATGTTGACGAGGGTATTTCATTCTTCCATATATCAATTTCTGTTGATGTACTAGTTGACGACTCTAACTCGGTATAAAATTTTATTTATCGCAATGGAACGAATGATATCATAAATAAATCAGCGTCTGATGAATTGCTTGTATTGTCTCTGACCAGAGGATTCTTCCCATCCAAGTTTTTTCAAGCGGTTAGAATCAAACGTATTTAACAACCGTTCGGCGGTGTGTTCAAGAAGGTCTTGAAATTTTATTTCTGCTGAAGTGACTTTAAAATTGATTAAACATTTTTGTTTTCTTTCTAAAAAATATGCATATTCGTTTAAACAACGGTTCTCGTAAATGCAATTTAAAAAATAAATAAAAGCAACACAGAAAAAAAATTTTATAAACCATTTTCTAATTCTATTTTGCAAAAAATTTTCGACCTTGTGTCAGAAAAATTGTTCTAGTGCTCACGGTCGGATCGTGCCGGGTATACCATGGGGTATAGGCGTATAGGGATTTAGGGCTTTGACACAGTACTAGTGCTTTTACATTCCCTAACGAACTTTAGAAGTTATGCTCTATTTAGTAAGAGAATTTAGAAAAAAATTGGACCTCTAAAAAAACTAATTTGTAAAAATCAAAAATCAATCAAAACATTTCAGGTTTCTTGTACTAATAGCTAACAAATTATGCTATTATACAAAGTTTGTTTCCTTTAAAAAACCTTGTACAACAAAAGAGTTATAGATTATTAAAAATCAAAAATTTACTAAGAAATTTCTTATTTTAGCAAAATACTGAAAATGCTCATTTTGAATCACCCTGTTCAGTGTGATATAGTTAAAATAAAGTTTTAATTTTTTGTCTCCCGAGGTACGCTAGTATCTCCTTTCGAACGAACTTTAAAATTTTACAATTGGGGACCATGAAAAAAAGGACTTTTGGCCGCCTTCTCGTAAAATGATCCACTGTGCGGCGAGAATAAATAATAACAATATAAAATAAGTTCTTGAAATTATGCCTATTCAATTCAAAATATGTAAAATAGTTTCGATTGAGTTCTCACATAGAAGTCTCACAACGAAAATGGCCACATTTTTCACAACATTCTGGCCTGACTAATTTCACAGCGACACCATTTGATTATTCTCATAGCTTAAGCAATCGTTGTATAATAAAAGTGTTAAAAATTGAAAATATAGTAAAATACTATGCAGAATATCCGAATCTATGAATAATCATAGAATACTGGAATCTATTATTTGCAAATCTGTTTGCCGTAACACAATATCTGATAACCAGAATTATTCATGCAGTTACTCAAAATAAACGAATATCTTACTCTTGTTTATTGCATCGATCTAAACAATCCTATAATCACTTTGTCGGTCCAGAACGACCATCACTTTAATTTCTTTCTTTCTTTTCACGGTATCCAAATATTTTTCTTCAAAAAAAAAAAATCATTATAATTAACTTTAAGGAATAGAAAAAATCTCTGCGTTATTAAGTAAGATTTGTTGATCGACAAAAAAAATCATACACGCGAGGAAACTATTTCAGCTGATGACGAAAACAGAGTAGGGGCTTTAAAAGCTCCATAATTAACAGATAAAAAGACATCCGTTTTTGGACTTTAATGCCTGAGTTATATGAATTTATATATAGGATTTAATAAATGCTTATTTCTCAGACAAAGTTTGAAGAAGTGGAAAATATATCGAAAGCCCAAAAGAGATTAAATTGCTAACATTATTTTTGTTGCCATAATTAAGTAACGAATTTTTATGTCACCATAATTAGTTTGTCAAAGAGCCTGCAATTTCTGTCTATTAAATCTTAATATCCAAAGCCTTAGTTACTTCTTTAAACACGAATCCAACGTATTCGTTACAACTCGTAAATGGGTTATCTTTCTGCTAGCTTCAAAAGAGATTCAATTAAAAACTTAATTCTTACTTACTTACTTACTTAATTCGTATTAAGTTGTATAGATTTGTTCCGCCAGTAAGTGCTGGCTGTTTGTTCGTTTTGAATGGCGAGCGCTTTCGATGTGAAGACATCATTTTGAAGCCGTGTTCTACACTGTATTAGTGAGTCAGTGTTCGGATTTAGCTAGTTATTTTTATTAAGAATTTCCGGCACCTGGTATTTTATACGGAGCTAATTTCCGTCTTTTATTATTATCGAGGTACGTGTGTTCGTTTGAGTGTGTCCTCCGTTCGACGTTGCCTTGTTCAAGGATCCATATGATATCATCTAGGTATCATCAGTAGTAAGTTATTCTGTGTTTTTTCATTAGAATCTTTATAATTCGAGATGTTGCATGAAAATGTCATTAAGATTGCGGAAGTTGGATTTCCCATGCCGAGTCCATCAGGTAATTTGTAAAAGTGGTTATTAAATCGAAAATAGTTATGTTTTATTATCCTGTTTGCAATATCTATAATAGCGGTGATATATTGGTTATCGTATAAATTGTCTAGCCTATTGCGTACGACAACTAAGGTTTCTTGCGTTGGTATTGGGATATGTAAATCTTTAATGTCAAAGGAAACGAGTCGCGTGTTTTCGGTTATCTTAATGTCCAAGTTTTTCCACAACGTCTTGTGCATTTCGTACAGTATATGTATTTTCTAAATTTATATATTTTAAGTAGGCCGGTGTGGCGTGCTGGTGCAGGTCTGCAGTTCACAATGGGTATCATTGGCATGTTTTCTTTTTGTACAACCATTAAGATTATTGTAAAGGTTTATTTTTAGTAAAAGTTTTGTGAATAAAAATTATTTTGCAAATAAAAAATAAAAGTCTTTACAGTCATGCCATTCAGTATATTTTAACATTTTAAAAAATTACCCAAAGCTTTCCAATATTTAACATAACTTTTATCTTTCTCAAAGAAGTCATGATAAAAAATAATAATACTCTTAAAAAAAAAAAAATTTTTTTTAAGAGACTAAATAAAAATTTTCAAAGAGCTATTAATTAAAAGCTCATATTAAAAGCTTAAATATAAAAGATCCGAAGCATAAATGTAAGGCACTCAATAGCTAGATAAATGTGCAAAATAAATGAGTGGAGTTTATATGATAAAATAAAACTTTGTTTAAGAAATTTAAAAAAAATATATAGTGCGCCCAAAAATTAAAACACTACTTTTAATTATAGAATACACTTTTGGTAAAAATTAGATATCAAAATTATTTTGTTCTATATTATATGGTCGGTAAATGCAACATATAATCCAAGAGTTACCTGCAAAACCTTAAAACAAAGACTTGTATATAAAAGAACTGGATAAACGGATTTTTCATTAATATAAATTCTATTGTATTTTCTTATTAAAATAAATTCTATAGTATTTGAGGAAGATTTATTGTATTGGAAGAAGAGCTGTCAAGTAACACAATAACCCAAAAAAGAATCTTGTAGAAGAAATAATCGCCATAATATTTAAATGATGAAATGATCTGCATAATCTTTTGATCTAATAGGTAAAGAATATTTAGATTGACGTGAACTGTAATTAATTGTGCAAGATAATTTACCAAAAAAAAATTGAATCATGGCCAACGAAAGTGGTAAGACGGTATGGCAGCTGCTCCACTACTTACAACACTATCTTCGCTACAAAAAACGTTTACGATAGATTTAGGTATTGTCATTGTATTGAAAAATATTTTTTTAAGCAACTAGAGCGATGTAGCGATGACAACATCCTGCTTTTTATACACAAATATCATTGGCATTACAAATACATTGTTGTTTACCAAAGATAAGCTTTAAATGAATTAATAGCCATATAATGAAATTTGCCCCATTTTTATTGTTGCAGTCCAGCTTGTATATGACTTGAGAGGCCTTCAGACATATTTCAACGGATGTAGCGTCATCACAAATCCATTGTCGTTTACCAAAGATAAACTTTAAATGGTCCAAGAGCCATATGATGCAATTTTCCCCATTTTTATTATTGCAGTCCAGTTTGTATATGACGTTAGAGGCATTCAAGCCTAATCTAACGGGCATAGCATTGTACCACTGTTCTCTCCAACAAGTATGGGTACCTGTGATTCCTCTAGTACTAGACAGGAATGCTATCGCAATAACGTATGAGTAGGGTAAAACTAACCTATCTCATGGCGGTGTTCTCTTTATAAAACACTTGGATTCCCATAAAAAAAGGATCAAATGCTTTAACGAATTTCATTAAAAAATGAGCTTTACTAAGTGACCGAAAAAAATAATGATTCAGCGACTTTATCAAATTAGATACAAAAAATTATAAATCCATTAACGTCACAGTTTTACAAACTGCCACGGCAATTCGAAGTTAACGCATTTAGAGTTCGAAAAAGCCGAGATTTTGCAAAATTATAAAAATTAAAATTTTTTAAAAATCATAGATTAATAGAGGAAAATTTAAATCTAACTAAGCCTTGAAAGTTAATATTTAATATCATGTAGTAATTCTTAGTCAACAATAAAATAAATAAATAATAATAATAATAATAGAGGACCTTTAAAATACCTTTGTTATTTCCGGTTTTATCTGGCTGTTGTTCTCTTGAAGTTAATGGCGAGCGCTTTCGATGTGAAAACATCATTGTCAAGTCGCGTTATAAATTGTACTGGTGAGTCAGGGTTCGCGCTTAGGTAAAGCTTTAAAATTATTCTAAAAGGCCAAGTGCACAAATGTTAAGAACAGTTATTTGTCCCTTAAGCGTTATTTTTCTTAAAGAGCTCCTATCTTTGTTGTTGTTTGTCAAAGTTGTATTTGAAAATTTATATTTTTTTTTGAACAAAGAATTGTAATTAAAATATAAAGCTTTAACTACAATTTGATAATGATGTTATCGATTTTTAAAATAAAATACGACAGTAATGTTTTTTGTCTTTTTTTAAAAGCCACTAAAGGTCTCCGTTACCCACTGGTAGTCCATAAAATCAAAATGTGGTGGGATCCCACTGGATCACAGTGTTACCGAAAACTGTTTCCATACTAAAAGTGTGGGTAAAAGAGGACAAGAGTCCAGATTTTTTCTTAGTGTAGGTTGTTTAAACTGCAAAACATTCAGCCGGTTGACAACCAGAAAGTAATAAATACAAAAAATTGTATGTGTTTCATGTTCAGAGAAGGAATTTTATTTGAATTTATTAAGGTCGGGGCATATAGAATCTGTAATACTTTGATGTATTCAACTGAAATTAAAAGTAACGACAGATGAGATTGGAATATAATGTTAATTTGTGAAGTAATGGAACAAGGTCGATGATTTTGGGTCAGGATACATTTGCACAGCTTCTATAAAATTGTTCTTCATTTATTTAATTATTACTTATTTAATTTATTTTATTGTATTTTATTTTTACCAACAGAATTATTTTATAATTACACACCAAAATAGAGAAGAAGAAACATATGGTAGCTGTCAAAGTATTTAATGTACTTCAAAAGTTTTTCAACTTTCGGCAACACTCATAAGAAAATCTGTATTTCAGATCACTTGTCAGGCCTTTATCTCAAAAAATAATACAGTAAACTATCTAAATATAATAGAAATATAAGAAGATACATAAAAAGTATTTTTATTTTTACCATGAAAAACATCATGTTCTTACTAGTAAGTATATATAAAGGGTTTTTTCAACAAAAATTTGTTTTCTACAACAAAATAAAGAATTTAGACTAAGATGATTCCAAGATTTATTAAATTACAAAGAGAAGAGTTCGGCAATTATGAATGAAAAAAATATCTGGCAAATGCCGACCACGATCACACTGACAGCTGTCGATTTTTTCTATAAAGTTGTTAATGAATTTTTTGGCAAAATGGCGGTCCAATTTTGTTAATCATATCACGAATTTTAAGTTTTAAGGCTGATATCAATTCGATTGGCGCCGCATAAACTGTCCTTAACGTAGCCCCACAAAAAATAATCCAGTGTTGTTAATTCACACGACATTTAACTGCTAATTGTCGTGAAATTATGATCGTTTCTTTGGTTGAGTGGCATCTGGACTGTCCTGTTGATGCGTGATAAGATTTACATCTGCACCTAGCCGTGTGGGCCAAAATCAGATGGTGGATCATTACCACTGTGAATGAAATGTAGAGTCATCCTCGCCCTAGAAGGCCTTCGGATACGTATATCACCCGGTCACTCTTAGTTGCAACTTCAAAAGCCCGGAGCAGGCCGCAGTCTTCACTTCTTGCTGAAGAGTTGGAGACTATCCAACTCCTGGTCCAAAACGCATAAAGCTTAATATAATTAAGAACACGACGGCATTTATACTCACTGGACTTGGACCATTCATTGTGTTTATTGTGAATGATCCAACCCACAAACTCTAACGAGGGCCTCGAAACACACAGCCACCACGATACTCCTGAAGGGCCTTTCTCAATAATCAATCAGAGAACAGGTAAATGCCTGTTAGGGGACTGGGCTCCCTTTTACCTCCACAAGACATAAGTCTAGCTGGTTGTATGATCCATAAAGACTTATAATGTGCCCCCGGGGGGGACCACTTGTCAGTGATATCCACTTTGTCAATAATAGGCCAAAATTGGGTTGTTAACATCTCGCGATAGTGTGATCCGTTGACTGTTACCGCATTTCAGACTCGCCTTCGAAAAAAATGTCCCAATCACGCCTCCAGATAAGTTAGCGTACAATACAGCGACACGTTAGGCATACAATGGCTTCTCAATAATCGCTCTAAGATTTTTTAGCAGCTCAACTGAGGCAATTTTGCTTATCAACATAACTTTACAAGTGAAAATGGTCTTCGTCTAAAAAAATGATTTTTTTTAGAAAAACCAGTCAAATGTTCCTGAATGAATTAAGCGAATTTACAGCGATGTGAATAGTTGATCGGCTTTTATTCCTACGCCAGTTGAACCTTGTTATGCTTCGAAGTAAAATCGTCACGCAGAATTCGCCACATGGTGGTTTTTTATAACCCCAATTGTTGTGAACGTTGAGGAATTGACAAATTTGGATCTGCTTCAATACTGCAGCTCACAACTGCGATGTTTTCAGTTGAACGACCCGGTTGAACATGTTTTGCTGTTCGCACATTTTGTATCGATCTTAATAGGGGTCTTAAAAAGACAATTGTGTTGCTCGAAAATATCATGAGTTTTACGAAATGTAACTTTAACAGAACCACTATTTTCATAGTGGATTTTAATTATTTTAATGCTATTTTCTGGCGAAATTGAATTCGTAGTAGCAATTGACAATGCATCTACTACGATTACGTTAAAAAACTAAATGTCAAAACTATCAACACCAATGCCACAATTGAAAAAAAACTTCTTGTTGATAGATCCTACATATATTTTATTTAACATTTTACTTTTTGCCGTAAAATGAGAGTAATTTTTGTTAAGCGAATTTTAGCCTAGAAGACCGGGATCGCATCTATTAATTTCAAACTTTTCTATCAAAATTAAAAAACACATTAAAATACGACGATGTTGTGCTTTTTGCTGTAAAAACGAACTTTAAGTTTGTTTACTTATTTATTTACGACATTTTTTAACAATTTTTTAAAACGCCGGTAATTGCCTAAATACCGGTTTTTGTTATTGTTGTTTAATCGGACTCTTATTTATTTTCATTGATAAAATTGATTTCTCACCACTTGTTCACGTGAATTTTTAGCTCTTTCTTTCTCTCTCTCTTTTTTTTTTAATTTGGTTACTCACACTAAAGACGAGCTCTTCAATTTTTGTTTGAACAGTGTGACCAGATCTTACCAATGTGATAAATTACATCAAAATGTTTAAAAACAAAACTAAATAGAAGTCTAATAGAATTTATATTAAATTTGAATATTTATTTAAATAAAAATTATGTTTCGAAATGCTAGTTTTTATTGATTAATTTGAATTAATTAATTATGCCATTTTCAGCTTGGGAAAAAGGGCAAAACTCTTTTGAATGACCAAATATAATATAAATATAATATAATATTAAATATAATATAAAAATTATTTTCAAACTAATTTTTAAATTTAAGGTTTTAATTTTTATTGTTGTTGTGTTTGTAAATATAATTTCGCATTTTTGTCTTGCGAAATTTGTTCACGTTAGATCTGAACTCTATACTGTAGTACTATGCTCTAAATATAATAATTTTGACCGACACAGCTAACGAAGACAATTATTAGATTTCATTATTTACACGCAGTTCACTCTAAAGAACTCAAAAGTGTTTAAGCAGAATTTTTTTGCAAAGTGAGACACAATAGCTTTAACACTTAAAGCATGTAGAAAGCTCTGAAATCCAGTTAAAGGTGATAGGGGTTAGTACTACTGTAAAGAATTCTGTTGACTGAAACGGAATCAACAGATACGAACGTAATTAGTAGCATGGTAGCTGATAGCTAACTTATTAAGTGAAATTGTTGCATGTTATAGATTTTGGATTGCTGAGTTTAAACATTATTTTACCTTTATTGAAACGTGGACTTGGTATGTTACAAGTTTAAGAATCTGGTATGATGGTTTTACTTTTTATTTTATTAGATTATTAATTAAATTATTACTATATATTCCACTCCTAAAAGCCTTAATAATAGATATCAGGGGGATAAATGTTGCAGAGCTGTAAATGAATAATTTTTTTTAGATTTTAAATCATTAAAATTTATAAATTTTAAATTATTTTTATTTGGGTACGGTTCTACGTCGACCCTCGTCAAATTTGGTTTATACTCTATAGTCTATAAATAGAACACAGAAGGTGGCAAATAGCCGAAACCGGTTTGTTCACAAACCAAGTTTGACGAGGGTCGACGTAAAACCGTACCCAAATAAAAATAAATTAAACCCCGTCGGAAAATACACGGACATATGAAATTTTAAATTCACAAATAAATTTTGATTTATTTCTTTTCACAACAAAAAATAATTGATTGAAATTTTAATTTATTCACGTGAATTAGCCAGCAATGAATTTCTAATCAAATGAATTTGTTAAGCGAGTTGTAATCCGCCTTCACTTCAAATAAAACTGTAATATGAACTTTTAATCATTCCTAATCCAATTTACTTGAATGGAATCGATTTTTAATTCATATAAATTGCAGTAATAAATTATAATTCAGTGGAAGGAAGTCAAAATGTGACAAAATGTGAAGTAGCAAACGATCCAATCCAAAAATATATTTAGGGGAAATGAAAAATGGAAATTGCTCCTTGCAAAATAAAAATTTTCAGTACAAAACTTGATAAGCCTTGTTATGGATCCACGCAAAAAATTAACTGTTTTCGAAAAATTTACCAAAACTACAGAATTAATGTATTTGAGAAAAAATTTGCCGTATAGCTTATACTATTAGCATAAGCACATATCGTCACTTATATATTATAAATTATCACTTACCTACTCTCATTCTAACAAAATCACTTTTTTTATTTAATATTGCTCTTTGACTACACCAAGACATTATATGCCAGTTGGTTTAATGACCACAATTTAGGATTTTCACCCTTACCTAAGAATTCAATTCCTATTTTGCCGCTACCTGCCAATTCATAGGAATTTCAAATTGTTTTCTTTATTTCTGCTTCTAGTGTTATATTTTCCAAGCGCCTTGTCGATAATAGTGGGTGTGTAACAAAGACACAAGTTTACCTACAGGACCAGAAATATATAGATTAACTAACCTTTTTCACAAAGCATCAAACCTTTCTTTCTATCATTTATTGGTTAATTAATATTTTAATTGGTTAATCAATCTAATATAGGGTCCGCAATCTAACGTTTTTTGTTTCAACTAGTGCTTATTTCGTGAATGGTAACACTTAGCTCATATTTGATTTGACAGATAATTAGTTTTATCCTTCCGCTGAACGAATATGGTTGTGTGTACGCTTGAACAACGCTTTGCTTAGTCGGCCTGCGATCGACTTACAGAAGATGCCGATTTTGCAAAAAAAAATCATCTTTTCAGGTGGAGCTTATTGATCTTGGCGGGTTTGTAAACAAGCAAAATTGTTGCATTTGGGGCACAGAAAACCTGCACGCAAACATTGAAAAACCCACGCACCCAAAAAGAGTTCTTGGTGCTGATTGTGGTCCAGAGTGGCTGTTACAGTCAATGGCGATCGTTATCGGGTCATGTTGAACGAAATTTTGTTCACAACAATTGAAGAGGAGGATATTAGCAACATTTAGTTTCAACAGGACGGCGCTACCCGCCACACAGCCGAAGCTGTATAGTTTTGTTTATAACATTTAAAACAAAAAAAAAAGTTATTTGGTGGACCCTATACAAAATGAGAGCAAGGATTGCTGTCTTTTACATAAACTAATGGAATAAACGATAGTGATACCTACTGCAGAAGTACTTACAAAAATCAATTCAAATTACAATCAACCAAATTCTAAATATTTTTCTATTCATTTGAATTAATTTAAAATTAATTCAATTCAAATGAATTGGAAATGAATTGCAATTTACGTTAACAAATTCATTTAAATAAGTAATGAATTACAGTTCATTGTACAAATTCATTGGAATCGGAAACGAATTGTAAATCTTTTGACACATTTATTTGAATTCGAAATG
Source organism: Trichopoda pennipes (assembly GCA_030448955.1). Lineage (NCBI taxonomy): Eukaryota > Metazoa > Arthropoda > Insecta > Diptera > Tachinidae > Trichopoda > Trichopoda pennipes. The sequence goes on along the minus strand of JASKUP010000108.1, from coordinate 2,725,892 downwards.
GATTGCCATTCATTTTTATACCAAATTCATTTGAATTTACTTAAATATTACTTAATTCAGTTTTTGGTGTAAGAAGATTTAATTCAAAATTGCTAATTCAGTGCATGAAGGATGCGCCAATTAATTAAATTAATGAATGATTCATTTACAGCTCTGTAATATTATTTATTTAATAGCATCTAAGATATAAACCCTGACCATCAAATCAATATCGTCAACATGCAGATCATCTACACAAAAATTACACATAAAAAATGGTCGGGCCTTGGAAATTTTAGCAGGTTACGCAATCACACATCATCATATAGTATCACATTAACTATAGTGTACACACTAGCTGATTAAAGCTAAGGGATGAGCTGATCTGCAATGTAAACATTTGTGTAAGCGTAATGCAGCCTTAACTTAATTACTTTTATGTAGATTTCTGGACCAACAGTTTTTTTTCTTCAATAATTATTTATTGTATCTTCAAGAAAATAAACTAAAAATAAGTTTTAAAATCTTAAATTCTAAAAAAAGTTACACTAGTCCCGACCATGTCAGACCTAACCTTTTGGGTAAAAAAAAATTGACATTAAAAAAAACAAAACAAATATTTCTAAGATGTGTCATCTGTAGCATTGAGGATTAAAGCTGCGCTATCCCTCTTTTTTAATTGGCTATGTCCACTATAATCCAAGATATTGGGAGCAAGGGGATTAGGATGGTCTTCAAGCTTCATTAAATATTTGCCTGCGTATTTGATGATTTCTGTAGTCACCAGCGTTATGTCTAAATCACCATATATGTTTAAATTTCTGATGTACCATGGAGCGGAAGTTATTAACCGTAAAATTTTATTCTGTCCACATTGAATTCTATTCACATTTGAATCTGAGGCAGTGCCCCAAAGTTTTATCCGTAAGAACATATTGCTTTCAAAATACTTTTGTAAATTAGAAATTTACAATCTAGGCTAAATTTCGAGTTCCTGCCAATGAGCCAATGTAATTGTGTTAGCTTAAGTTTCATTTGTGTTAGCTTTGAGTCAATATGATGTTTCCATGTAAGGCGACGATCAAGATGTATACCAAGATATCTCACATAACTATGGTGAGGAACAATGTGATTATTGATTCGAACGGGTGAACAATTATCTCTTCGCAGGGTGAAGGTCACATGAATGCACTTTTGAACATTCACTTCAATTCTCCATAACTTTAACTACAACTCCAACTGAGTTATATGTTGCTGAAGATTTATTGAGGCTTGATAGGAGTTTTCGTGCGAACTTAGACACGCTGTATCGTCAGCAAACGTAAAAGTGTGGACAGTTTCACTTACAGGCATATCGCAGGTATATATCAAATATAAAAGTGGTCCAAGAATGCTACCTTGTGGTACGCCTGAGGAAATTGGTTTGGGTAAACTAACGAAGTCTCCTTCAACAACACAAAATTTTCGTCCAATTATGTAGCTTTTCAGTAAGTTGCTTATATTACAAGGCAAGTAAGCGGTCAGTTTCAGAAATAGACCTTCATGCCAAACTTTGTCAAAAGCCTGAGAAATATCAATAAAAATAACAGAACAATACTTTTTCTCTTCAAAAGTCCTTCTTATCACCTGAACTAATCTATGGGTTTGCTCAATTGTGCTATGTCTACTTCTAAAACCAAATTGATGGTTTGGGATACACCCACTATCCCTTAGCATTGGAGACAATCTATTCATAAGCTACTTTTAGAAAACCTTTGAAATAGTCGGTAATAGGCTTATGGGCCTATATGACTCGATTTTGGTTAGGTCTTTTCCCGGTTTTGGAATCATTTTAACTTTGGAAATCTTTCAGTGGTCAGGATAGTATTCAAGCCGTAAAATGGCATTAAAAATCAATAGCATGATTCTGACTGCAATACTGGGGAGCTCTTTCATCATTTTGTTACTTATACCGTCCATAACAGGAGATTTTTTCGGGTTTATCTCAGAAATTAACTTAACTGGACCAATAGTGACTTGTTTTTGTTACTTAAATCGGGTTCATAGGTTATGAGACGTCATATATTTATTTGGATGTTAAATCCTAATACTACACGTGAATGATATGGAAAAGAAATTCTGTTACAGCCTGAGTTTAGCGTATAACAGTGTATTTAAGAAAAAACAATTATTTTTAAGTAAAGTATTATAAATGTTTTACGCAATCCGATGTCACGTTAACGATAATGTACCTATTTACACCCAAGCTGATTAAAGCTTACGAATGAACTGATCTGCAATGTTAACATTTGTTTAAGACTCATGGAGCCTTAAGTTAATTACTTTTATAGAAATTTATGAACCTAGCGTGCCTTGTTTTCGTTACTTTAATCAAATTCACAGGGTTATTTAAAGTAAAAATCTAGAATAACAATCCTATAATTGTACGTGAATGTAAGGAGAAACTGAATTTTACGTCATGGAAAAGAAAAAATTCTATTACAGCCTGAGTTTAGTATATAACAGCATATTTGAGAATAATAAAATAATTTCTTAAGTTTTATTTTGTGCTCAAAACAAAAATTGTTTAAAATAAGTTTTAAATTTTTTACACATCTTTAAAAGTTTTTGTTAAATTATGATGGTCACACTCTTTGTGAGTATTTGGGTTAGAAAGCTTTTTGGTGTATCTCTCAGATTGGGGAGCACATTTACAAAATACAACATATGAGTTGCTGCTATATTATTGATATGTGTGTGGAGCGCATTCTATGATCCACATTTTTCTTTTCGTTACACACAGATCATGTTGAAAGTGTGGTTGTTGTTGTTGGTTCTGTTTGCCTTTTTTGCTGGTGTTATTGTTGTTGTTGTTGTTGTTGTTGTATTTTAGCCAATGTGTGAATTTAGACCTAAAAATTTTCGTTCATGTCAGCTTTTGTGTTAGTTTTCATTTTAACTTCTTTCCATAGGGAACGATAATGCGCGGTTTTTCGGTTCTTACCTTCGGTATCATTTTAAATTAGCGATTCTTTCGTTGGCTTTTATTATTTGTTTTTGAAGACTACTAACTTAACTATACAATAAGTTACGTAGCTACTTTAATACATAAGGAAAAAACATAATAATAAAAAATTATAAAAATTACAAAATTATTTAATAATTTTGTTTAAATATATATTCCACCAATTAAACTCTTAAACTAATAAAATATATTAATATAGAGCAAGAGAAAATATTTTCGTTACGGTTACGTGAGTGCTTCTATTTTTTATAAATAAATTATTCTTGATTCTTGCCAGAGTCTTATGTTAATTAATTGAATAATTTTAAAATTGAAAAAAAAATAAATAAATAAAAGAATAGATTTATAATTAAATACATTCTATCGTATTAAAATAAAATCACAAACTTTGTTGAAGTGTTTGTTTTTAAAATAAACCAAAAAAGTTATAATTATTTTGCTTGAATTTGATGTGAACAATAGAAAAATATTTCAGTTTTTTAAATAATTATTTGTTGCTGCTGCTATGGTGGCTCTAACTTAAACTTGTTAATAATTTTACATTTTTTAAAACATTGGCCGTAAAACAGAAAACTTAAATATTGAAAAAAAAAACAACAATAACACACCGTTAAAATTCAGACTTGCTAATAGATTTGTGCATAAATAAGTGCAAAACTGACAGGTGCTTTTTCATTTTTTTGTTTCCATTGTGCGTAGAAGCGTTTCGTTTTGTGCTGCCAAAAACTTGAAGTGTTGAAGGATAAAATGTAAGTTATTTCATTGAACGTTTTTTGTATTTACGGGGTTAACAAACCTAATTTCGTAAAACTCCTCTATGGTGCTAAGTACAGAAATATGCATGAAAAGTATTTAAAAAATCCAAAAAATTTCTTCCGAATAATTGGCTTTGAACTTATTTAGTACACCAACAAATAAATAAAATTTAGACAGGCTGAATATTATTTTTCATTATTAAGAACCAAAAATTTTCTCAAGCTGTGATTGCAAAAATTTTTAAAGGGTTTTTCAACAAGAAGTTTGTTTTTACAACAAAATAAAACAACACATTTGGATTAACATGATTAAAATTTTTATTGTATTACGAAGAGATAAGTTCGGCAATTATGAATGAAAAATCATATCTGGCAAATGTCCACCGCGTCCACTCTGACAGATGTCGGTTCTTTCATCAAAGTTCTTAATCACTTTTTGGCAAAACGACGGTCCTATTTCGTTAATCACATCACGAATTTTGAAATATAAGGCTGAAATATATTCGATTGGCTCCATATAGACTCTGTTCTTAACAAAGCCCCTCAAAAAATATTCCACATGATCTAGCTGGCCACTTAACTGCTGATTCTCGTATATTTATATGATCGGGAAATTTGGTTTCAATAAATTGATCGTTTCATTGAATGTGTAGCTTGTGGCACCGTCCTGTTGAAACCACATGCCAGTAATATCCATTTCGTCCATAACAGGTCAAAATTGCCGCATTACCAGCCTCATCTTCGAAAAAATCAGCCCTACATAGTGTACCATACATTGATACGTTGAGCATGCAAAGGATTCCCAATAATCGCTTTATGATTTTCAGAAGCCCAAATGCGGCAATTTTGCTTGTCGGCATACTCTGACGTAAAAATGGGCTTCGTCTGGAAAAATTATTTTTTCAGAAAAACCAGCCGGTTGTTTCTGAATGAATTGAATCTACGGCGATGTGAATAGTTGGGCGGCTTTAATTCCTGCAGCAGTTGATTCTTTATACGCCATGTGGTGGTATTGGTCTACCGCAATTGTTTAGAACGTCCAAGAATTCACAAATTTGGATCTGCTTCAACACTGTGGGTCACGGCTGCGATATTTTCAGTTGAAAGACCCGGTCGTCTCAAATTTAACAACGAAATTTTTAATAGTGGTCTCGGAAGGACGATTATGTTGTCCGAAAATATCACAAATTTTACTTAATGCTACTTTAACAGAACCACCATTTTTATAGTGGGTTTTAATTATTTTAATGCGATTTCCGGGCGAAATTGAATTCATTGTAACAATTGCCAATGCATATACTACGTATACGTCAAAAAACTAATTGTCATAACTATTATGTTGGTGATGTTGCTGCAATTGAAAAACAAACTTCTTGTTGGAAAACCCCATATATAATTTTGTTAAAAAAATTAAGAAAGTATGTTTTCACTTTTTATTAATTACGAGTATACTAGCTAACTTGTTACAGATAACTGATTATAACGAAGTTGCTGATACAAACTTACATAATTCGTAATTTTGAACCTTCAGCTATTACCATTCAGACAAAAGATAATCAGGTTTTTAATTTTCTTGCTTTAATTGCAATATTTTTTAGAGTATACGAAATGCCTAAGCTATGATATTTGGTAAAATATTGCGACAAGTCAGGTGACACTTCTTTTAATTAAACCTTCCATTAATATGTTTGTAGTAGTAACACCATGTTAAAAAGAGAGATCGTTTTGAAAATTGTTGGAAATAATACAAAGTCTACTTTGTTATACTAATGCTTTTCGTAAGAATCAACTTTGCATATTTAGAAAGATTATAATCATAGTAGGTTTAGAAAAATATATTTTTCTTTTTATATGGATCTTATAATCTTTGCTAAATAAAACATTTTCATATAATAGATATAGTTTTTTAACCTTTTTAATATTTTTTAGTAGTTAATTATAAAGCACTAGGTCACTATTTAATAAAAAATTTTTAAAAACTTTTATTTTTATTTTTTATTATTTTTTCGATATTTCGCCACACTATTGGTTGGCATCATCAGGAAAAACAAAAATAATTAACAAACAAATTAAAAGAATTTTTTGATTAACAAATTCAAAAAAATCAAAAAATTTTTCAAAAAACAAAACAAACAAAAACAATAAAAAACGACAAATTAAACAAATTTTTTTTTGTTTTACATACATACAAACTAATTTTCAATATTTAAAAATTTTTAAATGAAAAACAATTTTGAAAATACATAACAAATTTACAAAACAATAGTATTTTACACATATATTCTAAAACAAAAATTTAATGACCAAACGTTACAAAAATTAAGGTATTAATTATTAATATTATGCAGATACAGAGTTTTGTTTTATAATTTTATGCACTAAATGTCTATAATTTTGTGCAACATTCTCCGTATCTGCTTTAAAATTTATTCTTTTGGTTAATGGTACTTTAATTATTTGTAACATTTCTAACATATAACGACGTTTATAATTATTTTCTAAATTTAAAATTGAAACATTTTCAAAATTAGGATTGTGATTAACTTTAGAGCAATGCGAAGATAATGCTGTTTTTTGTAAACTAATATTATTCCTGTATTTCTGGTCGGACCTATGTCCTGCGATTCTAGTTTTCAATTTATTTTTTGTTGTGCCTACATAAACCTTATTACAATGCTCCTTATCATTACCGTTGCAAGGAATTTTGTACACTACATTGGACATATTTAATTTTTGAATTTTATCCTTAGTTTTACTAAACAACCTTTTTAATGTGTTTGTATTCTTATAAGCCATTTTGTATTTATTTGTATCATAAATTTTTGAATTCTCTATTCTTTCAGGGTTCCGTTCCACTACTTATAACTCTTTTCCTCCTATTATTAAATTGATTAATTAATCTATTAGTTAATCGTATTGGAAAATTGTTCTCAGTTAAAATATTTCTAATCTTTTCTTTGTTCTTTCTATGGAATTCTTTGTCACTAATTGTTAAAATTCTCTCTATTAAATTATTGGCCGTGTTAATAATAATTCTTTTATTTTGTTTAGAGTAATAATTAATAATTCTACCTGAAGCAATTGGTTTTTGGTACCAAACTATAACTAATTCTTTATTTCTTCTTATTACTAAAGTGTCTAAATATGGAAGTTTAGCATCACATTCCCTTTCAGTTGTAAATTTTATTGAAGGGTCAAATTCATTTAATGTTTCTAACATTGCGTTAATGGCAGATTCAGATATAATACAAAACAAATCATCTACATATTTTGTAATAATTTTTGGGTTTTGGTTGAAAAATTAAATGTTAAACCAAAAATTATGACAAAATATGTAGATGATTTTAAAATTGTTTTCACTGCAGCAATTTCAACGCAAAATCAAGAAAGAAGAACTGCTCGAAAAAAATTTTACAAAAGGAATTTCTTAAAGAGCTTGGACTGAAAGTAGACTGTCCAAAGCAGGGGTATGGAACTACTAATGATGGTTGAAAGTAGTCCGTGTCCAATGATCCACACCATCTTCGTGTACATATTTTTCATATTAACGTTTCTTAAGCCCTTATAAATATTTTTATTTAAAAAGTTAATTAATAGAAAACTTATTTAAAATCATATAAGAAAATTTGTATTAAATTATAATACTTCGCCAAAATTTTAAAGCCATTTTTGTAAAATTTAGAATTTCTATATCTTCCAAGAAAGGTCGTCTGCTCTATGTCATAAGCAGATATGAATATTAAGAAAAGTATTGTCAAAAATAGAATGTTCTTAATTTAGTGAAAGTTTAAAAGTTTTCCCATATTTACTGATAACTGACAGTTAAAAGAAAGAACAGTTGGATTCTTTATCATAAAATAAGCGTATAATTAAGTTGTGGGACTTATTTAATATATTCAAAAGCAACGAAGGCATACCATTCAATCTGTTTGTCCTGTGATATAAGGTTATACATTTCGCCAATACAAACGATTAATTAATTAATTTAAGCATTTGTTACTTAAGCGAGACTCCTTTGCATAACAAAATTGATTTTACATTCAAGACTCAGCATCTTAAAAATTATATTTTCTAACAAAAACAATTTTATCATGGTGCAAAATAAATTATGCGATTTAACACATTAATGTAAATGTTATTTTAATTTTATTAAGCTGTTAGAAAGATTTAATTAACATGCTGCGTAGTAGAAGCGCAAACCCTTCACGTTCGTTTATTTTAAAGTTCAGTGACTTTAAATATATAAATTCCTATGTCTAGAAAGAAAAGCAAAGCCATTGTTGTTACCACTTTTAGGCTTTTTTAAAATATTAACTATGATCACATGGTATAGTTAAGTTGGCTTTATTTTTTTCATAACTATCAAAGCATACATTTTACACTATAGTAATAGTATTTACATTGTAATATTGACGAAAAAAATAATAATCAAATTGATTTAACTCATACAACGAAAAATGTAAGTGTAATTTTAAATTGGGTCAGTTGAGCAGACACACATATTTGCGGTGGTATAATTTTCAGTGAAAGCATCTTCATATTCATTAAGGCAAATAACGTGTTTCACAACCAACTAAAATAAAAGAACAATAAATTGATTACATATTTTAGAAACAAAAAAGTAATTAACACTTTTTTATTGATAACAAATCATTAAAAAATGCTTACAAGATTTTTGATTTTATCTGTTAATTAAAGACTTAAATGAAGCCGTAATACTACAATAACAGTGAAAGCATTTAAATATGATTGACAATATAAAATAATCAAATTTAAATCTACTACAACTATCAAACGGCATTAAATTTTACATTAGAATACATTATATTTGTATTACAATAGAAAATATATTAAAAAAAGAGTACGTTTAAGGATCTTATTTCATTATAATTTTGCTATTTACTATAATCCAAAAAATGTCACTTTTAATAATACACAAATTTTTATCGTAAAGTACTTTTTGGTTTACCACTTCAAAAACTTCATTTTCAGCTACATTCCTTGTTTTACGCTATATATAACATTAATTGAAATTGTGGTCTTTCATGACTCCTTGAAAACAATCGGCTCACAATCGGCTGGACTCTGACCATCTAAGCAAAAACAATTCGGTAAATAACAATGTCAGATTAGCATAAGTTTTCATTTTACCTTGAATGTATGCATTTAATTTTGTTGAAGAAAATTTAACAATTTAACTTGGAAGCATATTTTCTGATGAAAGATTCCATAACTACAGAAATTCTGTTACCGAGATTTTTCTGAATATCTATTTTTAATTTCGAAAATTTTATAAAAAGCATGTAGAATTCAACTAGAAATAATACGTTATTGCCTGCTATTTAGTTTGATGCCAGCTGATGCAATAGGAATACGTGGCGTATTTGTTAACTGTGAGAAAAAAGAAAGGAAAAAAGGTAGAGGAAATGTAAGAATAAATGGAGAAGAAGTTAGTTTTTTAATTGTGGCAATACCAACAATATGACAGTTATGACATTTAGTTTTTTGATGTATTCGCAGGAGATGCATGGACAATTGTTATAATGAATTAAATTTTGCATGAAAATCGCATTAAATTAATTCACTATGAAAATGGTGGTTCTGTTAAAATTAGATTTTGTAGCATTAGTGAAGTTTCCTTTTGAGACCGGCATTAAAAATTTGGTCGTTAAGTTTGAGTCGAAAGGCTCGATATAAATTGTGCTCGATCAGAAAAACATCGCTGCCACAGTATTGAAGCAAATCGATATTTGTAAATTCCTCGACGTTCTTAATAATTGGGGTTATCCGTTATTATTATTGGATTATTGAGAAGCCTTTGTCACTATATGGTGCGCTATGTGGTCTAGAGGCATGGTTTTGACCATTTTTTTCGAAGATGAAACTGAAAATGCGGTAATGGTCAATGGATCAAGCTATAACGCGATTCTAACAACTCAATTCTGATGATTATTGAAAACGTGTGGTTTCAACAGGACGGTGCCATAAATCACACAGCCAATGGAACAATAATTTTATTGCAAACAATAAATTTATCGCAACAGTTAAGTGGCCAGCCAGATCGTGTGTTTTAATACCACTGGATTATTTGTTGTGGAGCTATTAACGAAATTGGACCGCCATTTTTGCAAAAGGTGAATAAAAACCTTGATGAAAGAATCGCCATCTATTAGCGTGAATCATCTTGATCTAAAGTTTTTGTTTTATTTTAGAAAACAAACTTGTTAAAAAACGCTTACCTATAGAGAGATAAGCGCTCCCCATGTTACAAAAATAACTAGATGTAGCACCTACATAATAGGAAAACTATTAAACAAAAAAAAAAAAAAAAAAAAAAACACGCAAGGATGTTATTTAATTATAATTCTGGTATTTACTCTAACCTGAGAAATGTCACCTTTAATAATACTCAAATTTTATGTCGCGTACTATTTTGTTATCATCTCATTCTAACCTTTTAATAATATAAGAAATTTATAAATTCGATAGCATTGTCTGATGAACTTAACATCAGATGCATGATCTGAAGGGGCTACGCCGCAGGTTCACAGAAAGCGGAACATCATTTTTTTTCTCTTCCTAATCAAAGCACCCTATGTAGTGGTCATATTCAGGTTTTTCCATTCTCTTAGCGTGTTTGGCAAACCTACATTTGCAAAATGGCTCCCAAGAATCATACATTTGTACGCTACGTGCCGGATAAAGTTCCTTATACCATAAATGGACTTAATTACCCCATTTGGTCTGAAGTCGTTAACATCACGACATCGATATTACTAGTCCTGGAACCTAGCATCCATAAATACATACATATATCGGCTCTTAGTTTCTAAAAATAGAAAAGCCTTAGATGTCTTATGATCATATAACTTGTCATTTTAATAATTACAATAAGCACCTTAAATCAACATTCCATTTTCTTTAGCTTGTATTACAATAGGCTTACACAGACCCGTTATATAATACCAATTTATGGTTAACAAAAAATTAAAACCTCAAAAACAAATTACATTCAATTTAATTTGTATTTAAAAAATTTTGTAATAATTATTTGTTTTACATTGCGGTTGGTTTTTGGTATGAAATGTACGATGATTTTAAGACTTGATTATGCAACTATATGAATTTTGATTCGAATAATATTAAACAGAATAGCTTTGTCTGAGTATATAACTTTTGATCTCATTAAATAATATAAGACATATAGAAGCTTCTAGATCTAGGGCAATTAATTGCACTAGGCTCGAGTTTCCATCTAAAATTAAAAAAAAGAAAACGCGTAAAACCTACGAAATAATGAAATAAATAATATTTTTTTTTTAACACAAGGTTTTATTATAAAAAAGTTCTTAATAAACTTTATTTTTGTTTTTAATATTTCGCCATACGAAATGAAAATCTATAAAAATTTTTTGAAAATATTTATTATATTTTTTTTGTGATAAAGACCTTGTGCTTAAAAAATTAATAATAAAATAATAGGAAAGGCCAATAAATTATAATTATAAAAATTTTAATTTTTTAGTATATTCAGCTGCTTCTTATATTAAAAAAAAATGTTTCACCAATTGATAAGTGGATATAATACCATACAAATACCAATAACCAATCAAACATTGGGTTATAAGCATTAGCTAATAGTAAACAACAATTCGCAAAAAACTTTATAAAAAAATGAAAAATAATAATGAAAAATGGACTTTTACAAAAAAATGTTGTCTCTCTAAAATCTAAATGTCTTTCTCAGCAGACTCGGTAAATCGACCCATTATATTTATTCGAATGAGATTTTAAATAGTATGTTAAATTTAATCTAAGTAACGATATTTAAAATTTCTTGATAAAATCGAATGTTTTGCAAACATTTTTTTTAATTGAATCGTTCAATAATTCATAGTTACGATAATAGAATTCTATAATTTTTACATATTTGTAATATTCACTTTTTTTGGTTTCTTTTAATAAATAAAAAACGGTTTTTTAATGAACAACCTCAAATTCTTTACCAAAATGTCATATTTTAATCAAAATTTCACAAAAAGAAATTAAAAAGGAAATTAAAAGTTTTAATATTTCTACAGTTCACTTAAAATCCAAGTAACGATAAAAAATATTCTCAACCAAATACTTCATAAAATACTTTCTGCTCTAGTATTGGTTTTTGGAGACTATGATTTCGAAAAAATGAATTTATTTTTTATTTTTATTTTTAGGCGAATTAGTGTTTTTCCATTGTGTTTTGTTAATACAAATTTTTTTTTAATTGACAAAATAAAAGGGCTACTGGATCTTTATTATATTAATTTTTCATATATAGTGAATGTGTAAGAGAAGCTCAATTAATTGGGTCATTGCTTTTAAATTGTTTTGTAATTGCAATACTTGGGGTTACCGTAGCGTTTCAATTTTTCATCATCAGTAACAATGCGAAGCAAAAATTACTTCTTTTCATATCGTTTAAGCTTCACTTCCAATATTCAAAATCGCCTTTCTTTCAGCTTCTCTCGGCTTAAATTCATGTGGCACCCAATTTCCTCGGTTTGAATAAACCTTAATGTTTTTTATTAATGGCTTATTGGTGACTCCAAATAATGAAAGTTTTTTGAGTTGGTACATGTTGAGTTAAACTTTTACCAACAATCGATGTATTTCAGCAGCCGTTTTTCTTAAATGAATGAGGGTTAAAAGACCTCCCCACAAAACGTATTTTTTAAGCACAAAATTTTGTCACTGTAGCGAATTAGATTTTTCATATTCCGTTGTTTTTGAAGATAAAATTTTTAATTTACAAAATAAATCGGTTACCGGATGTTCATTATATTAATTTTCTTATATATTGTAAATTTATAAGCAAAGCTAAACTTATTATGTCATTTATTGATTGTGTCCTTGTTTTTTAAATTATTTTGTATTTGCAATTTTTGGGGTTATCGTAATGTATCCATTTTTCATCACAAGCAACAACATTATGCAGAAATGACTTTTTTGTAGCGTCAGGCATCACTTCCGATATGCAAAATAGCCTTTCAACTTATGTCGGGTTCAATTTATATGGGAGCCAATTTCTTTGCTTTTAAATAAATTCCAATGCTTTTAAACGTAGGTTGGCTTGTTGATGACTTCTAATGATAATGAGAGTTCTTCTTACGTTTGAGAACAATGCCTCAATTACAATCCCAAATTTTTCTGCTGACATGGCCTCTCCTTGTCTTCTGTTTGGACGGCATCCCTTTTGAATCTCGCAAACCATCGTTCGCAAGTTTTTTAAGTGTATATTGACTGTAAGCTTCTAACAACAATCGATATATATATTTTAGCAGCCGTTTTCTTCAAATGAAAGAAGGTTAACAAACCTAACCACAAAACATCTTTTCTAGGTACAACAAAAATTTTTCTTTATACTTTTATGCCTATCGAGTATTGAATGATAATATCAGATATTTACACTCTAAAACATCATATTTGTTATTATTGATACAAACTATATATAGTGTTGTCCAAATCGACATTATTAACTTGTGTACCCAATAATTTTAAAAATAAAGTTGGGGACCATAATAGTTACAAAATGAGTACACACTGTTGCCTGAGGTTGGGTTATAACGCAATATCTAACGTCACAATGGTGGAGGAGAAGGATCGGCCCAAACGAATATAAAACTCTAGTTTACATTTGTATTGCATTTGCACTGAAATCAATTGAAGAGTACGACAATTTACATAGATCAATAATATTCTTTCCTAGTTGATGTGAAAAAATATTATGAAATTTTGTTTCGTTATAACCGGAAATTTCTCTAAGCAAAGTGAACTCCTTGAAAACAAGACTTCAAGCTATTGCAAATGTGCTAAATTGTATGCCAACTAGTATCATTATATAGAATAAAAAATTGAGACACCAATAATTGTGACCACTTTTATTACATCCTATAAATAATATATACTCAAATAAATACTATTCTTATGATTCCAATAATAATGCTCTTATCTTTTATTTTTTTTATTTACAGCTTAACTTTCCCTACAACCAAAATCAACAAAAAGTTCTTGTGTTTTCAAAAATCTCTTGCTACACACTTTGTGCTAACCTTTTCTGAAATAATTGATAAAGAAATAGAAAGTATACATAAATTGAAATAAAACGTATCTATATAAAAATATAGTCATACCAAGTGATATGATATAAAAATTGTTTATAATTGAAATTTTGTTTTTGTTTTGTCTTTTTTTATTACTAAATACTTTGATAAGATAACGAAAAAAAAAAAATATAATACTCGAGTGACTCGAATTATTAAGAAATAAAAATATTTGAGTGCAATTTATGTTTGAATATTTAAAACTAAATAAAATACTAACAAAAATTAAAATAATAAACATTTTGTTTTAAAAAGATTGAAATTACATATCAAAAGTTCTGGGAATTTATTAAATCAAAAGTGAAAGCATAAGGTAAGTTAAACAAATTTTAATTTATAATTTATTATCAATTTAAACAGAAATATTAAATAAATACTTTTTCTTTTCTATTTTGTTATTTTTAAAATTATTCTTGCTTTCTTGAAATATAAATTGCTATTCACATTATTAGAGGTATTCACATTATTTTTAATAACAACTAGATTTATCTCTTTCTACAAACATTTTGTGTCTTAGCAAAACTATAAAACTATCAAAAATGGTGCAGATACTACTTTCCGTTAAGATCTGTTTACAGGCTCGTGCTCCGACTTTCTTATTGGCAAGTTTGATTTTCGCCTAAGAATTACATAAAAATAAATTACTTTCAATCTTTTTTCTATTTCAGTAGATTTTATTTCAAATTTATATTTTTTTGGTAATTGGAATATGATTTACTTGAGTAAAAAACCAATTAGATTTGTTTGGTTCATCGAATAAAGTTTAATCGAATATATGTTAATCTAATAAATTTTAATTAAAAAAAGATTAATCGAATTAGTTTTAATTTAATCGCATAAATATTATTTAAATAACATTTAGTCGAATAAATATTATTGGCTAAAAATTATTCGCATAAAAATTATTCGAATAACAAAAGTGAATATCTCTAGTAGTGTGATTAAAGAATATTACATGATAAAGAGAATTGTAATAAAGTAGAGATAAAACAAAAAATAAACTAAAACTGGAAAAGCGGGACATGAGTCAAATCGAAAATACAGGGATAATACTAAATCACAAAAAAACGGCATTATTTTCTTATTAAATTTTCATATAAAAGTCGATTTGCTATAAAATATAAAATTAACTTTATCTTCTTCATGTTCTTTTATTTACGGAGAATACTGCAGATTTCATCATCTGTACAAATTCTTGAGCTTAACATAAATAATACGCACTTAAATGTGAGGAGGTATTATAGGTTTAATCGTTTAGGCTGATCGCACCAAACAAGCAGCCAGTAACAACAACAACACCGAAAGAAATAACAACAGTACAAATAGAAGTTACATTTTACTTTCCTAACGTTAGAAAGCCTTTCTAGGCACGAACGTTTTGCGATAGCTTATTTGCTATCGAGCAAAATAGCGAAGGCTCACGTTCTATAGCTAGATAGCTATCGACTCATAGAATACAGAATACCAAAAGCACGAAATTTCGATTGTTCGACTATAATTCCGAACGCTATCGACTCTCAGAATCAGGCCTCTGATAATTGAGTAAGTTAACAAATTTATATAAAGAAATTTTAACTCATCACTAGGGTTGCTAGACAAGAAATCCCGAACTCCGAAATATTAATATGTTTATGTGCCAAATAATCCAAGTCGATATGGTTAATTTCCTCTAGCATAAAATTAAACAAATTTCGGGGTATTGCCTTCTTTGGTTAAGATTATTGTAAGTAATTAAAAATTACCCAACAAAAATGGAATTATTTCTAAGACTAAAGTGATCTTGTAAAAAACTATCAGAAAATCAGTTTTAACATTTCAACTTATTTTCTGTTAATATAACATAAAATAACAAATAACAAATATTGTAAAAGTAGTTACTGCCACACCGAAAAAGCATATTCGTCATGACCACCATTGCAATCACCATTGCAACCCCAGTGTTCGGTTATTTGGTTTTTTAGCCTTTTAGCTGTTCTCTGTCTAATTATTGAGGTTGGCCCTTCGGTAGTATAGTGGTGGTTTCGGTTTTGCAGCCCTCATAAATTTGATTAAGGGGCCAGGATAAGCTCACCTCATAAATGAAAATGTTCTCTTTCCCACTCCATTTATTATTTTTCTAAATGACCTCCTTTGTCAAACTTTTAAGCCTATTTAGTTTTTCGCAGATAACAGCACCATTTCTCATTCATATTTATACAGTAATAGGTGCGTTCCAAAAAGCAAAACATGAATGATAAGCTCCATCACGTCTCGCAATAATCTTCGAAAGGGTCGTGTGAATAGAGTCAATATTAATGCTTACGCAAAAATGTGTGTTCGGAAATGCTGCTGCATCTGGTGTTATGGATGATATAATTATTAAGGGATCATATACTTGGATGAAAATCGAGTGTAATAATGTTCGATGGACTAAGCACATTTCTCGGTTTGCTAAAACGGTGTTAAAAGTCTGCATACTATTCATACCAACTATATTCATCCAAAGATGGAATACAACTCTCATGTTTGTGCCAGGACCCCAAAGTCCATTTTAGAGTTGCTCGATAGCGTACAAGAGAGATCCAAGAAGCTCTTTGGGAAAAGTAAAGTATCCAACTCCATTGATTTTCTAAATCATCAACGCAATGTTTGCTCGCACGTGCTTTTCATTGAGAGCCCATTTATTTGTGATCGATTGGCCAGTGAATCGCAGTACGCATTAAGGTAGACCAACTACCTTCAGAGGTCTCTATTGTTACTTTGAATGAAGGAAAAATCAAATCGAGTATCCACACATGCAACGCACATTATTAGAATAATATCTGGTGGAAGTGATATAAAGAAGGTAATCAAAAGTTATATTTTTTTATATTCCCTAATAAGGAAATCGAGCTTTTTCTCTTATGCTAAGCTGTAAAAAATCAGATATCTACGAGCCAAAAATATTTTACCCACAAAAAAAATATTCCTGGAAAAACCGAAAAGCGCCTAATTTCAGGCCTTCGATAAATTCCAGAATCTCTGGATTAGAATTTGTAAAAATTAAGCCCAAGTGTTACCCTAACTTATGACTGTTTTTCTCATGAAAAAAAAATTCCACATACTTAAACAAATAACTGATTGCATACGTAAAAAAATTATTTACAAAGGGTTCTTCAACAAGATGTTAGTTTTCTAAAACCAAATAAAACAAAAAATTTAGATTGAGATGTTTAAAATTTTTATCGTATTACGAAGAGAAAAGTTCGGCAATTGTGAATGAAAATTATATCTGGGAAATGTCCACCACGACCACGCTAAGAGATTTCGATATTTTTATTAAAGTTTTTAATCACTTTTTTTCAAAATGGCGGCCTAATTTCATTAATCACATCGCGTTTTTTGGCTTTAAGGCTGAAATCGACTACGACTACTACGAAAATTAATTTACCAGCCGGCAGATCTTATTATTTTAAGGGAACTGTTGTAGATTATATTTTTGCTATGTTAAATATTTTTATTAGAGAATGCATTGTATAGTAAAATCGATCGAAACAAATGCCCAGCTTTAATTCACTAAACTTATAATGATTATATACACAGTATAGGACTTTAAGCCAGGTTTAAGATTTGCTTCATGGTGGGAACAGAAAAATTGGTGAGATCCCACCACCAGCTGCCACCCAGCAACTTCTGGCTTTATTTAGTATTAAATAAAGCTTTGTATTAAAATAAAAAATAATTTGTGGGGAGTTGGCCCCCAAATATTTTGACATATTTCTAAATTCTAATTTTATTTTCTATGTTTAAATGCAAACAAGATTTAATACGAAATTATCAAAAGTAATTTACGAACCCAATATTCTTTAAAAATATAAATATAAAATAAATCACGTTATATACGTGATTATATTTAATCTTATATTCTGGTATGTTTGCATTTTTTGTATTCTTTATTGCCTTGAGCACTTGTTATCACTGAATTTCTGTGCTTTTCTTATCTCTCTCTTTAAAAATATTTGGCATTAAATGTCTGTTATTTTTATTTCATACGACAGACATTTACAAAAGAAGTATCGCTAACTACTGTTTTGCTATCTGCAAAAGCAAAATAATATGTGTGCTAAATTATTAAAATGAAAAATGTCACAAAAAGTAAAGATACTTTGTTTTATTTTAGCATATTGCATATAAGCTCAGGTTATATTATAAATAATTTCACTCACAAAAATTAAGGTCATAAAAATTTGATGGAATATGACATAAATGCGGCTGTACTAAATGCTTGGCAGATGATCTTCTATTGTTTATTCATTCAACCAGACCAAAACTATTTGACAAATTTAAAATGTTAATGATATAAAGGGTTTTTTAACAAGAAGTTTATTTTCTACAACAAAATAAAACCATAAATTTAGATTAAGATGATTCAAATTTGTTACGCAGAATAAAGTTCGGTAATTGTGAATGAAAAATGATATTTGGCAAATGCCCACCACGACTGCGCTGACAGGTGTTTGATTACTTTTTAGCAAAATGGTGATCCTATTTGAGTTTTAATTTATGTGATCGGGAAATTTGGTTTGCAATAAATTGATCATTTCATTCTATCTGTGACATATGCCACCGTCCTATTGTAATTACATTTCAGCGATATCCACGTTGTCAACAATAATAGGCCAAAACTGAAGTGTTAGCATCTCGCGATAGCGTGATTCATTGACCATTACCGCATTTCCAGACTCATCTTCGAAAAAAAATGGCCCAATTATGCCGCCACACCATATAGCGCACCACTCAGTGATTCGTCACAGAGCCAGTGAAACGATCAATTTATTGCAAACCAAATATCCGGAGCTCTTAATTTCATAACAATCATGAGAAATGATGACACTCGCTTTGTTGTTTATCTACCATTTATGGACCGATGAATTCGAACTCTGAGGAAACTAAGCTTGTCAGATTGGTGGGCTTAAATTGTTGTGCATTTTTTTTTGTGGAAAAATTAGTTTCAGGCATTTTGCGGAAAAACCAACATACGGATATCGCTTAATCGACTTCCCTAAATAAAAGTATTCAGAAAAATTGTATTAATAAAATGGGGAATTTTAATTGCATTAAATAAAAGATAATGCCAAAAGTACTTAACAATGTGTAAATACACACATGTATTTATATAGATTCTATATATATTTATATATATATTTAGAATCTATATAAATACATGTGTGTATTTACACATTGTTAAGTACTTTTGGCATTATCTTTTATTTAATGCAATTAAAATTCCCCATTTTATTAATACAATATACATACATATATATATATATATATATAGACAAATTGATTAGACCGATATTATTAGACGATTTATTAATAACGAGAAGTTCTTTTAAAGAAATGCAATTCATCCAGAAAAGTTTGGAGAGCCACACATTTATTTCTGTGACTTTAGCTCAATTTGTAATAAGGCCGTTCGTGTTGATTATTCATTGGTGGCCGGTTAAAGCGATACTAAAAATCTTTGTTATGATTTTTCGTCAAGGAGTCGTAATTGATATGATTTTCAGCTTTTTCGTCGACCTAATTGACTATTATTGTTTCAAAATTCACACTCTACTTTGTGTGGGCTTATTTATAGTTCATTAAAAATTGTAATATTCAATTGTATTTTGTTTCACATATAAAGGTAAATGCATAGTTTTCTCAGAAATCTGAAACAAATAAGACAAAAACAACATGCTTATGAATAATTCTACCAAATAAGATAAACAACAGAAAGCAAAAACATCTAACACAAAAAAAATAACAGCCAAGCATGCTCCTAAACTGTATGACAATAAAAACAACAATATGTGATGATGTTAAAGTAGAATGTTGTTGTATATGCGAGAACCGCTTATACCAGCTATATAAAACCCACTTGCTGGGTAAATGAATTAGTTCAAGTTGAGTCATAAATGAGTAATCCCAACAAAATTACCTTCTTACAAAGCTATCTTCTTACTAAAGATCTCATCCACCGCGAGTACTCATAACTCATAATTATTTTTCTTTGCTATAAATTCTCTGTTGGAACTTTAACTTATCATCATACTCTGTTTAGCAATCAAGCAAGAATTGAACATCTATTATCTACCTATCATCCTATGCAACGTCTTCCATAAGGGCACCCTTTAAAGTGCTGTGCTATTATTTTGCATTACGGAACTTAACATAACAAAACGTTTATTAAAAGGAATAAACGTAATAATGTATTGATTCACTGTGACTCCGGCAAGTTCAAACGCAAGACACTTTATTTAAAAACCAAGCCGATCAAACACTCACATACCACTGTATAGTTATGTTATGTTGTTATTTGCCTGTCTAATTAAAGCTTGGCCAGGATTCCATTACTTTTCCGAGACTTTTATTATATATGTCCTTAATATAAAGGTACTCTTTTTTACTACGACTACGAAGTAACAGTTTTCCTCTTTTATAGATGACGCGAGAATTGGACTGCTGTTACCTTCTTACTCTCCTGATAAAAAACTTATCTACTGCTGTTATCTTCTTATTTTCTGTTATAGAACTCATCTACCGCTGGTACTTATAAGCAATTAGTTTTCTTTATTATCAATTCTCTGTTGGAATTTGAATTCATCATCTTTTGCTTAACAAATAAGCAAACAATAATTGAACTTCTCTTATCTATATATCATCCCATGCAACGTCTTCCACGATGACACCATTTGAGCTTCAAATTTATGGTAATCTTCTTTAAAGATCTCATAAAACAAAAATTTCGGTAACTGCACAAACATTTAAAAATATAGGAAGATATTTGGCAAAATCAATGCTGCTTGAAAGCACCCTTTAATTAATGACTACTTTGATATTTATTATGGCGACCATGGCAGCATAGCGCATATTTACCATTAAAGCCTGCAATATATAAATTTATTATTTATTTGTTAGCCCAATTACTGCCTTCATCATTTTTCTGCCAAAAACTATTGTTTTATTTTCATTCTCAGTCTCATTTTTAATTTATTTTTCTTTTTGAAAACTTTGTGTAATTATCTCATAATTATTCTTTCCTTAATTATTTTTTCTTTTAGCAATTTCTTAAAACAAAGATTTTTATAGCGCTTTCTTTGTTTCTTTCTTTTTTATTCTTTTTTGCTGATTTTGTAGTTGTTACCAAAATATTTAATTTTACAAAGAACTTTTTACAACAAAATTGTATTACATTATTGTTGTTATTGTCTAATTTTATTTTTTATTTTTTAATTCCTAAATTGTAACTTTTCCTGCCGGTTGTGGTTATTAGTATGTATTGTTGTTGTTTGTGATGTGCCTGTTGTCTTGATAAATTAGTTGTTACTGATAACAACGTGTTGTTATATTGTTATTGTTTATTGCCATGTGCTGTCGATTTCCTTCTACTTTTTCTTGTATCTTTTACTTGTTCTCTTTTGCTGTGAGTGCTTGTCTCTTAAGTGACTGGTGCATAAGTTCGTAATAAATACTTTTTATTTCACAATAGCCATTGCCACAACCATAGTTTCTTAACTCATTTATTTTTTCCTAACTCATTTTCATTATAATACCTTCAATTTGAGAAAAAAAAGGGGGTAAAATTTTTTTTTTACGCAAAGCTTTTGTTTGGTCTGAATACGGAACCATTTCTGTTTATTATTTTCAATAGCCAATCTATTTAGATGTATGCATTCTTAAAAACTCAATGTTTTGATGAGCGTGAGATGTAAAGTATCATTTAAATTTGGTGTATTTTTTAGATGTAGCGAATAAACTGGAGACGCTAAACACAGTGGCCATCTAACAATAAAGGCCCAACTATAATATGCATAACCTCGCTTAACCCAACTTATACAACTGTGCAAATACCTAATAATCATATGTGGCAAACTATAGTGTACTTAACAAAACTTTTCGTCAAATATCAATTGCTTAAGGAAAGTACGAAACTGATCGCACATTCCGTACGTTGTTTTTTGGTCTGACTTTGGCAAACAATTAAGATAGAATGATTAATTTATTTATTTTTGAAGAATACGGTATGACTTCTGATCGTGTGATGGTGTAGTGTGTGGTGTATGTGTAGTTGTTATGTGTTGCAATTGATTGTGTTGGTGTGATTGATTGGTGTGAGTGATTGGTTGAATAAAATCTTTTACTTTGCAACTCGGCATGAAGCCGCCTTCTCGAATAATATAAGCTCCAAAGGAAGTCATGCGAAAGCAGTTATTGTATTCAAGGATGCCTTGGAGAAAATGGTTGGAATCGGGATCAGTTCCATCGAACAATGGTTTCAGTGGCTGTGGTGGTGTAAGTAATGAATCCAGTTTGACTTTTCCACTTGCGCAGCACAATCCAGCTGTTTCTCTTTTGAATTTTTACGTCGTCATTGGTCCAATATCTAAATTGTCATTATCACTGCAGTTCGCAGTGGGATCATATTGAAATGTCAAGCGATTGTATAAAGCCAATGATCTTCGTTCGCTCACGCGTTGTGTCAATCGAGTATTTTCTCTTAGTATATTGTGTCTTTCTTCGCTTAAGTTATGTGAATACACTTGTTACTAGCTTGCATGTCTTGGGCAGCGGCCGATGTTTCCACGTTGTCCTCTCGGCATTTTGGACTATGAACAGAGTAATGAATTTAATCTCAAGTGCACGATCCACATAATTTACACAGTTCAACTTACTACCTTAAGGACAAATGCCTGCTGTTGAAGTTGAATAAAAATTTGCACAATACGCGTGATTAATTTGATAGTTTCCAATTGAAATGTTAGGAAACGAATAACTTTAACCTCAATATCAGGTGCGCATAAGTAGCTGTCAAACAATGTATCACGCACCGGCGCCATCTACTTAAAATGAAACGTACTTATTTTCGTGAGATATACTCACACACCACTACTGGTGCAGTTGTAGTACCTGCTATTTATCAGACATGGCGCTGTATGTGAAAAAATATTTTTCCTGTTTCCTGTGAAAATCGGTTCGCGCGTTCTGGAGTTATAGCGTCAGGAAGGAAAACCCGACTTATTTTTATATTACAGATATATAGAAGAAGAATTATATATAACCAGTAAAGCAAAAAGACAACAAAATTTTTAAAACATTTATAAAATAAGAGACAGTACAATCATTTACAAACTATTATTTTGTCATAATAATTATGACATGACCAAACGAACAGTTTTTATTCGGCTAAAATTACTTATTTGAGTTTTGTTTGTTAGTAAAAAAAAAAACAGAGAAGTTTGACAATAAAATAAAATAACACAGCATTTTCTAGATCGTCTCAGCTATTTGCTTCTATCTACTTTAAGCTGGGTAGATTGTAAACTTCATCGATTTAACAAATTAATTTGGTAAACAACAATAGGTGGAATAATTTATAGTTAAGCAATATTCATTTGGTTAGATGTAGTCCATACAAAACTCAAACTTTCTTTAATTTTTCTGTTTATAAATCATAACATAGATTTGCTTTTGCCTTCTGCTTACTGTCCTTTTAGCAGCAAATGTAATTGTCTTTACATCGTGGCTGATGCTGTTATCATTTAATTAGAAATTCAGTTTAAGTTGATGTAAGTCTCATTTTAAAATATATTAAGGAGGAAAAATCATTTTTAAATATATATGCAAAGTTCTAATGAAAAATAATAAAAAATAATAATAGTACAACATTGGTTACTCAAAGATGTTTATGCTTTCAAAAATAGGAAGTCTTTCTTTCTTTCATGAAACTAGAACTTAGTACTTTTGCTTAGGAATGAAGAAAATGAGTAACAGCAAAAGAGGAACAAATTTAATGGTTTTGAAAAATCTCTATAAACATTAAAATTAATGTATTAAAAATTGATTTCAGTATTTATCATATTTTTGGTGAAGAGGAATTATTTTCGCTATCGAAATTTTCAAATCTTTTGTTAGTTGTTCGCTTAAATTATGGCATAAATTGACCACCAACAAGCCACCATCAACATAAAGAAAGGTGTACAATTAAACGTACAGAAAATAATGAAAAACTTCTTTTTGCCCCAAAGATAGAAAGAAAAAGGGAATAAGAAAACTCTAATATAAAACCAAACTAAATAAAATATTAACTTACCTCCAAAAATGATATCGAAAAACACACACGGTGTTGTTTAAAAAATCGTGATATTTTCACAACGTCATCAATTTACAATATCATCATCGTGTTTGCAGCCAACAACAAAAAGGAGAAATAAAAATTGTATGTAGCAAAATTTCATTAAAAATTTAAAAAGGAACACAAAAAAAATCTGCCAAAAACACAGAAAGTAAGCAAAAGAAAAGCAGAAAAAACAACATGAAGACACACAAAAGACCGCTGGTCATGAAACACATTAAGCGGCAAATTATGCAGACACAGCAAGTTGTTGAAAATGGTATTGAAGTGTTTTTTGAGGTTTCAAGTCAGAGTACCAAACCCCCCAATAACACTTATACAGACAGACATCAGTATAAATAATGCAATCATTTAGGTTTTAGTGTTTTTTTTGCGTTTTAAAGATGCATTTTGAAGTTTCAAAGAAATGAAATTGAAAGCTTTTTTCAAAACAAAAAACATAAAAAAATTAAATCAATCCAACAGAGACTACAAAAAAACCCCAAAAAAAAACTTAAAAAACGTTGACGTTGTTAAAAATCGTGATATACGAAACCCTATTAAAGTATAAATCAACAGCATGATTTTAAGCGATACAGTGAAATTCAGTACTCTTTGGACGAAATTAATTGGATAATGCAGTAGAGCCAAGTTAAAACAAATGTTCTTATAATTAAGCTTAAGTCTTTGTAGCAGTGTTCCAAAATCACAAATGCATTGTACAATGGGATAGAACAAAATAATTTTTCGCTTTTAAAATTCTACATAAACAAACCTATTCCATTAGAGAATTTTTCATCCTCTTTAAATTTAAAAGATTACTTACTTTAGGTATTACCATCTTAATCTGGCAACACTGTTACTGTTACTTTATCCTTTCCTTCATTGCACTTCTTTAATTTTCTTTTCCCTAATCATGTAATTTTTTCATTTTTCTGTCCCTTCTATTTTCTTTTCCTCTATTTTAGTGCAGATATTATCTTGGTTTTCTTTTATTTTCTACTTGCTCCTAAAATATTTTTATTTTGGCGTCTTCTTTCTTTTTCGTTTTTACCTATTTTTTTGTACTATATTCAATTCGACTCCATTTTTTCGATTCAATTCTATTAGCCTATTTTTTAATTCGATTCTGTTACCTTTGTTTTTATTTGTTTCTTTTTATTCAATTATGTTCTATTCTATTCGATTATTTTTTATTATAATTCGATCCTATTTGGTTTATTCGATTGTATCTGATGCGGATCTATTAGATTCTATTAGACTGCGTTAGATTTTTTTCGTTTTTGCTTATTTTTTTTGTACTAGGTCCAATTCGACTCCATTCTATTCGATTCAATTTTATTGGCCTATTTTTTTTTAATTAGATTTAGTTACCTTTGTTTCTCTTTTTATTCAATTGTGTTCTATTCGATTGTATCCGATGCTGTAGAATCTATTAGACTGCGTTAGATTTTATGAGATTCTATTAGATTATTTTCGAATTTGCTTTTTTATATTCTATTAAATTTTTTCAATCTTTTTGATTCTATTCAATTTCAATTAATTCTATTTGATTCTAATTGATTTTATTTGATTTTAATTGATTTATCTATATCGAACTCTGTAAAATCTATTAGATTCTATTAGATTCAGTTAGATTTTATTACATTCTTTTTGAAATTAACCTATATGATTCTATTTTATTCTATTCGATTATATTGCAATCACTTCTATTCGGTTATATTTGATTATATTTGATTCTATTAGATTCTATTAGATTCACGTAGATTCTAAGAGATTCTGTTTTGAATTTTCTCTGTTCGACTCTAATCAATTTTTTTACTCTTTTTGATTCTAATTAATTTAAATTACTTTTATTCGATTCCAATTGATTCATCAATCCGACTCTATCGAATTCTGTAGAATCTACTAGATTCATTTAGATTCTACTACATTCTTTTCGAATTTTTCCTATACGATTCTGCTCTATGTCACTCTATTTGAATTTACTCAATACGATTCAACTCTATTTCATTTTATTCGATTCTATGCGATTCTAATCACTTTTATTCGAACGTATTTGATTCCATTCGATTCTTTTCGATGCTGTAGAAACATTTTCTATTAGACTTAGCTACATTTTATTAGATTATTTTTGAATTTACCCTATTCGATTGTTATCATTTTTTTAGCCTATTTGATTCTATTCCGTTTCAGTCATTTCTCTTCGATACTAATTGATTCATTTATCCGAACCTGTCCTATTCTGTAGAATCTATTAAATGGTGCCCCTGTAGGCTAGTAGGCAGTGTAATAGCTTGTCAGTTCGATTTCCATCGAAGATTTTGGTGCTTTTTCACTACAAAAATAAAACTTGACTGTCGGTGGGGCTGCTCAACGATGAAGGCATAGTCACTGGTCACTGTGCTGTCTTATACGGCAGTCAATTTCCGACTATCCTTTTACTTTCACCACCTGTTTATCTCTTCTCTATCCCTTTCCTAAAAAATGTAGCACGGTACTTGACTAAATAGGCATTGTTGCCTGTAGTGCTACTTCTCTTTAAAAAAAAAATTCAACTAGATTATATTACCTTTTTTCGAATTTACCACCAATACTCAAAGTACAATCAAAAATACATAAAGAAAACATACCAATTGGACTCTTTGTAAAGTATATTTCATGTAGCCACATATATCATTGCCCTACATAAAGAAAGGGAAAATTTATAAAACAATATACGGTGCGTAATACACAAGACCTTCGCAAAAAATTTATAAACATCAAGATGACTGAAAACACCCGACTCGTTTTCCCTTAGTTATTCTACGCAACACACTAGACAATACTATACAAGGAATACATGACCGATAACATAGATATTGCAAAGACGATAACAAAGCAGAACTACTTTAGGTTTAACAACCACTTTTATAAATTATCTGACGGACTCGGCATGGGAATCTTGATGGAAATTTTTACGAAAGATCTAGAATTACTACACATAAAAACACTAATGAAAAAAAACAGAAAAACTCATTACTATAGATACGTAGAACAAGACAACGCTGAACTAATTCTAATAGACTTAAACACAATGCACAATTACATTACATACACAACGAAAAGCAACAAGACAGGAATTTGCATTACCTTGACATCACAGTAATACGAGGAATTAATTTTTAATATTTGACATTTATAGCAACTACGACGGACACTACCATTTAGGCATATGATACACAGACTTAAGATAATCACACTTACACTCCAGATAAGCACAACAAGGAACTCGACACGACTTACACTACAGCTAAAAACTATGGATGAAAAACCACTGCCATCGATAAAATGCTTAGGCAATAAAACACTAAAAACAGAAATAAGGAAGACAAACAGGCAATTACTCCTTTACTTACTCCAGCACTATATAGCTTAATTAACCTTTATCACAACACTCAGGGACATAATCTTAAGATATCGACAGACTTACTTTTACCTGTAAATATAAGACAAACTGGACGAACACTAAAAACAAGATTTACAGAATACATGCAAATGAAAAAGTGAAGTGCCCAACATTGCATTACACCTTGAATATCACGTACCAAAGAAAATACAACAATATTACTAAATCCTAGCAAAAAAGGACGGAGACTAGAAATTCTGAAAAACATGGAAATCTACCAAACAAAAACTTTTAACAGTGAAATTATAAACGAACAGGTAAACACGATCTCAGGCACAATTTTTACACGACTGAAACTACTTACAACAAACGAAAAACAGTCGTAGGCGAACACATTTACCTGGCAAATATTAAAACACGAAAATAATGAATTAGCCACACATAAAATGACAGGTGGCAGGATAATTTACCTGCATAAATAGATACAATCCTAATGAAAGAACGACCTAAACCCAACACTAACTCACAAACCTAATACTAACTCTCCAGCATAATCCCCCCGGGGGTACGAAGTCTTGATGGATCTCTTGATATGGGCCTTCGGGGGTAAAAGGCGGCACCAGTCGCCTGGACTAACTGGAAGAGACTAGTGACAGTACGTACACATATGCGTAGCCGCAGGGCCGTCTTTGAAGGACTTTCTAAAGAGGTTTACGCATGTTTAACATCCAATGTCCTAGCTTGCGTCTGCAACAGGACTAGGAGTTAGATAGTCTCCAACTCTTCAACAAGGAGTGGGGGCACAGTCCTACTACCATTCACTCGAGAATTATTCTTAAGGCGTATAAGCACCTAGTGTGTGTGCATGCATTATTAAGACGACTGTTAGATTAAGGCCTCATGGCCAGGTGCCAACTTTAATCCTATCACGTGCTGCAATATTACGCATCGAAAGCGCTCGCCGATCGTACCAAATAAACAGCCAGTAACGACAATTTTCACCGAAAGAGATGTCAACACTATACGATTCTATAAAATTTTTTTATTCTTTTTGATTCTTATTGATTTTATGAGATTATAACTTACTCTATTTTATTATATTCGATTCTTTTTCATTTTGGTCAATTTTTTCGATTCTATTTGTATTTATTTGATTGAAATTTCATTATTAAAAATAACAGAAAAAATTCGAAATTAATAATTTTATCAGAATTTGACTAGAAATTGTTAGTTGTAATCGAAATGAAATTGATTCGAATAATCTGAATAAAAATATTGATATAATTTAAAATGTTTAAACAATAATGAAAAATATAAAAAAAAATTTTTTTAAAGCATAATTTTTTTGACTTTATCACGCCCTCTTTTATTTTAAAGTAAGATTTTAAAATCTCTTCCCTTCTTTTCTTTTTATATGCATTTATAATTTTTTTAACGTTCTTGCAAATGCGATTAAAAATACAACAAAAACAACTTGTTTCACTGCATTTTAAAATTTTTTCTCATTTGCAAAAGAACAAAACAGCTAAAGAAACTAAACAAATTAAAACATAAAAGTTGTCTGTGTCTTTCGAAAAGCTCCAAATTCACTTTTGTTTTTGTTGTTGTTGTGAGAAGAATTTTATGACTTTTAGTTCATATGTGTTGTATTTATGACTTATTTTTTATTCTGCAACAAGTGTAAAATTAGCCACTGATGTCATCATTGACAGGGACAAACGTTTATGGGAAATTAATGTTTCTGTTTTCAGAGATAATTTTTATTTCATTTCTCTTGATTAAATACCTTAAACGTTGTTTTTCTTTTGGTGTTTTAGGCAGAAATAAATTAGAATTTTAATGTGCAAAAATAATTTAAATTGTTCAGAGATAAGAGGTTTTCGAATATATATGGTCATCATATTAACTTTCGAAAATCAAATTGCATTTGAGTTTTTATTGAAATATAGTGATTTATTTTCTTTT
Organism: Trichopoda pennipes; assembly: GCA_030448955.1. Taxonomy (NCBI): domain Eukaryota; kingdom Metazoa; phylum Arthropoda; class Insecta; order Diptera; family Tachinidae; genus Trichopoda; species Trichopoda pennipes. The sequence continues at coordinate 2,696,548 of JASKUP010000108.1, read as the reverse complement.
TATTTTATTTATTTTAGTCTATAGAATCAATATCCTTACAGACGATAACAATAATTAATACATTTATACAAATATTAATTATTGAAAAAGAAAACAATATTTTTCGTAACAGTATTTATTTTCTGGTAATAAACAATAAATCTAAAAAGGTTATTAAATTTAGAAAATTCTTAAATAACGATCCCAGTTAGCATAGTTAGCTGTGTAAACTCTTATGGATAGCGGCATAAAATTACGTTTAGGACGTGATGGAACATTACAACAAACAGATACTACTTATTAAAAATTGAGTGGACACATTTCCTTTAATAAGAACGAAGGACGAAACTAACATTCAACATTGTTCTACGACTTTTAAGTGTCCAAAGTTTAATTAAAACGAGTCTACTATTATAAGACAATATATTTTGCATATAAAAGAGCAAAAAATTTCTGAACAGTCCCAAACTATGGAGCCATATTCTAGAATAGGTATAACTAAAGATATGTACAATTGCTTCTTTGTATAAGCGTCAGCAAACTTTCTAATTCAGCATTTTATAAATAATTGATATAGTCGGATTCTAAAATTGGCAGTATATTAAGTATATTAATTGGCAGTATATTTAAAGATAACCCAGCAGATATTGCTAGTTAGAGCGGTACCCCAAATGAACTTGAAGCCGTTAACTTATGGTGGTTTGGATTCACGTAGCTGAAAATGCCTTAAAGTCAATGAAAGTAAAAAAAATAAAAGTGTTAACCACAAACATATTTGAAATCTCCTTAAATCGTTTATTAAATTTATCATGTGCACTTCCAGTATTAGCATATGCAATACGCTTTGGAATAATAATTGTGTAAATAGAAATTCTAAATTCTATTATTATTAGCTGGAAATATGCATAAGAGACAATCAACTAATGATTCACATCTTACGCACTGAGTATTTGATATATAAAATTGGACACTTAGTAAAGACCACGATCCGTAATTGAAAAACTTGTGTGTTGTTCAAATCATATACCACATTAAGGCCTTTTATGCAGGACCCTTTGGCCCTTTGAAACTTTGCAGGCCGTGAATGCCTGTGTTCTGCTACAAAAGTTGTACATTTAGAACCAGTATTTTTTTTTTTTTTTTGAAGAGAAGTAGCACTTCCGGCAACAATGTCTATTTAGCCAACTACCGTGCTACATTCTTTAGGAAAGGGATAGAGAAGAGATGAAACAGGTGGTGAAAGTAGAAGGAAATTAACTGCCGTATACAAGACAGCACAGCGACCAGTGACTATGCCTTCATCGCTGAGCAGCCCCACCGACAGTCAATTTTAATTTTTGTAGTGAAAAAAACCAAGGTCCTCGTTGGGAATCGAACTCACAACCCCCATACTGACAAGCTAGTACACTACCTACTAGCCTACAGGGGCAGCTCCCAGCATTAGATTACCCCACGAGATATAAGCAGCGACAACCTGACACTCATCAACCGCTGGAAACGCCTTAAAGTCTTCTATTATTTATTTTTCCAAAGATTTGAAATATGAATGTCTACTCGAATTACATCAGAAGTTTCAACAAGCCCATGTAAAGATAACGACTTAGTAGTTATAAAATTTAAAATTATTAGGCTTCATATACCACTAAATTTGTAAATTTATTAAAGTCCCTATTCATAAAACTAATAATTAATAATATTACAATAATAAATAATATTACAATAATATTTTTAATTATTAATTTAAATAATTGCCAGGCAAACACAAAACGATGTAATATTTATAAAATTGTTTTTCTCTCAAAAATATATTGTTTATTTACTGAAATGTGTTTTTAAATACTGTATGCTAAATTCTATTAAATGTTGAAAAAAAAATTGTATGTTATAAAGAAAGAAAAACACACAAACCCTACCATTTTCTATATCGTCATTACCAGCATTTAAAAAATTAATTGTTCATTGCCTTGTAGGCTCTGTTTTTTGTTTTTGTTTTTGTTTTTATTTATTTATTTAATTAAATATTCTAAAGACACCTTGTTATTACGAATCATTTTACAATATAAATGGTTTTTTAATTAACAATGTATACAAAAATTTCATAAATAATATTGGGTAAATAATTATTATTCATGCGTTAAGAATTCGAAAAAATGTGTGTTTTGCATATGAGTTTAATAAGGAAATAATGGTATCGTTTTAAAAGAAAATTGTTAATAAAGTATAAAAATTGCAACAGTTAATATAAAGATCTGTTTAAAATTCTCCGCATGCATATTTAGCACAGTGTTTCAATAGTTGCAAAAATTGGTTTAACTGGTTATTACTGTGTTGACCTTAGGGAAGGAGTAAATAATAATGTAAAAAATATTATTATTATTTTTATTCGACCTCTTTTTTTTAATAAATAATTATTAAGCTTAGTAATGGTGTTTTTTTAAATAAATTTAAATAAATAATAAATTTTAAATAAATTTATTATTTATTATATAAAAGATTTTAAATAAATTTATTATTTATAATTATAAAAAATAATTTCCTGAAGAAGCTTTCTACAGGAAAGCGAAATATTGAAAATATAGAGTAACATTTATTTAAAAGATTATTACTAAGATTAATAATTATTTATTTAATGTTAAAAATATATTTTTTGTTTTTAAGCTAAGTTGCCAGTAGGCTAATAACTCAAATTTTATACTTGACGTATGATCACCAATTTTCGATAATTGGAGTTTCTACAAGAAAATAAAATTTAATATTAACGCCAGCAAAAAATTTAAAAGGATATATTTCATTTCTTTTCTTAATATTCAAATTTGTGTCAGGGTTCAAAAAATATAAAGAATACTTATCTACATTTCCGTGGGCTAATACCACATATATTATTTTTAAATAAATTTAACGCAATTGTTAATAACAACACAAACCTTAAAGACTCCATCATATTTAGATAAAATTCACTCCAAATGCATAAATGGATCTTAGTTTTTCCAAGGTTGTATGAATTGCAACCTTTCGAATATTTCCTTTGGTCTCGTGGCTTTACTGATTAACGCCTTAGGAAGAGCTAAAGCAGGACGCTTCTTTAACAGTTCCCTTTTCGACTAACTTCCATGCTAAATGACTTAAGGTAAACTGATTTTCAATTTATAGCAAACCTTGCTCTGTAAGTTGAGGCCCTTACTATCACCAACTTGTGTCTTGACTAAATGACTTTCGACTATCGTCGGCCAACTTTCTCATTATTCAATTTGAAGTTATTGCTGGCATTTCTCAAAGACACACATTTAATAAACTTCTGGTCCCGTGGTGCCAATTCTTATGCTAGCGAGTGCTGGACATTCACATATAATGTGCTCCACCTCCTTAACTTCTTTCTGGCATAGTTTGCAGGTATCATCTTTTACGATTTTTAATCCTGGCTAGATGATACTTGAAATATCCATGACCTGTCACTAAAGTAATAATGTTTATGCAACTTTTATCAGTCACCCTTCTGGCACTCCTGCTAAGGAAAGAGGCTTTTCCTACACCTTTTTAGTTTTAATAAGCTTACCCATTATAGGACCTTCGCTCGCATTAAGCCATTTTCCGGTGCTACTCTTAGTTCTGGTCTACTAAAATTTACACCGAATCCGCTGCTTTCTATTCCATTTACTGCTTCATACCTAGCTGTGTTTATAAGTTCTTTAACCTAAATCGGTGTTTCCTCATTATGCCTCGTGTGTCTCGACATTATTAAGTTTTGAATACATTCCAGCCTTAATTTAGAGTTCATAGTTAATTGCTCATACATTTTATAACCGACTGATAAGCTAGATCGTTGAGAATCTTTCTTTCAAGTAGATGCTCAAACGCATGCACTAGCTCAAGTAATTCTGTCTGGTAAACGGACACATATTCGGCGAAATGCAGGCAACAGAATAGGTTGAACTCAGGTGAGAATACATCTGATTCTGCTCTACCGTTCATAAGACAACCATCATTGAAAATTCCAATGCCATTCTCGATAAACATGCATGCCATTGGCATGCTGCATGTCACACCGCCAAGAGTTTTCTATATTTGACTCAAAATGATATGATTCTTCACGAACACATACTCGAAATAATTTTTACTATTGACTCTGCGCCCCTTTAAAAATGAAATGTAAAGTAAAAAAGATTTTTAAAATTTATAATAAAAAAATTTTATTATTAAAAAATAAGTAATTTATAATTCATCATTTTCAATCTAAGCAATTTTACTTTTCGTGCTTGATACCTTTAAATAAATACGTCATGATATTCTCACGAAATATTTATTACAAAAATTTTCATTAAAAAATAAACATTTTATGATATTCTCATAAAACATTTATTCCAATAAAAATACAAATATTTGAAATGTATTGTAATGGGGGAGAGCACATCCATATTGCAATTTCAGTATTGCTCAAGTAGGTCATCAGTGAATTTTACCCCAATACTGTATAGAAAAACCTAAGAGTCTTATATCCAAAGCCAAAATGATTTTATGAGAATTTTTTCATAAAATCAACATAGCCTAGACAGCAAGACTCAAAAACACTTCTACACAAACACAGCAAAATATTTCAAAACAACAAAATAAACCATGTTTTTTTATTTTGTTTGTTGACAAACCCTGACAAGTGAAAATGGGCTTCGACGGAAAAAATTATTTTTTCAGAAAAAACCAGCCGGTTGTTTTTGAATGAACTGACGATATGAATGGTAAATTGTCTTCAACTCCTGCACCAGTTTCAAAGTTAAATACTTACGCAAAACTCGCCATGTGGTGGTTTTGGATAACCCGAAATGTTGAGAACGACGAGGAATTTGGCAAAATTTGGCTCACAGCTGGTTAAGTTGAAGCCCCGGTCGAACAACCGTTGGTGTTCTCACATTTTGTATCTCAGAAGAACGATTATGTTGTCCGAAAATATCACGAATTTTATGAAATATAACTATAATAAAACCACCATTTTCATAGTGGATTTTAATTATTTGAATGCGATTTTCGTGCGAAATTAAATTCATTGTAATAATTCCCAATGCATGTATTATGATTACGCCAAAATACTAAATGTAAAAACTATAATATTGTTGATGTTGCCACAATTGAAAAACAAACTTCTTGTTGAAAAACGCAATATATGCTTTCCCCATAGTAAAACATTTCAGTTTTTGAATAATAAATATTTTATGAGAATATTATAAAAAATTTATGTTTAAAGAAATCTGGCACAATAAACGTGGATTAAGTTAATAATGTATAATTTTAAAACTAATGCGATGAAAAATTCTATCGGGCTTCAACTACGCATCCTTTACATATTGACGATTTTATAAATATTTTAGACATTTACGACATCATTTGAGGCATAATTTATATTTGAAACACCACTTAACATTTAAGGCCCAACTATAATATGCATACGCTGGCTCAAGCTAATGTCAAAAATTGAACGAAAAGTCCGTCAAATGCTTAAGCAAATCGTTAAATACTTTTAGGTGGCTATAATGTACTTACACGAGAATAAAAATTAATTTGCAAACAAAAAATAATTTCTTTCTAAATAAATGAAATTTATTAACAAAAAGATGTTTAATAATCATATTTTGTCCACTGCCTGATAAAGCTCCCATCCTCTTCATTACCTTGCAGAAACGTTCCCGTAGTAACTCCATCAGTGTTTGCACTGCGCGACTTTATCATATCAGTGTGAAAATGAAAAACGCAAACAAAATTCTTCAAGGTATTACTTACCACTTTTACTGCATTTTTCTGCCACTTCTTGCCATGCTCATTCCTTTGAATTGACGTTATAATAAAACGCATCTCTTTTGTCATATAAGCAATTTTTTCTTTGTATGTTTTCTATTAAATTTACTTTCGTCCTCCACTGCAATTTGTGTACTAATGTATCTATAACACAATGCGCAATTCAAAATCAGCTGTTTCCGTACGGAATGTGCGATCAGTTTCGTACTTTGATTAAGCAATTGATATTTAACTAAATTTGACGAAAAGTTTTGTTAAGTACATTATAGTTTGCCACATATGATCGTTAGGTACTTGCACAGTTGTTTAAGTTGACTTAGGCCAGGTTATGCATATTATAGTCGGGCCTTTAAGCATGTGTAAAATGTTCGCTTGAAAGAAATTCATAAAATCCCTATAAAGTCTTACGATATAGGACATTTTTTACAAGCTATCTTTACAACAGAAAATTTAGTGTTCCAAGCTATATTTATAATTTTTCCAAATTCTTCTTTCTTCCTATTTGAACTTTCGAATCTAAAATAACTAAATTAACAGTAATTATTAAAAATATTGATAAAATTCAGTGTTGTTGTTTAACAACACGAGTTTTGAATTGTCTGCTTATTTTAACAAGTTAATCCTTTGTTACTGTATAAACATATAGGTTATAACACTTCGCTTGCTGCTTTTTCTTATTGACTTGAATTTTATTTTTAAAGTTTATTGCACTCGCAAATTTCTAGTATCCATTTATTTAAATTTTGTGTTTTTTACTTAAGTATTTGTTGAACATATTCACAATTTTTATTTTGTTGCGTCTTGTGCTGATGATTTACTGCCAAAAATATATTTGAATTTGCCAAATAAAAAATAAAAACAACAAAAAAAAAACATGTACTATTTAAATATATCGTGCTATGAACTGTACCAGACTTGTATATGAAAAATTACGTGTTAAAAATTCATACCGAAAAATAAGATAAATGAAAGCTATTTTTGTTTGAGGGAAAAATTTAAATAATTTATTTTAAAGAAAATTGGAAAAGTAAGAGGATTATTTGAATGTATGTCAATTGTTTTGAAGCTTCAATTAAAAAATATTAAATATTTGTTATGAAAAAAAGTGTTGAATAACTTTTATTCTCTGCTCTTTGTGGTTTGTCCTTTCTTTGAATTTAAAATTTCTGATTTGCTCCACTTATGCTGACTTTATTTGTTATTTAGTTATTGAATTATTGAATGAATTATAAGTTAAACTTTACACAATAAATAAATTTTAGTTAAATAATACAGAATTTACTTATAGTTTTTTTTAGGAAAGGACTATTATTAGCAAACGAAGTGTTAATTTTGTTATCATTCCCATTGATGAAAATAGTCGTTTCTGACAGTTTCTTTGGTATAATCGGCTAGGGCTGCGATGCAATGATATAATTTTTAAACCGCGCTTCTACATAGAACCGGAGAGTTAGTATTATGTCTCTTAGTATAGATAGTGTTGGGTTATGTCGTTCTTTTATTAGAGTCGTATCTACTCAATCAGGTAAATTGTCCCATTACCTAGGATGTAATAATATCATACTTTTATCCAATTTCGTTTTAATTTTTTTAAAGAGAAGTGCTACATTCTTTTAGGAAAGGGATAGAGAAGAGATGAAACAGGTGGTGAAAGTAGAATGATGCCGTATAAGACAGCACAGCGACCAGTGACTATGCTTTCATCGCTAAGCAGCCCCACCGTCAGTCAATTTTTAATTTTGTAGTGAAAAACCAAGGCCTTCGTTGGAAATCGAACCCACAACCCCCATACTGACAAGCTACTACACTACCTACTAGCCTACAGGGACACCTGTTGTTTGTCCAAGGGTGTCTAGTTGTGATACAAATTTGGATTCCTCTCTTTTTCTGAAAATATTGTTGTTAGTGTTTAGTCCAGTTTGTTGCAGATATAAATAGCTCTGTATACTCCGCTGGGAATTAATTTAACAGTTGTTTCTGTCAATATGTTGAGATTATCGCTCGGAGTGTTACTGCTTTTTAATGCTGTGGGTAAACCTTATTTGTGGAAAAGGTTATTTGATCTATCTGATCCTGTATACACGTACACGTGTGTCCTCGTGTTTTATCAATTGCATATTTGTCCTCTTTATTCCTGTTTTTAGTGTTGTATTCTTTACGCAGTTTGTCGGTAGTAGTGGATTTATTGACGATGGTTTTAGCTATGATGTAAATTGTTTCGAGTTCTTTGCTTAAATTATCTGGAATAAGTGGGATTATCTTAAGTCTGTGTATCGCATGGCTAAATGCTCTTAGTTTATGTCAGGCAGAATGGTTGGAGGTAATATGGATGGTAGTGTCCATCGTAGTTGTTTTTCTAAAAATGCCAAAGTTTAGACAGTCAATTCATCGTGTTATTGTGACGTCAGTATAATATAAGTTTCTGTCTTGTTCTTTTTCCATTGTGCATGTATTGTTATTCTGAATTGTATTTAAGTCGGTTAAAATTAGTTTGGCATTGTCTTGTATGACGATGCATGTGGTATCATCCACGTTTCTATAATTATGAGTTAGACTTAATTACCACTTTTGCAAATTACCTCACGAACTCAGCATGCGATATCCAACTTTTGCCATCTTCTTGAAAATTTTTATGGCACCACTTACATTACTACACATAAAGACAATAATGGAAAAACGCAGAATAACTCATTACTACAAATACGTAGATAACAGCATATGCATTGTCAAACACGACAACGCCGAACAAATTCTAACAGACCTCAACATGTTTCGTAACAACATTACATACACAATGGAAAATAAACAAGACAGATATTTGAGATAACACAAGGAACTGACTGACACTACTGACCACCACCTCGAACTGCTCTACCCAACATAAATTAGCAGTATTTAGACATATGATACACAGACTTAAGATAATCCCAATTTTCTGCAGATAACTACAACAACGAACTCGACACTACTATCAACAAACCTTTCAGATAATAAATATAACACTATAAACAGGAATAAAGAAGACAACTGATAAAACACGACCGTACAGTTTTCTTACCAGAAATATATTGATTAACTAACCTTTAGCATCGAGAAGGTTTACTCACAGTATTAAAACCAGCAAGACTCTGAAACATAATCTCAGGATATCGGCAGGAACACGTCGCAAATTTAGTTCCAGCGGAGTATATAGATTTACTTGTATCTATAGACATCCTTATATAACACAAACTGCGCGAACATTAATAACAAGATTAAGAGAACGAAAAAGAGAAGACTGCAACTTGACATTACACCTTGACACTCACGGACACGCACCAAGGGAAATAGATGGCTGTGTGACATTGCTACATACGAGCAAAAAATCTCGGATATTAGACATTTTTAAAAGCATGGAAATCTACAAAACAAAAACTTTTAACAGCCACGTTATAAACGCCACTAAAACTATTGATGCACTCTAACAAACAAAAAACATCCTCGGACGGATACATTTACCTGATTAACAGTAGCAGACGGCAATCTAACTACATGAGTCGACACGACGCTAATGAAAGATCTACAAGAACTCGAGTTAACACTGTGACTCATCAGTACAGCCCGAAGGCTTTTGATGGTTACATCGAACAAACAGCCAGCAATGACGGTTTACACCGAAGAAAATGACAACACTCACACTTCTTTGTTCGATCCGCTAACGTTTATCCTTTTTGTTTTTATCATACCTGTCCGTATCGCTGTTTTCTCAATAACTTACGATAAAGGAAAATATGTTTAAGTATGCTCCTTCCTGCGCTTAAACAATTTTAGTCATTTGACTTACATAAAGCGTTGTTGCAGCCATTGAGTGTTAAGTTTTCATAAAACTTTTTGGAAAAATCATGGGCGAAATGTAAAACAAGTTATTTTTTTTATTAAATGCATTAAAAATAAATACCAGAAATAATTAAGTATTCTACACATCTTTATATCGCTTTAGTTATTTTTTATTTAAGTGGCGCCCTCTTTATCTTTAAATATTGCTTCATAAAGACCTTCGTCATCATTTAATACGTATTTATTTTAATGCTGTTAATTTTTAGTGGAATACAATAAGTCATAAATTTTATCTCCTTTTTCAATGTTCTGCAAAGTATTCTTAGAACGTCTGTGGAATTAAATAAAATTATATTTAAAAACGCTTTAATTTTAATACACACAATAACTTTATGAGCATTTTATTTCTTTGGAAAATTGATAACTTTATGTTTAATTTTATTTTTATAATGTGCATTATTTATAGAAATAATGTTGTGTTATAGAAGGATTGATTTAACTTAACACATAAAATACAGTAAGTTAATCTTAATTATATTTCAATAAAATTTATTTGTTTTAAAACATATGATATTTACATGTTTATTGACAGAAAAAGAAAGTGAAGGGGTTTTCAACAAGAAGTTTGTTTTCCAAAATAAAATAAAACAGAAAATTTAGATTAAGATGATTAAAATTTTTATTATAAAGGGTCACCCAAACTTTTTTTTTGTTTTAAGTAAACAAAACTACTAAATATTTTCTCAAATTTCTTTTTTTATTTAAAATTACAACCCTACCGGTTAATAATGGAAAATTATTTCATTCAAATGGCTGCCTCGGCTGGCCATGCAGTAGCCTACACGATCGGTCCAATTTTTAAGCATATTATCGATTGTGTGCAGCTGTATTTCACTAAAGGCTTCACGAATATTGTCCTTTAAAGCGTCAATTATCTCTGGCTTGTCGGCGTAACATTTATCTTTGATGGGACACCACAAATAATAGTCCAACGGTTTCAAATCGCAGCTCCAATGTGACCAAACGACATCAGCTCTGCGTGTGATAATGCGATCTTCAAAAACAGGACGCAAAACATCGAGTGTATCTTTGCTTGTGTGGCACGCAACGCCGTCCTGTTGAAACCAAATATTGCCAATATCATTCTCTTCAATTTTTGTGACCAAAAATTTCTTCAACATGTCCCGATAATGATCGCCATTGACTGTAACGGCTACTCCTTGCCGGCCCAATTATGCCTCTGGGCCAAAATCCGCACCAAACAGTGACTCGTTTTGGATGCGTTGGCTTTTCAATGTATGCGTGCGGCTTTTCTGTGCCCCAAATGCGACAATTTTGCTTGTTTACATACCCGCCAAGATCAAAATGAGCTTCATCCAAAATGATGTTTTTTTTTCTTAAATCGGCATCTTCTGTAAGTCGATCGCAGGTCTACTTAGCGAAGCGAAAACGCATTGGATGGCCACTTGGCTTGAACTCCTGAACCAATTGGACTTTGTGTGGCGTTTTACCAAGGTGTTTATGCAAAAGTCGTCTCAATGATGTCCCTGAAATGTTCAATTGTTGAGAAAAACGGTGAATTGATGTTGATGGCGCTTCACGCACATTTTCTGCCACAGCAGCAATGTTCTCGGGTGTACGCACTGTTTTTGGCTTTTCATGCATTGTTTTATCGGTGAGGATGCCAGTTTCTTTTACTTTTTTCACAAGATAACGAACATATGGAGCTGACGGTGCTTCTCTTCTTCCAAAATCCGTACGCAATTTTCGCACACATTGTGCAACATGACCATGATTTTGAAAGTAATGTCGCAATATTTCCCAGCGTTCTTCAAGCGTATACACAACCACATTCGTTCAGCGGAAGGATAAAACTAAACAAATTAAACATGAGGTAAGTGTTACCATTCACGAAATAAGCACTAGTTGAAAAAAAAAAACTTTAGATAGCGGACCCTTTATTAGGAAGCGAAAAGTTTAGTTATGATTAAAAAATGATATATGACAGTAAAATAGTGTTGTATATTCGAGAACCGCTTAAAACAAGTACATAAGCACCCCTTGATGGGAAAATTAAAGAACTAAAATTGAGTCATCGTTGAATAAAACAACAAAGTTACCATCGTGTTTATTTTGTGTGTATTGAAGGTAAATAAATCGTTTAATTTAATTGAAAACTCTAAAGTACTGTGTTATTATTTTGCATTAAAGGAGTCAATATAACAAAATGTTAATTAAAAGGAATAAACGTAACAATAATTTGTTTTGCCCCATAAACTACAAATATTTTAAAGTTTTGTGTAAAATATATATTAGCAATGATCGCTTCTAAGCATAAGTGAAGATTGTGGTACCTGTTTTACATATACAATACCCATTAAAATTTATCAATCCAACTCATAATTATGTGATATACAGAATGTTAGTCTTGTTAATTTGAACAAGAAATCACTTTGCCAAATTTGATGAGGGTCAAATTAGTTGTAATATGTTGATTTACCTGAAATATATTTTATCACGTAACTAGTTTTTTTAAACTATTTCAGGGTAAATACAATGTTTCTGCAACTTGTTGTTCCGCTTCTTTTTTGAAAATCATTAACCTTACCTCGCGTGAGGTTATCTACGAACGTGACCATTGTGAATTTTCGTTAATTTTGTGCACCAACTTTCTGCTCTATTAATGTTTTCCAAACTAAACGTAGATGAGTATTGTAACGCTAAAGCGGCTGGAATGTAATATTTCATCTGAATAATGAAAATATTATCTAAAAAAAGTTAGATCGAGAAAAATTATATAAAGAACAACCTGGGATTACCACAATCAAAAGAAAGCTAAACTCAGATAGAAGCACGATAAAGAATAAATAAAATAATTATTTAAAGAAGCATTTAATGTATTTTCGATTATAATTATCAGATATCATTTCTTCATAAGCCGCCTTTGATTTGTTCAGAAAATTTCGTGTTTGCACATGAATTTAGTTGGTAAACATGTCATATTTATGTTAAAAATTGTTGTCAGAACATTTGTGGATACATAAATGTCTGTTAATATATGCCGTTTATAGTCTGATTGTATACAATTTCTGATTGTTTCAATTCTGAGACAAACAGAAAAGTATGCTTTGGGTAAGCATGTATTATCTTCATTAGGTATGGGATTTAATCACTGTAAGCACTGATTACTACATGGATTGGGTTTAATAGGTATGAGGTATTTGTACACTTCTTTTATACTTTATATTTGATCATTTCGCTAGCCAAAATCGTTTTGCTAGCTGGCCTTGTTTTCCTTTATTATATACGAACGCAATTGTCATTTGCACTCTACATACACCGTGTGACTAACAAACTAACGTTTATATTTTATTTTACTATATATAAATAATAATGATAGTTATTGACCTTTTTAATCATATTGTTGACAAACAATTTTTTATTTGTTGACTGATTTCTTAAATTGTTAAAATTTTTTTCCCGTAGACGCCACCCAAATGTGTGGGGAAATATTGAAAACAAAAATAAAACTTATCTTAATTTTGTATATAACAATAAATATATAATAGGTGCCCCTGTAGGCTAGTAGGTAGCTTGTCAGTCTGGGGATTGTGGGTTCGACTCCCAACGAAGACCTTGAATTTTTTTCACCACAAAAATAAAAATTTACTGTCGGTGGGCTGCACAGTCATTAAGGCATGGTCACTGGTCGCTGTGCTATGTCTTATACGAAGTTAATTTCTGACTATACTTCTACTTTCACCACCCGTTTCATCTCTTCTCTATCCCTTTCCTAAAGAATGTAGCACGGTACTAACCTAAATAGACATTGTTGCCTGAAGTGCTACTTCCCTTAAAACAAAAAAATTACAATAAATATATATATTTTATTATATATTTTCTATATATAAATGACATCAAGGTACTTAACCCTACGGGAAAATCTTTATGTTTGCGGGTGATGTGTGCCCGTTCTATCCATATAAGCAGGATTTCACTTTAAGAGCGCATATTGAATGGAATATAGCAATGATTTTTGAATATGTGCGCATAAATCGTCTTGTACTTCATCCAGGGCAAGACAAAACTTGTACATTTCAGATTGTACAAGTTCAAATATATTTACGGTACAAAATAATACCACACCATTGGCTACAAATTGATTTAGTTAAGTATCTTGGGATTACTCTGTAAAATAGCCATTCGTGGGATTTATATATAAATGATTTTAAAAGGAAAATTGCTACATGTATATGTGTTATATAAGTTCAAAAAGGACTAAACACATTTTTCAGGTTTCTAGAGAGGCTTTCAAGTGCCTCAATTTTCTGAAGAGGTGTATAAGACCTTCTCTCCATCCTATCTCCGTACTATATATACCAACTATATCCACCCAAAAATGGAATACAACTCTTATGTATGGGCCGGCGCTCTAGAGTTGCTCGACCGCGGGCCAAGAGGCTCTTTGGGGACGTTAGGATATCCAACTGTAATAATTCTCTAGAGAATCTATGCAATGTGGGATGTATTGCTCTAATGAAATTAGGGAACTTGTTCCCGATACTCGAACGTTTTCGCGTTTACCTCGATTTTCGTTAAGAGCGCATCCATTTGTGGTTGATGGGCTAGTGAACCGCACTACTTATTACAGAGAAAATTCGTTTTTTAGGAGAACAGTCCGCATGTGGAATAAACTTCCTCGAGGTAGTCCTGTCACTTTCAATCTGTGAAAATTCAAATTGAATGTCCATAGACACTACTACCTCCTTCCTCCTTCCCGTAACCTAATTTTCTAGTTCTGGCACAATGCATTGCATATGTGGGGTCATCCCCTGAGTACTGGTTCGAAAAAAAATAACTTTAGCATACACACTAAACTGATGATAAACAGTCTTTAATACATTTGCATAATAGATACATGACAGCCCTATTTGCGTATCAGTGCATCTTTTTAACCTATAATAATAATAATTTACAATTTAACAACGTTATATCCAACAGTTTATTTGTATAGAGAGATTTGCAAAACATGAAGTTTTAAAGTAATTCATCAAGTCGTAAGCGCTACAAATAATCGGTCTCATGTTAATACGATAAATTAAAAATTCAAAAATGTAGAATAGAAAAAATTAAACAACGTGTAGATTTTATGGTAAATCTAATTACTAACCTGCTAACTTGTAACTAATTAATAGAATATCAATATTTAAATCGTCTTAAAAGGAATACTTGCTAAGTAAAATTGAAATGCTTCGGTAAGTTTAGTAAAATATTTAAAATCTCATAAGATTTTTATTACATAATATAAATTATTAATTTATTAGTATTTTATTTTTTAAGGACTGGGTATGTTTTTATAAAAAAATTTAAACTTTATTTTTTGTATATTATTTTTCTTCAGGAAAAACACAAAGTGTATTGTTTTTTCCTGAAGATGCTAATCAATGGTTTGGCTAAATATTAAAAAATAATTTATAAAAAATAAAGATTAAAATTTTTTATAAAAATATAAGACCTAGTGTTTAAAAAATAAAATACTAATAAAATATTAAAAAGGTTAAATAACTATAATTATTATATATAAATTATTAATAATAAATTAGAAATAATAATAAATTAAATGTTTTACTAACTACTTTATAAGACTGCCAAGTTGTTTTAGTAATGACTTCAAGACGCTGAAGCGATTATAATAATGAATATTGTATATTGAACCTTGAAATTAATAACCTACAAAAACAAAGGAAATGGTTCTTCCGGCTAACAAAGTCATAATTTGTGTTTATCGCGTGATTGCAAAAAATAATTATTTCAATAAATTTTTTGGAAGCTCTTTTATATTGTGGATGTAACAAGCTATGATCAGAGTAACTACTGTCAAAAGCCCTGGTTTACAAATTACTTTGTTTTTTAAAGAACGTCCTTCAGAGACGATCGTAGAGAATGAAATTTGTTTAAGAATATTTATTCTATATTATTGTAACAAATGCAAAGCTCATTAGGTATAATGAAACTTGGTACAAGAATATCTATTTTATCTTTCAGGCTTCGAAACCGGATAAGAATTTTGAAGGCTGCCCTGTGAAATATGCAAGTTAAGTTATTCGAAATTAAGAATGTTTAAATAGTCAGTCGGCTTTAATTCTTGCACGAGTTGTACTTTATAAGCTTGAAGATTTAGATTTTTATGTAAAACTAGCAAACCCGGCGAACTCCGTTTCGCTTCTTTTTTTGTAACATTTCGTTTGGGGATTAAAAGGTGAAGAAAAATAATTTTTTTGTTTTATATTTGAAAAGGACAAATTTTATTTCATTGCACAACAGCAATGAATACATTTCGATTACAAAAATGAAGTGGAATTTAGTTGAACTTCTCTAAGTAAAAAAATGAAAGTAAATCCAAAGTAAATACTGACTTGAAACGGTATATGCGCCCGCAAATTAATCGTTTCATTGAAGTGCTCTTTGGTAAACCACATTTTTTGTTTTTTGGTCTAACGTTAACACAGCTGCCCATGTGAAAAACAATGATTTTCTAAATTTATCCCGCAAACACTAAGCTATTAGCCTTGCATTCGTTTGAAGTCAAGTGGAAGATCATTCGGAATCACTGCAATTCGAGGAATACATACATTTTCACCTGCGTACTTACCTCAATCAAATTCGGCATAAATCTTTTCACCGCAAGTCGAGTACCTTTGTAAAGTCGCGGTGGATCCAAATTAGGCAAAATCATAATAACTGAACCAACTTTGAGTTGCAAGTTATGTGGTGGAAATCCTGGTAACTCCAGAGAGTCCAAAAACTCCATTGGATACATTACTGCATCATCGGGATTTTTTATGGAATCAACGGATGTGTATGTCACCAAATTGCCATCGAGATTTTGGGACGAGAATTGCTCGTTGACATAACCAAGCACAATTCTGAAAATTATCACTAATGTTTGGGAAAACATTTTTAATAAGAGTTAGTTTAGAGTCTACAAATAGGCAAAAATCGTTGGTAAGAGTAATTAATCCAGCTGTCGCATCAACTGGGACTTTTTAATTTACAACAGCTAATAATTATTTGGAAAATTGTGCAGGACTTTGATCATTTTGAAGTTGAACTCTCATATTAGTGGTTAGCGATAATATTTTTACGTTATTCCACAAAGACGATGCCTTCAGGCAAGCATTCAATTTATCTGCAGGCGTTGCACGGGGAATTACTGACAACGTTTGCCTGAAATCGCCTGCCAACAATATCATCAAGCCGCCAAAGATGTTGTTATTTCGCCGAAGATCCTTCAGTGTGAAGTTAAACGCTTCAAGTGATTTCTTATGTGCCATTGCGCACTTATCCGAAACAATGAGCTTGCATTGCATCAACAATTTTCCCATTGCACTGGATCGGGAAATATAGCGGCAACTTAAGCGCAGAATGTGCAGTACGACCGCCATCTAGAAAAGTTGACGCGATTCCAGATGATGCTAACGCCAAAGCTATGTCACATCTTGATCGAAAATTGGCCAAAACCAATGAAATGACAAATATATTCCCTGTTCCTCCCGGTGCGTCCAGGAAGAATAGACCACCAATATTATTGTCCACCACTGGCATAAATGTTTCGTATACTTGTTTTTGCTGTTTATTCAGCAACGGCACATTATTTCGAACGACTTCCAGCAACGTATCAACATTGTATGGCAGCTCTCGATTTAATTCTTGGTTGAATGCATCGTGCATCGATCGTTTTAGCGCAATCATTCCTACTTCAATCAGTAGCTTGTTTGCAATAGTCAAGCATTCATCCTCAATCGGAATTAATGCTTCATTATATATTTCATCGGTTATTTGCATGTCGAACGTACTCACGAAAATGTGAGGGATACTCACACACCACGTACTGGTGCCGTTGTAGTACATGCTATATATCAGAGATGGCGCTGTATGTGAAAAATGATTTTCCCTGCTTTTCTCTTGAAAATTTTCCTGAAGTTTTTTTGCTATAAACCTCACGGAGCGAGTTATAGCGTCAGGAGGGAAAACCCGACTGATTTTTATATATATAGAAGATGCTGCGCAAAGTGCCTATGGCATTGCGAACACCGGCGATTTAAAGTTCCAGGCTCATTCTCAACACTTTGCTATACAGCGACAATGCTTGCATCACCACCGCCACTACATATTGTTTTGGTCTACTGTCAACCACAATACAGAAGGAGCCTCATTATATGGAATTTTACGAATTGATACAGTACTCCGTTTTCGCAATTAAAATTCTTTTTGCAAGAGTGTAACGCTCCAAATTTTCCAACTTTTGACCAAATGAATGTCAAAGGATCGTTTCCTAAAATTTAATCATTTGACAGACATTTGACTTCCTAACTTCAAATTTCCTACTCCTTTCCTTAAATACTTTGTCGCAAATATTTTAAATTTTATTAAATTACATTAAGATTCGTCTTTAGAAATTAGTCTTGCACAACGTAAAACACAATATCGAATTCGTTACTCCGCCAAATTAATTTAATTGATTGACAAATTGAGGCTGTTGAAATTCTTTAAAATTGATACATGATTCTTTTAAGTTTTCAAGAAAATAAAGAACAGTAGACCACTTTTACACACAGGAAATCACATTTGCTTTGTCATAAACTATTAATATAATAGAATATAAAAAACAAATCCAATCCAAATATTATTCAGTATTGGTAAACACTTCTAAAGAATTCAAAAGTATTTAAGTAAATAATTATTAATTTACACTTATTAGTCATGAGTCAAATTAAAAGTACACGCAGCTACCACACAATCAAATTTGTTATCTTATCACTGTTTATAGATTTTGGTCTCTTAGAGGAATAAACACATATTTTAGTTTATTAATTAAAGAAAATAAGGGAAGAAGTATTTAATAAATTTTAAATGCTCACAAGTAAGTCTGATCATAAATAAAAATAATAAAAACTTAGAAGTTCGTACCAACGTAATCAATATAAATTGTCGATCTGAAGGTATATAACTCTTATTATTTATAATATTAATCTATACTTTATTAGTTTTTAAGCAAAACAGAAAAAAGCCGAATTTACTTAAATCGAAAATAATTTTACTTTAATATTTGTTTTTGTACATTTGTCTAATTTTTTAAATCCATTTATCTAATTCATTTGGGCGTTTAATCCTTATTATTCACGCTTTTTTATTCAAGTTTTGTAGTACTGATTATTGATTTGTTATGGGATTAATTTATCAAATTCAAAAGTTTTAATGTGCGAGGGTAAGTCTATTAACAGATTATGTTTACAGATTAACGTCTGTCATTTAACATAGAGACAATATTTGTGTAGATCTTCTCCACAAAAGCATGGTTTTTGGATATTAGGTTGCGATTTAATCCAATAAAGCAACCAAATCTAGTCAAAACAAGCTCTTGGGTTTCCTAAGAATTAAATTCATGTGACAGCTATTATAAACTTTCCTAGAGAACCGACATTAAAGTACAGTTAGCAGAGGAATTTCAATGGAATTTGGTATCACTTCTGTAGGTAATGTGCATGGTTTCAATTATTTTCGCTAAAGCTGACTTAAAACTAGGCATGAAAAGAGTTATCTACCTTAACACAGGAAAAGAAATATAACAGTATTGGCCCGGCTGTAGACTGTTGTATCCTCTTTCCAATTATGGCTCATCTGCATGTTACGGAATTTCAACGGGAAAACTACAAAAGCCAATTTTTGAAAATTTGTCATTATTTTTGCGAACCAATCGATTTTCCCTCGATTTATCCCCAACAAAATTTTATATTTATTATACAAATTTTAAGAAACTTAAATTTCTTTGAAATGAAAAATAACAAAATTGTTAATAGTTCACACAATCATTATAAAAGTTTCGCAAAAAATTTATAGTTTCACCTAAAGTTTATAAAAATAATTTTGCTTTAAACAAAACAGTTTTAGGCAAACAAAAATTTATCGTGTTTAGCTCGACATTCATCCCTGTCCAGCAGTCAAAATTTCAGTTTTTAATTTAGATGTTTAATACTTTTGTGATTCCTTTCCGTCCTTTTTGGCTGTTTCTTCGGTATAAACGGCGAGCGCTTTTGATGTGTTGGCATCACTCCCAAGCCCCGTTCGAAACAGCACTGGTGAGTCAGTGTTTGGACTTAGATAGTTCTTTCATTAAGGTCGTATCTACTCATGTTCTTAGAATGCGCGCCACCTGGCACTTTATTATTATTTCAGGTAGCTGTGTCCGTCTGAAGGTGTTTTTCGTTTGTTTGAGGGTATGAGTGGTTTAGATGTTGTGAAAATTGTGTCCGAGGTCATGTTTTTGTTTTGCAAATTTTCATGTGTTCATCCTTTTTTGCTAGGATATAGCAATTACATACATTAATTTTTTTCCGTTGGTATGTGTCCGTGAGTGTTAAGGTATAATGCCAAGATGAAGTCTTCTCTTTTTCGTTTATCCGTATCCGTATTCTATTAAGGAATTAAAATTCTATAAAGGAATCAATAAGTAAAACTAAATACATAAATTTGTAAATATTTAAATAGAAAGCAAATAGATTCATAGTGAACAAAAGATGATATGAAGAAGTTAGCAGCATATTAATAAAAGCATTAAAATAGTTGTAAAATTTTAAACTACATTTAAAGAAATATTCGTTTAAATGATATATCTTTATGGATGTTTTGAAAAGTGATTGATGTCTTTAAGTCCAATAAGATCTTTTAACAATTGAAAAACAAACTTCTTGCCTGATATATTCAGGCTGGCTGAATATCCCTCGTATGTTTTATTCAAAAAAAAAAACATGTTCTTCGATAAACAAGTCATTATTTATTATCAAAACAAAACTTAGACAAAAAGTGAAATAATCTGTCTTCTATTTCCGGTGATGTCAATTTTCAACAAGCAACTATTATTATCTACGGTATTAGCGCGTCTAAAAACAATAAACATATTTTTCAAATTAAATAAAAATAAACAACTACAAATTATTTAAACAAACGACTTAATCAAATCCATATTAGAAATCCAAATTGGATTAAAATTGCATGTAATTCTCTAACCATATTAATAACACCATATATGTCTGTTCGCCAATACATTCACTCATAGAAGTTCTTAATAAAAATTTATTGGACAGACAGACTATATTAAATTTAAAAGCTGAAAAAGCAATTGACAAATGTCAGTCAACAACAAATCAAATTTGTTATGATGATTGTAAAATTTAACTTAAATGGAAAATATAATTGAGAAAAATAAGATAAATAAAATTCAAATAAAGAATTTAATTTAAAAAAGCCAGGCACAGACATATTTACACATTAACGTAAATAGAGCGTAACGTTAAAACTCAATAACCAATTTAACATAAAAATACAAAACTAAACCTCGAGAAAATATACACTTGTTTTTCACTAACAACTGGTGACAAAATAATAATAGTTATTCAACACTTCACAAACAACAATTAAAGCAAAAACATTATTAACAACATGTATGGACGTACGGGCACATACAACAACTCAGATATAGTTACTTTTTAATAAAGTTTTATTTGAAATATACCGCCACGAAATGAATAAAAACTTTTGCAAAATACTTTTGAAATACTCATGAACGTAGCACAGTGGTGTGGGATAACACAAAAAGTAAACAACTTGAGTTATAAAGATATAATATTTTTTAAAAATACTTTAAGACTATTTGAATGTAAAACGCACTTGCATTTTTAACTTTGAATTCAGATAAAGCTAAAAAAAATTGAACTTTAATTCATTTCTTCTTTCTGTGAAGCGATAAGAATTACGTTGTTTGGATGACTTCCGCCAGTAAAAGAACTTGTATAATTCCTTTCGGTATAAACCGTCATTGTTGGCATTTTGTCCTCTTTCAATGTGATCGATCATTATCAAGCCTGTCAGTCTGGAATACGGCTTGATAATGATGTCATCACAACGAAATCGCTCGCCGATTATACCCAAAAACATCCAGCAATGACGGTTTACACCGAAAGGAATGCCAACAATATAAGATTTACATTTAATTATAAAAATTTGGTTTTAAGTCTGTACGAGGAAGTAAAAGAAAACTAGATCTTTAGATTAAAAAATAAAGCATGAAATAAAACCTCTGTTAAGAAAAAGCGCTGAGCAAATTTGGGGTTTTGAACAAGCGTTAAAAATAATAACAATATCTTATCTTAAGGTTTTACCTATCCAGCATAATTTGCATTTATGATCAGTACTATCTGGCTAATCAAAAGACTTACTTTGACAATCAATTGATCAGAAAGGAAGAACTTTAATTTTAAGGTAGCGAATGTGTGTTAAAATTGCGACATATGGAGTTAAACTAATCCTTAACATACTTTAGAAACTCTACTTTTTGCAGAAAATATACCAGTTAGTATAGTTTAAACGCTCATGGCATCATTTGACTTAAACTCTTTAAGAATAAGCCGTCGATGGAACACGTAACCAGACTATTATCCATTATTTTTTATTTGAAAGTATGAATGAGATTGATATGTGAGAGATGTGATTTTAATATGATGGCGCTACCTATTATACGGCTATCTGAGATCTTGTAGGTTCAGATCACCAGTTAACAGCCAATACGATCGGGGAAGTGTTAAATTTGACTCACACCACCATTCATAAGATTTTTGCAAATAATTTAAGGACGAGAAAATTCTGCGGTTCCAAAAAACATTTCACAAGACCAAAAGCAAGTCAGGAAAGAAAGGTGCCTTGATTTTTTCCATTCTATTAAAAATGCAATTTTCTGCAACGTGGAGATGAGTATTGAGTGTTTGAATACGAACTAGAAACTAAGCGCCAGAGCATTGAGTACCACACTTCAACTTCTTTAAGGCCTAAAAAAGCCAGGCAAAGATAAAGATCAAATGCATGCTGATTTTTGATATTGATCTTTCGATATCCACGGAATCGTTCACAAAGTGTATGTAGCGCAAGGCCAAACAGCCAATCAACACTTTTAATAGGAAGTTCTTGAAAGGCTTCGAAAAAGGATTATTCGTGTGAAACCAAATATTCAGAACAACTAGGTCTCAGATTACGAGAATGCTGCTTGTCATACAACAATTTCAATAAACGAGTTTTTGGCCAGTAAAAATATTCCTGTAGCTCCTCCGCCTTTAATATTCGCCTGACTTAAATCCATATGATTTTTTCCTCTTTCCGTAGTTAAAAAATGATCTCAATGGAACACACTTTGGGACAATCGAAAAAATTTAAACGGCTGTAATCGACCAGCTAAAAGCTATTCCAGTATTGGAGTTATCGCACTGCTATGAGAAGTGCTGTGTGGCTTGAGAAGGAAGTTATTTTGAGGGTGACAATATAAAGTTCTAATTTTATTTGAATATAAAGAATTTATAAAATTAATTTCAATAATTAATTTACAGACCTCCAATTCAATGCTTTGAAAATTGTTGATTATTGTCTGTGGTCTCGTGTTTATTAATTTATGCTAATCAACCTGTTACAACTTGTACTTTAAAGATACCAGTTAGCAGAGGTTAAATTCTAGTGGCATGATTTATTCTTTAAGAATAAATCGTGAGAGGAAATCATTACAGCATCACGATCAATTACTTCTTGTTTGAAAATGTGGATGACATTGATCTGAGAGAGAGATCTGATTTTAATAGGATGGCGATATGTGCCATACAGCTATATGTTGATTTGAAGAACTAAACCTGTCAGTTGGCCTCTCCCCGGGGGCAGGCAATTTTAATAGATCTCTTCTCTATCCTGACATGTACTTCCGGTGGTAAAAGACGGCTCCAGTGGCCTGGGCTAGCAGGAGCCTGCAACTAGAAAACATATAGGACTGTCGAAGTCCTGCCAGGGATTTATTACACATACACACTAGTACTATGGGAACCATTTTCCCGCAGGCCTACGGTCCGGTTGTGGTTATTGCTGACGCCTCTCGGGGGGCAACGTGGCGGCTGTGCCTTAATCTTGAAGAAAGTTTCGAAGAGATGTTAACAACAAAGTTAACATCCAATATCCTAACTTGCGCATGCAAAAAGATTAGAAGGTGGATAATCTCCAACTTGGGGCACGTCCCTGCTAACGTGCAATCATATGTTACTAAGGCGTGTGTCTTAGGGCGTGGGTGAATGCTTCTTCCTACACCCAGTGGTAAACCCTATTTTTTTTTAGTGTAAGTTTTCTAACTGTTTTGCAAAGTTATCCGGCTTAAAAAGAACACCGTATGTTTAACACAATAGTAAATAGACAAATAAAGAAAATCAGGAAAGTAAAACTATAAGAAAACTTGAATTTCTTTGAACTAATTAATTATTCATTTCTTTGTGCTTCCACATATTTGGGTGCTTTATTCCACTGCCCTTCTAAATTTGTTATTCGATGCGTGCAACTAAATGATATTAACAGATTATTAATACAGATAAGTTTTGTTAAACTTTTGCATCTTGTATTTCATATTACAAACGGGTGATCACTCAAATGATATTCGGTGAATTAGTTTGAAATAAAACACAACACTGCTTCCTATATTTTTTATGTGCCACAAGATGTTTAGTTGGTAAAAAATTTACAGTTTCAAATTTATTTATTTCCAATGTATTTTATAACAATCATGATAACTTTACTTTTAGCCATAATTTTTTCGATTCGTTCCACTGTTCGCTAGCACACTTGCCCTATTTTGTTTTGTAGATACGCACAACATTTTAAAGCAAGCAAAGGGCAATCATTATTCAATACACAATATAATTTTTAAACATTCCCTTCCGCTCTCTGTCTGTCTAGTGTGTTCGTTCATATAAATTTGTATGCTTAAGTTGAAAGCCAACCTCAACATAGTTTTATGCATATTTATTGAATATTAATTGAATGCCTACGATTGAATATAAAATATTAGTTGTGTATATGGTTCGTCTTGTTTGCTGTCTGTCCTGATATTTTATGCCTCATGTTTTCAAATGTAAATATCAAGTGGTTCTTGTTTTGTTTTTCCTCTCTTTTTTGTCTGATTGACCATATGACGGACGGCTACAAAATCTACAAATAAATGGAAAACAATAAAATAAACAATTATGTGCTGATGAAAGTGACGCAAGGTGCTTTAAACTGTGTTATTATTGTGTTTGGAATATTTAAATGAATTTTTCTATTCCAGTTTTGCATTTGGAAATTTATGTTTTTTAACATAAAAATTTATTTCTTTTATGACAATTTTAGTGGCATAAATGTGTTAAACAAAAAATATATTTTAAATCAAAAGGCAAATCCATTATTTATAATTTATTTATTACATTTATATCGATATGTTTGCTTTTGAAGCTTTTAAAAAAATTAAATATATTTTTAATTATACATAACTCACAATTTGATTCGTTTTGTTTTTCAACAATTCTAGTTTGTTTTTATTTCTGGTTTATAAATCAATCAATTAATAATCTAGAATTCTTTAACACTCTTACATACATACATACAAACATACATAAATAAAACTTTGTGGACTATTTTATTTTATTTTATTGATATGCTTTTATATTTGTTTTTCAAAAGTACTTAAGTAAAATTTATGAATGTTTCTTAATGATTGTACTGTGGACTAGTGGTCGGCAAAAAGAGTCATTTGTGTAGCAAAGAACATATAGAAAATTGCTTTTACAGCATATTATAAACTTCTGTCTTAAATAATTAAGTAATAACAATAAATAATAAACGAGACAGTATATATCGCTACGTGTTTTACTTTTAATGCAATATAATAAAACAGTTCTTTAGAGTTTTAAATTAAGTTAAACGATATTTTTTATTTTCTATATACAAAATAAACACTGGTAACTTTGTTGTCTTTACTCACCGATGACTCAATTTGAATTAATTCATGTCACCAGCGGTTCTCGCATATACAAAAATATTCTACTTTAGCATCACCCCATATTTTCTTGTTATTATCATACATAACATAGCTATGTGTTATTCTTTGTTCTATGTTAATTATTTTTTTGTTGTTGTTTATCTTATTTGGTGGAATTTCTTATAAGTATGTTGCTGTTTACTTGTGTGTATAAGATTTCTTAGGCAACTACGTAGTTTGTAAAATGAACAGTGGGTCGTTTCGTTTACTTTTTTACTGATAATTATTTTCTTTTAAAACTTACTAAATCATCTTCGTAATAACATTAATATTTGCCATATATTTACAAAAACAGGCAAACTATTGCAAAAACTAATTTTCTTTGTTTGTAAATACTTCATTTACTTCGTATTGATTGCAATACAAATGAAGACCACCGCTTGCTTTTCTAGACTATCTTTTAGAAAATAAGCGATGTTTGAAAAACTAACGACATTCAACGACATATTTAAGAGAAAAAATTGAGGCATGCTTGAATGGCAGTTTAATAGCAGGATCATGATAGCAGCAGAGTCAACGTGTCTGCCAGTATCACCGTGTTAGCAAATAGTGCAAATATACTATTTTAGCGATTTTGCGCTGATTTTGTTTCTCTCTAAAGGTATAAAAGATTCCTTGCTAAATGTAATTGTACTGAAAAATTGGCATAAAAATTGGGTTTTATGTTAAAAACTAAAAGTAATAATGAAAAGTTATATTTTCTAATTTGTATCTGGTTTTTCAACAAGAAGTTTGTATTTCAATTATGCCAACATCAACAACATAATAGTTTTGACATTTAGTTTTGTGACGTATCCGTTGATCGATTGGCAATTGTTACAATGAATTCAATTTCTCATTAAAATAATTAAAATCCACTAGAAAATAGTAGTTTTGCTAAAGTTACATTTCGTGACAGAGAACGCTATTAGAATTTCATCGTTAAATTTGAGTCGGCGGGCTCAATGCAAAATGAGCGAACATCAAGGCATGTTCGACCGGGTCGTTCAACTGGAAATATCGCATCCGTGAGCCATAGTGTTGACGCAGATCCAAATTTGTCAATTCCTCGACGTTTTCAACAATCATCACATGCGAATTTTGCGTAAGTATTTCAATTTAAAGCCTTACAAGGTTCAATTGGTGGAAGAATTGAAACCGATTAACTATTCGGATCGATGTAGATTTGCTCAATTCTTTCAGCAACAACCGACTGGTTTTTCTGAAAAAAACATTTTGTTCAGACGAAACCCATACTCACTAGTTAGAGTATGCCATCAAGCAAAATTGCCGCAATTGCGCCTATAAAAATCCTAGAGCGATTATTGAAAAGCTTTTGCATGCTCGTGTCACTGTATGGTGTGCTATATGTTCCATTGGGCCATTTTTTTTTGCAAGATTAAGCTGAAAATGTGGTAACGGTCAATAGGTCGCGCTATCGCGAGATGGTTACAATTCAATTTTGGTCTATTATTAACGACGTGGATATCACTGACATGTTCTTTCAACACGACGGTGTTGCGCCATACAGCTAATGAAACGAACAATTTATTGCAAACCAAATTTTCCGATCGAGTGATTTAACAACACTGGATTATTTTTGGTGGCGCTATGTTAACGACAGAGTCTATACGAAGCGAATAGATTCGAATTCAGCCTTAAAACTCAAAACCCGTTATGTGATTAACGAAATAGTACCGAAATTTTGCCAAAACCTTTGGTGAAAAAATCGATATCTGTCACCATTGTTGTGATGGACATTTGCCAGATATAATTTTTCGTTCATAATTGCCGAACTTTTCTCTTCGTAATACAATAAAAATTTCTTCTTCTTCTTCTTAATCAAAATTTTTTGGCTTTATCTTGTTTTAGAAAACAAACTTTTTGTTGAAAAAGCCTTCAGATGTGTATTTCGTTATTTGATGTAATACATAATAAATAATTATTTAATTTTTAATCTTTTCTTCCAGGTAAGGAGCCATAATTTAAGTCGCTACTTTAATACAGAGGTAAATCAAAACGTAAATATAGTTCAAGCTATTACATTTTTTTAAATTTAATTACTAAGTTAAAACTGAATTTAAAATTATTTTTGACTATAGTTTTTGACTGTCGCCAAATAAAAGTTATTTATTTGCTTAAAAACCGCATGCGTAAAATTCAATTGAAATGAACGCTAAAGTTTCAACTATATTTTTACGCTGCAATAATTTTAGCTTGCTTCAGTTCCTTCATATAATATTATTCTTTAAGTTTTTTTTAATCATTTATTATAAAACAATTTCATTGAAAACTATGTGTCTACACTAAACTGTAATCAATTCAATTAAATGCCCCCCAGTGAAGACACCATAGTGTCAGAGCTGGTAAATGTGATGTGTTGAAGGAATTTTAAATTTTAAAATTGTAGTATAGGGAACAGATTTTATTATTGTAAGCTACTGATATAATATTGGTAATTAGGGAGAATAAACTATATAAACTTAACTATAAAGGAATTGCATTATAAAAGTAACTCTAGAAACATCTCTTGCATTTTCTTCTATCAAGTAACAAGTCCAGAAGTCAGATAGTAGATAAGACCAGTATCTCAGAAATATTGTAGGTACACTTAATGTATATCCTTCTGTTTTAACTTAACTTTGTTAATTTGTTTTTTTATTTAACTGAATAAGCTTTTGAAATGTTGTTTTGGTTTTTTTATATATTTGATTGTTTTTATAATTCAATTCAAGCTCTGATTTTAAACAGTTAACATTTGCTTTAATTTTCCGTTCTAAATAATTATATAAATATATGTCGTTTAAATGAATTTTGAATTAATTTTTTGTAAATTAAATTGTTAATGAAGAAGCGTTTGTGGGAACTACAATTGGCGATCCTGCCCTTTTAAAAACAAGAAAGGGAAACACCAAGAAGATAGTTTATTATAATCAAAAGTGGCGTTTCAAGAAATCAAATATTGTGGGGAAATATATAAATAATTTTAAAGAACGAAAAGAAGGGGACTACAATTCCATTGAGAGTTTTTATGGAGAATTCTTGCAAGCGTAAGAAGATCGAAACAAACAAAAATCACTTATTTTTTGGGATAATTACCATGGATACCACACGGGAAATTTTAATAGTATCACTGGTTTCTAACTATTAACATTAAATAGGTATCCCTAAGTTATTCTTTATTTTTAGTATATTACATAAACACAACTGCATTTATAATCGAGTACACTCTTAAAACTATTATTTATTTGCTGTCAATTGTAAACTCCTTGCTCCAGAGGCGAAATGTTGTTACACTCGCCAAGTTTAGATCGTCGCAATGCTGTGATGCAGTCTGCGACAGAAATTGATACGAGCGCTCAGCCCTCGACTGACTCCAACGTACGTTCTGTTTTTACAAACCCTGAACCTAATGTTGAAATTTGCTCCACGACGGTAAAGCTTCCTCAATTTTGGACGAGCTGTCCGGAAGCGTGGTTTGTTCACGCTGAGATGCAATTTGCTTCCAAAAAGGTTACACAAGATTTAACTAAATACGAATACATCGTTACCTGGCAAGTGAGAATTCAGAGAATTGGTACGATGTTCTTCCGATGGCTTTGCTCGGTCTCAGGTCGGTCTTTAAAGAAGATTTAAAGTCAACTCCTGCCGAAATGGTTTATGGTCAGAGCATAAGATTACCAGGAGAGATTGTGGTTACGGACTCAGGAGAGAGTTCCTTTGATTTTTTGAATAAATTAA
The DNA here is from genome assembly GCA_030448955.1 of Trichopoda pennipes. Lineage (NCBI taxonomy): Eukaryota > Metazoa > Arthropoda > Insecta > Diptera > Tachinidae > Trichopoda > Trichopoda pennipes. The sequence goes on along the minus strand of JASKUP010000108.1, from coordinate 2,667,321 downwards.
GGGAATATTTCAAAAAGGTTCGTTCGAATATGTCTCATCACAAATCATCTAATGGTAAAATATATGTGCCAAAAGACCTTTCTGACTGCAAGTATGTATTCGTACGCGTTGAACAGAAGAAGGCTTTGCAGCAACCATTTGAGGGGCCATACCCGGTTCTGGAGAGAAACGAAAAATTTTTCAAATTAGTTATTGGTGGTAAGACAAAAGTAATTTCGGTTGACAGATTAAAGCCTGCATACATTGAAAACGCAAATGCTGAGAATTTTTCTCAGAGAACTAAGAAACGCGTGACCTTTAACTTATTAGACATACATTTTCCTGGAGGGGGAGTATTGTAGGTACACTTAATGTATATCCTTCTGTTTTAACTTAACTTTGTTAATTTGTTTTTTTATTTGACTGAATAAGCTTTTGAAATGTAGTTTTGGTTTTTTTATATATTTGATTGTTTTTATAATTCAATTCAAGCTCTGATTTTAAACAGTTAACATTTGCTTTAATTTTCCGTTCTAAATAATTATATAAATATATGTCGTTTAAATGAATTTTGAATTAATTTTTTGTAAATTAAATTGTTAATGAAGAAGCGTTTGTGGGAACTATAATATCTTTGTATGACCGGCAGGTCTACTACCAAAGTTTTAGCATCTAATCCATAATATTATTTGTAAGGTAATAATTTTTGAACTATGTTTTGTGAAAGTATTAACATACCCCCTCAATAATACTCTTTCATTTGCGACTACTTTTGATATATCTAATACCACACAATTTGCTAGACGATAAAGGTTTGAAGGACCAGCATTCCTTCAAATTTAGTTTTTTTGAACTTTATTCCATCTCGGTTTTCATCTTTAATAACTTCTCTCTTTATCACTTTCATAACCTGATGTTTTAGTATTAATACTAGTGTTTGTTTTTTGTTATCAAAAGTAAAAGTATAACAGATAATACTACTAAGTCCAAAAATGGAATACAACCCTCATGTACTGAAATTAACTTCCTCTGGAGGTCTTTCCTGTTACTTTAAATATTTTCTCAATATTTTATTGCAATTCTACACACAACTCAAAATTCTGATATCTTTAAAATGGTTGGAACCCAGAGATTTACCCTGTAAAATCTCTATTTCGTACATCCTTATGGATGCAACGACTCGCCACCCCAAAAATGTTCTACCTAATAAATAGTCAGCACCACTAATTTTAGTGTCATATCCCAAAAGTGCAAAATATAGGGACACATGGGCTGAAGTTCTTAATATACGCTATATCTTGGAAAAGTGCATATCCCATTACAGGTGGTCTTTATCCAAATATGCGCGTGTCGTCGATAACACGGATTAATTTTCTTGTTCACTCTTATTACTTTGGGGAGAGTTTACAGCGGTTATGCTAGGATGTATTTTGTAGGATTTTATTAAGTTTCTGAAGCTTTTTACGACAAAATTACTTCCGTTGTCACTATGCATCACGTTCGGAAGTCCGAGCTTGTGGAATATTTCACTGATTATAAATTTAGTAACTTTGTTTGTGTGTTTGTTGTGGTCTCTTTTATTGGCTTTAAGAAAACAAAACTTCGTTATATAGTCAACAACGTGTTCGACTTCATAGATCTTGAATACTTGTCCATAAAATACGTATGTTTCGAATCGATATCAGCCTTAAAACTCAAGATCCACGAAATAGGTTTGCCATTTTGCCAAAAAATGATTAAAAACTTTAATAATGAAATCGGCATCTGTCAGCGTGGTCTAATCTGAATTTTTGTTTTATTTTATTTTCTTGTTGAAAATCCCTTTATATAAGAATAAATGTAACAAATTCTATTTCAATAAACACAAATTGAAATAAATTATTTAAATGTTATTCTCTATAAAGATTTGTTTATAATCCATGCGTTTACAACTCTTCGACTTTTGATTAAAAATCTCTTTAAACTATAATTTTTTTATTATATAAAACCTTTTATTTTCTATTTTAATATAATTCTTGAGATTTTTTCTAAACCTTTATACCAGCTTTTTTCATTATCTTGTTTATTGCATTTGGTATTAAATCACAAAATAAACGACATTCGCTTCTGGATAATAAATATTTTGCTTGAAAACGTGAAGGAAAAAAACTCACCATGAATAAAACATTATTTTACTGGTAACATAGACAATCTCATAATTTGCATAGGAAGTTGAAAGGCAAAAAAATATGCAAAAGAAATAAATTTATATATAACAAGTAAACGTAATGGACACTTGTTTTGTGGGGAATAATATAATTAACATTGGAAACGCAGGTGAGACATGCACGGTGTGTCTGATAGGGTTACATATGTCTGGTATGTATAACTACCTGTTTTAAAAAGGTTTTGCTGCTTTGCCTGTTGAGTTTTGTGTTTTCAGGAAATTAATTGCACGATTTAAAAATACATAAAAAATTAAAATATATCTTATGTATGTGTATCCTTACGAGGTACGTTCAAAAACTTTAGCCAATTAATGGTTTCAAACATTTTATATGTATTCTGAAAATATGTTCTATCGAAAAATCGGGCAAAAACATGCAACAGCAGCGATACAAATAATGTGAAACTCTTAAGCGTCGCAAAAAAGTGTATTATTAAGTATTCTGCTAGTGTAATATTTGACTTTTTTAAGTATAAATAATGTTTCTTTTAAAGTTATCGAATACATATCTTGGAAAGCAACCAGGGTAAATTTTATTAACATTGCCACAGTAATTTCTAATATCACCACACAAGTCTATCACGAAATTGTGGCCCATAGAAAATAAATATTACTTAAGCAATTTTTTTAAATAATTTTTCAAACTGTCAACTGAAGAACATCTGGCAGTTAAAAACGGTTAAGCTTGAAAGAATTTATTTGCTTTCGTGTTGCCCTTTTGGTGGAGACAAACTAGAGTTTGTTAGAATATCTTATTTCGACAATTATGTATTTTGTTTTTGTAAAAGTTAAAGCCGTAATGATAAACAGACTTCTATATAAAAATGCTCTGCGAAGCGTTAACAAGATATTTATGAATGTATGTGTTAACAGCATATTTATAAATGTATGTGTGAACGTCTCTATATATGTATGTTTATTTGTTAATTAGAGTGAGCGGCTTTTACATGCTAAAACAAGGTTATAGTGAAACCTTTAGTCCCTACGTTACAAATGTAAAAGTATTTCTTCTTAGGGGTGAGTAGTTATAAAACCACAACTATGGTTTCTCTTGCGGATCTCTTTCTAACATCGAAGTTCCAAAAGAATAATCCTAACTTATTCACAAACATACCAGCAATTATCTAAAAATGACAACATAATCTGTACTACGTTGCCTACACATATACTTCTTCATAATATGTTTTAAAGGTTTTTGTGCTTTAATAGAAAACGTGGACAAAGGAAAAACACATGTTCGGGATCTTCTATATGCCGGTTGCAACGTAGGCAAAAAAACAAAGCTATCGAGTTAAAAATGAAATAAATACGATCGAAAACAACCACACCCACTCAGAAATACCGTAAGGTAACAGTATACGTAACCATGTTGCCTGTCCATCTACAACAAACAGTCGATTTCCAGCTTATTTGTCACCTAGCCATGCTTTTTTCTATCGTCGCTATGTCGTTACGATTCGCAAAATAGTCGCTGTACATCAAAGAAGAATTTTTTTTCTTTTACCAATATACTAATTGGTATCATCGTTGCAATGACTGAAGCAGCATCATCAGATACATACTTATATTCAGAGCATACCCGTAGAAATGACAGTCTGTACGCAGATCTAATTTTCCTGCCGTTTGTTCTTAACAAAGTAGATTTTGCCCCTACTGAATGCATAGATGATTTTATTCTCGATAAAACTTAGAACTTCTCGTGTTCGGCATTATCAGGCACAAAGCTGTACATACATACTGCCTTAGTTCTTACATAAGCGAGATGTTCTTTTATATCACAGACCATTGCCAATAACAACACCTAAATATATAATGCAATTCTTAGGTTAGATCACATAGTCTCTAATTTGAAGGTCTTTGAATACCACAACTTTACAGCCTCTCTGGCACTATCTTAGCTTCATGGAGAGTTTTTGCCACAATTCTAATCGCTATATTATCTGCATATATCCCTTCACTTTCTCTTCGGTTTCGTAAAAGGCACAAGGTAGGCTGGAGTATTTAGCACCAGGACATTTACAATATTCTCCCTGTTGAATATATTATAGCTCGTTTTTTTACTTCCAAAGTAAAACAATGCTCCTTGGAGCCTTTTTCCCAACTGGCATTTTCGCAATATCTACTACCAATTTAACTGCATCTGCTGTTGATTTTCTCTTTTGAAAACCATTTTGCATTTTTGACAGGCCCTCCGCAGAATAGTCATACTCCTCAAGCCTGTTACAAACAACTCTTTAGAGTAATTTCACACAGATATCTATCATACAAAGAGGTCTATACAATGACTTATCCTCTAAGGGCTTCTTATTCTTGGTTAGGACCACAAGATTTTGTCTTTTCCAAATTGATAGAAAACTTCCATGTCTTAGGCATGAGATTATTAACAGCAGATGCAGATCAGTGCATAACTTTAGAAAAAGATTCAAAATTCCACCAGGTCCAGGCGCTTTTTGATCTTCGAATTTTGAGATGGAAAGTTGTAACTCCAATACTTTGACCTCTGAAAAGATGAAACTTTCTGCAATATTATGTGAACTCCATATCATTTCAGTCTGTTCTGAGCAAAGGCCACTAACCTATGTAGGATTTAAGCCTCTATGGGCGGAGGCAAATTTAAAATTTTGGGTTTTTTCTCACAAGCTTATATGCCATCCGAAAAGGGTTTCTATCATTATCCAAAAAGTTCCTATAAAAGTCTGGCGAAGTGAATGTATGTGTGTATATCTGTATGTATGTATGTTTATATGTATGTATGTATGCACCCTCCGGAGGCACATATATATGGTCTTTGGAGATAGCACCAACTTAGACCTGTGCAACTGGGGGGAAAAGGGAGCCCAGTCCCCTGAGGTCAGCAGGGGTACAACTGGAAATTCCACTTTATTTCCACGGGAATCAGTGACCCGCAAAGAACCGTTATTTATCTCTTTAGACACTTAACTGTTCTCTGGCTGATTATTGAGGTTGGCCATTTATGGGAGTATCGTGGTGGTTGTGGTTTCGCGGCCCCATATCAGTCTATGGTTTTATGGTGGCCGGGTTCATTTCACCTTTAATAACACCTACCTGGTGAAATGTTCCCAGATCCAGTGAGCATGCTAGACATGTGTTCTGGACAGGAGTTGGAAAGTCTCCAACTCTTAAGCAAGGAGTGATGATTTGCAGCCCTGCTCTGGAATCATCGAAGTTGCAACTAGAAAGTTCTGTTGCATAGAATTATAGCTTCGGCTTCCTAGGACGAGCACGACGTTCCAAATTATGCAGTGGTTTGATCCACCATCTGATTAAGGCTTCATGGCCAGGCGCAGATGTAAATCTAATCACACAGTTGTATGTATGTATGTATGTATGAATATATGTATGCATGAACGTATATTATTGTGGTTACAAAGAAACATTTTTGGATTTTTCACCGGCTCACCCGCCTAAAACTTGACAGTTGACTAGAAAATGAGATCGGCAAAGTTTCAGCTCAATCTGAAGATATTAATACGAACTGAAACATTGGCATTTTCATTTTGTAGTCAATTGGAACTTATTAGGGGGCAGAGCCGGTGGAAAATACAAAATTTGTTTTTTGTAACCCCTCAAAGGGTTACATATTGTATGGTTGTAAGTATGGATAGGTACTTGAGAATATAAATATTTATATATTATTATTATTATTATTATTATTATTATTACTAGTATTATCAACAGTCAATAGTATTACTCGCATTGGATTGGTAATTTTGGCAAAAGTGTTTGAAGCTTTCCCAATGAAGTTTTGTTTCACATGGTTGAAAAAAAAATAGCTATTATTTAATTTATAAAATAAATGCTAAATTTGTTTCAGAATAATTTTTTTAAATCATATTAATTTAATACTCTTTTACTAAAATACTCTATTTACTAAAAATTTAATTTTTTTATTAAACAAATCTTACACAATACTTTCCAATTTCCACTGGCGCGCCACTCATAAGTCCCAAAAAAATCCCCAAGGTGATAATTTATTATTCAGCTGGTTTTTAACGCTAATCACGGAACTTGCGAATAGTACTATGTTTCTGTGTATGTGACCGTGTAAATTTAACTAAAAGCTTCCAAAAAATTAAGGCATTACAATTCATTAAAATTTCCTAGAATATAAATATTTCATTTTTGCTTGAAGCGTTGCGTTTACACAAACATTGAATTATTCGCAAAATAGGTAAAGTAAAAAAGTAAATGTTTGTTTAGTAAATAATATGAAAAAAAGCCTTTGTTTACCTAAAAATTTCGGCGCCGTAAAAATAATGGCGCAGATGAAAATAATGATTATTTAGATAATATTTTCTTTGTCTTTCTCTTGTCTAATTCAATTGGTTAATGATAAATATTGATTTAAAATAGAAGATGTAATAGTTATTAATACTTTATATTAATTTAGAGAAATAAAAAAAATCCGCAGACACCTTAAAGTGAAAATAGCAATATTTATCATGGACTAAACAAACCTTAGGTGGAAAGCCAATGTAACTCAATATACCTTAACGAGTAGCACTACACCAAAGCCAATCTACTAGGAGAGAAGCAAGAAGATAGTAAAGGCAAAAGACTGGGAACGACAATAAAATTGATTTCAATGCTGGGTGTCCCAAATGTTATATTAAAGTATGAGAATATCCAAATGCTTTAATGCTTAAGTATATGCCTTCAGAATTATGCCTTACAAAATCATATATGTAATAAGCGTAAAATGTTGTGCTGAATTTGTATTTAGTTTTCTAAATCATGCCGCTTTAATACCCTACAAAAACACACATTATATGAGAAAACCTAAGCTGCGTTTTTTTGGGAAACGTCGATAAAAATCGCTGAACATGTTTTTTTCTCCTCAAAGGTTTTTTAACTAAGTTTACTAATCCGTTCATTTGTTCTATGTTCTATGCTATATTTACTATGCTGTTATACTATGCTGTCTTCTTAATTCGAATCTGTAATTCGGTGTACATCCTTTTTTGCTCAAAATTGGATTCAGCTAAGTAATTAAGATTTGTTCAAACAATATTGACATATTTCATAGCAGATTAATTGGTCGATATAAATTGATCCTTGTGTGGTATTTTTCTGGATTGGTTATAATAGCTATTAAGCAGCCCTTCCAGGCTTAAAGAAAGGACGTTAATGGAATTAAACATGTAAAGTATTATTCTAACTGCTACTCAGGGAAGTTCTATGATCATTTTGTTGCTTATTTTGTAAAAACCATACACTTTCTTTGCGTTTAAGCCAGGAATTGCCCTTTCAATATCATGAAGGTTAAAACTGAGTGGTGAAACTGTTTCACAATGATGGGTGGTAATTGAGTTATGTGTGTTAAGGTTTACTTCTGTACCTAGCTGTGTAATCCATAACCAGACGGTGGATCATACCACTGTGGATGAAATGTAACGCCATCCTCGTTATAGAAGGCCTCCAGATGCGTATATCCTCCAGTCACTCCTAGTTGCAAATTCAACAGCCGGGAGCAGGCCGCAGCCTTCACTCTTTGCTGTAGAGTTGGAGACTATCCAACTCCTGGTCCAGAACGCATGAAGCTAAATAAAACTTAAGAACACAACCGCAATCATGCTCGCTGGACCTGGACCATTCATTCTGTTCATTGTGAATAATCCAACCCATACAACTCAAACGAGGGCCTCGAAACCACAACCATCACGACATTCCCGAAGGACCAACCCCAATAATCGGCCAGAAACCAGCTAAAAGGCTAAAAAGACAAATAGCTGAACTCTGGGGCTTTATTGATTCCCGTGGAAATATAGTAGAATTGTCCAGTTGGCTCCTGCTAGCCTTGAAGGGGTTTGGGCTCCTTTTACCCTCGTTGACACATGTAGGGATGGTGAGATTCCGTCAGAACATAACAAACATATTAATGTGCCCCCGGGGGAGGTAATGGAGATATATCAGTAGATTCTTTCGAGGTAAATATATTTTTAAGATGGGTAACAAATAGTTTGCTTACCTTTTTCGGTTTCGTTTCTTGCCCAGCTACTTTTAAAGTACGCAAAGGTAGTTTACATATATGAGTAATCTAAAAATTAATTTAAGGTGGCTTGTATGACAATGTTATGATAATGTAACAGGTCTGTTTCATATTAAGCGATTAGCTACGTTCAGTTAACTGCCTCTGTGGAATTTATAAAATTTTTAAAAATGTAAACAGCATAAACTTGTCCATTTATACACATAGTTTTATTTGCCTTCTGTCCATATCGATGTAAAGCAAACTAAGTTGGAGTTTTTTAGCAACAACAATTGTGGGCTAACAAAATGTTGCGCTTATGAAGAATGCCAATAGATTAAGTTCGATTTGTATCTTATAACTTTTTTTATTAGCGTTATAACTCTTTCTTAAAAAAAAGTACATTAGGAAAAGAATAGAAAAATTCTGAACATTTTTAAAAATTTACCTTGTAGACATTTTTAGAAAAAGCGGATGTATAGTGTTATGTTCCTAAATTTTATTTAGAGGTGATTACAGGTATTCTAACAAACTAAATAGTTTAGTTTATTTATACATATTTCAATAGCCATTAATTTTCTGGTCAAATTGCCTTGAGTAAATTTTAAACAACAATTTTTGTTTTAGTGTATTTCATTGTGAAACCAAGTTAATGTTTTTTTCATTTATGTATTTCTTTCTACTCACTTGTTTGCGTGTTCTAAGATAACTTTAAATTCATTAAACAAAAAGCAAAAAATACATAAAAAATAAGGAAAAAAATAATGTTCGACATTCTCTTCATAAAACAGTACAATCATGAATTTGTTCTGGTTGATCAGTTCTTACATCTTTTGCAATGTACGATTCGTTGGAAAAAACATTATAGGTTTTTGTTTCTGTTAGTTTATGGTATTTATATACACCATTTCCCGGGTTCATAATACAATTAGATTAATTGTCGATACTAAGCAAAAAAAATATCTAGATATAAATGATAAATATTAGTTTCTGTACATAGAGTGAAGTAAAATCAGATTTCAATTGCAAACATTTTTACTTTATTTTTTTTTTTTGTTGTAAAAAAAGCAACACGAACTTTGTTTATCACTTGTCGTAACAGCAATAACATGTTAGTTTTGACGTTTAGTTTTTTGACGTATTCGTAGTAGATGCATTCGCAATTGTTACTGTGAATTCGCTTTAAAATAATTTAAACACACTATGAAAATGACGGTCCTGTTAAAGATAAATTTCGTAAAATTCATAACAATTACGGACAATACAATCGCCGTTCGAAAACCGCTATTAAGAATTCAATAGTTAAATTTGAGTCAACAGTCTCGATACAAAATATGCGAACAAAAACCGAAAACATCACAGCTGTGAATATTGAAGCAAGTCAAAATTTGTCAATTCCTCAACCTTCGCAACAATTGGGGTTATCCAAAACCACCACGTAATTTGCGTAAGGATTTGACTTTGAAGCCTTACAAGGTTCAGCTAATACAGGAATTGAAACCGACCGCCGTAGATTTTCTCAATTCGTTCAAGAAAAATCGGCTAGTTTTTCTAACAAAATCAATTTTTCCAGACAAAGCCCATTCTCACTTGTCAGAGTATCTCAAAAAGCACAATTGCCGCATTTGGGCTTCTGAAAATCCTAGAGCATTTATTGAGAAGACTTTGCATGCTCAACGTGTCTGTATGATGCACTATATGGTTGCAGACGTGAATGGATTGCTTTTTTTCAAAGATGAAGCTGGAAATGCGTTATCGGTCAATGGATCACGCTATCGCGAGAATCTTTTATTGACGACATCGATATCACTGACATGTGGTTTCAGCAGGATGGTGCCACATATTACACAGCCAGTGGAACGATTAATTTATTGCAAATCGCATAATTTCACGACAATCAGCAGTTAAGCGGCCAGCCATGTATGATTAAACACCACATGATTATTTTTTGTGGGGTTGTATTACGCCAAAATCCGTTATGTGATTAACAAAATAGGAGCGCTATTTTGTCAAAAAGTGATATTTCATTCATAATTCCCGTACTTTTCACTTCGTAATACAATAAAAATTTTAATTATCTCAATCTAATTTTTTTATTTTATTTTCCTTCCTGTTTGAAAACCCTTTATAAGTATAATATTACTATAAACAGCAATTGATATTTGTATTATTGAACTAAATTTGTATCGCTATTATTTTTTCGGTGTAAACTGTTTTTGCTGGCTATTTGTTCGGTATGATCGCCAAGTGCTTTCGACGTGATGACATTTCAGATAAGATTTACATCTGCACCTGGCCGTAAGCCTTAATCTAGGAATGAAAATAAACATCATTCACGCCCTAGGAAGCCAAAGACAAATTCTAGCAACAGGTCATTCCTAGTTGCAATTTCAGCGGTTCCAAAGCAGGGTTGCAAACAACTACACTCCTTGCAGAAGAGCTGGAGGCTATTCAACTCCTGGTCCAGAACGCATGAAGCTTAATATAATTAAGAACACGACGGCATTTATACTCACTGGACCTGGACCATTCATTGTGTTCATTGTTAATGATCCGACCAACAAACTCAAACGAGGGCCTCTAAACATACAGCCACCACGATACTCCCGAAGGGCCAACCTCAATAATCATTCAGAGAACAGCTATTAGTCAAGTACCGTGCTACATTCTTTAGGAAAGGGATAGAGAATAGATGAAACAAGTGGTGAAAGTAGAAGGATAGTCGGAAATTAACTACCGTAAGCGGAACTCTGGGGCTTTACTGATTCCCGTGGAAATATAGTGGATTTTCCAGTTGGCTCCTTGCTAGCCTGTTAGAGGACTGGGCTCCCTTTTACCCTAGTAAGGCGTAAGTCTAGATGGTTGTGTGATCCATAAAGACTTATAAATGTGCCCCCGGCGTGATGACAACATGTGATTAGATTTACATCCGCGCCTGGCCATGAAGCCTTAATCAGACGGTGGATCGAACCACTGCAAAATTTGGAACATCGTGCTCGTCCTAGCAAGCCGATGCCATAATTCTAAGCAACAGAACTTTCTAGTTGCAACTTCGATGATTCCAGAGCAGGGCTGCAAATCATCACACCTTGCTTAAGAGTTGGAGACTTTCTAACTCGTGTCCAGAATACATGTCAAGCATGCTCACTGGACTGGATCATTCACCATGCGTGTCATTATCAGCGAAATGATCCTGGCCACCATAGAAAACCATAGGATATGGGGCCGCAAAACCACAACCACCACGATGCTCCCATATAGGGGCCAACCTCAATGATCGGTCAGAGAACTATTAAATGTCTAAAGAGATAAATAATGAACTCTGCGAGCTCACTGATCCCCGTGGAAATAAAGTGGAGTTTCCAGTTGACCACCTGCCTGTGTTCAGGGGACTGGGCTCCCTTTATACCCCAGTTGCACTGAGTCTAGATAGTGGAATATTTTATAAAGACCATATTTATATGCCCCTGGGGGGACCCCGGCGTGATGACAGCAATATCAAGCCGTGTTCTGTGTTATATTGGTGAGTCAAGTAGTTCTTTTATTACTGTCGTATCTGCAATCTACTTATTGCTCGCCGCCCGGCATTTTATGCGGAGCTAACCTAATATTTCCGTCTTTTATTTTCATCTATGTATACAGATTACTATAGTAGATACGTAAATAATATCATATCCATCCTCCAAGAGAACAACTCTGAACAAATTCTAACATATTAAAAAAATACAATCCGCAATAACATTGAGTAAGGACAAGACTGAAATTTGCAATACCTTGATATCGCAATTACACAAGGAACTGATTGTTTAACATTTAATATATATAGAAACCCAGATACGATGAACACTACCATACACATAATCTCAAACATATGATACACAGGCTTAAGATAATCCCTGTTACTGCAGATAAGTACAGCAAAATACTGGACATAATTTATATGATAGCTAATAACTACTATCGGCAAACTTCTTGAACAATACAAGACTAAAAACAGGAATGAAGAAGACAAAAAGACAGCCGATACAACACGACGTCACACCTTTCTTACACAGGACCAGAAATATATAGATTAACTAACCTTTTTCACAGAGAAGACTTATTTACAGCATTAAAAACCAGCAACACTCTAAAACTTAATCCCAGGGCAATTTTAGTTTTATACACACTTACTTGAAGCTGTGAACATACTTATTTATCACAAACAGGACGAATACTAAAAACATGATTTACAGATTATATACGCTCGTATAAACGTAAAAGAGAAGACTCCAACCTTAACACTCATCGAGACGCACTAAGGAAAATGGATGAATGTATGACATAACTAAATCCTAGAAAAAAAGGACAAAGGCTCGACATTCTTGAAAACATAAAAATCTACAAAATAGGAACTTTTCAGAGTGACATTATAAACGAAAAGGTAAACACGACCTCAGATACAATTTTCACACCACTAAAACTACTTATACACTATAACAAAATAAAAACACCCTCAGGCAGACATACATACATACCTGAATAATAATAAAAGACGGAAATATTACATTAGCCGCACATAAAATGCCAGGTGGCGGGCAATCTGACAACATGAATAGATACTGAAAGTAGATAATGAAAGGACTACTTAAGCCCGAAAACTGACTCACCAGTACAGTCTAGAACACGGCTTGATAATGATGTCATCACAACGAAAGCACTCGCCAATCATAGCGAAAAAATATCCAGCAATGATGGTTTACACCGAAAGAAATGAAAACAGTATTCCATTTACTGGCGGAACAAATCTAAACAATTTAAATTTTTACTATTTAGGCAAAGATTTAAATGTTTGATTTATTTGCTCAAAATAAATTAAACGCAAATTCTTCATGTTTGTGTGTTTGTAATGTACAGTACGAGAATTGGAAAAAAATATTTATTTTTGAGGCGCCACATTAATAACTTTTCATTTTTTGCTTCATCTAATTTAGTTCGATATTATTTTTGAAATGGTGTAGAGTTTTATTAGTCATGTGTTTTTTGTAAATGCTATTTTTTTCATCGTACGCGTGTTGTTCGTTTGGCTGGTAGGAAAAATATTTATTTCTACTAAACACCAGACATTTTTATTGAGTTTTGAATAATATAGTTTTTTATTTTGATATTTATTAAATTCTAGGTAGTTTTAATTTTTTTTTCTGGTACATGATTTCTTACGTTTTTTTTTTGGCTGCTTATACAATTCTTTACGCCTTTAACCTTGAAGACTGTTATACTGAGTAAACAAAATAAAAAAAAAATAAAACTAAAATACAATCGCCAAAATCTATCGGGAAAAAATAAACTACCAAAATATCGGAAAAAAAGTATTATAATAAAAATAAGCGCTTTAAATACAAGCTGTACATATATAGCACGAAAACGCATGTTAAATTTAAATAAAGTATTTTACTTGAAAATAGCCTATTCAACAAACTTTGTTTGTTAAAAACAAACAACAACATATAGAGAACTGTTACCTTGATTTTAAAAATTTATATTTTTACTGTTTTTTTCAGTGTAAACCGTTCGATATGATCGGCTAACGATTTGGATGTCAGCCGTGCTCTAGTCTGTACTGGCGCGTCAGTGTTCGGGTATAGGCAGTCCTTTCATTAGGGTTTATCTACTCATGTAGGTAAATTGTCCTGGCATTTTAAGTGGGGCTAATCTACTATTTTCGTCTTTTATTGTTATTATCCAGATAGGTGCATTCATCTGAAAGTAGTTTTGCCTTTGTTAAAGGGTATGAGTTGTTTTATGAAAATTGTGTCTGCGGTCGTGTTATCCTGTTCCTTTATAATGTCACTGTTAAAAGTTTTTGTTTTGCAGATTTCTATGTTTTCAAGAATATGCAGCCCAGTGTTTTGAACTCTGCTGATGATTCAGTGATCAAGTTTAGGTAGTTTTTTCATTAAGATCCAGGTAGGTGTGGCCGCCTTAAAGTGTTTTTCGTTTGTTAGAGCGTATGAGTACTTAAGGTGTCTAACTTTCTTTCCTTTTTGCTAGAACGTAGTTATGTGATACACTCATCCCTATCCCTTGGAACATGTCCGTCAGTTTCAAGGTGTATTGCAAAGCTGGGGTCTTCTCTTCTCTCGTTCGTATGAGCGTATGTGTTCTGTAAATCGTGTTTTTAGTGTTCGTTCAGTTTGTCCTATATAAGGATGTTTACAAGTACAACTAAGTCTATATACTCTGCTGGAATTAAATTTGCCACATGTGTCTGTACTGAGATTATGTCTCGTTTTAATGCTGTAACTAAATCTTCTTTGTGAAAAAGGTTACTTAATCTATATATTTTTGGTCCTGTGTAAGTAAAACTGTGTAATTGTATTATATCGGATGTCTCTTTGTCTTCTTTGGTTCTGCTCTTAGTGTATTATTGTACTATCTAAGAAGTTTGTGGATAGTAGTGGGTTTCTAGCCATTGTTTTTAACTATGGTGTCTACTTTGTCGATTTCTTTGTTGTAATTTTCTGGGATTATTTTATGTCTGCGTATCATATCTCCAAATTCAGGTAGTTTATGTCGGGTACAGTGATTCGTGACTATGCGAATGGTATTGTCCCGTAATGGGCGAACTTTTGGGTGGCGGGCCAATAAATTAAAAAAAAACAAAGAGGATCATTCATTAAAAAATTGTGGGGTTGCTGTTCAATTAAAAATTCGTTTTAAGCTATATATTTATTAGTTATATTACGTAATATTTTCAAACAACAAAAAAATTGTATAAGATACGGTTTATTATGATTTTAAGATTTTCCAGATGTATGGGAAGCATGGATCTGTTTCTGACTTGACATAATTTCCTCAAAATCTTGTTCCAGCTGGGAGGATGCGACTTTTAATAAATTAAATAGACTCTCGTCTGACAATCGGTTTCCTATTGAATTTTTTTTTGCATTTCATTACTGAAAAGGCCTGTTCACATAAATATGAGGAAGGAAATATTGCCAAAATTTTCTGCGCATGATTAATTAGCTTTGGAAATTCATATTTTGGTAAGGATTTATAGAAATTAAGCTTATATGTATTTAAAAATAGCTGTTTTATATTATAATTACATTGTAATATTATAATTTCCAATTGTAGATCAGTTGGAACATTCTCAGGATTAACATTAAAAGGCATTGAAAAAATATCTAAACATGGTTGAATTTTTTAAAGTCAGCAAATCTGGCCTCAAATTCTGAATACAGCTTTAATAAAGATTGTGAAAAGACTTTTAACTTCTCTTCACTCACAGGCCTCAAAGAATTAAGTCTTGGAAAATGAGTCAAATCATTTTTTCCCAAACATTTAGAAAATATAAACAATTGGGTTTTAAAGGACCTCAAACTGCCCCAAGTTTCAACTGAAAATTAATTTTTTCCCTGTAACTTCTTGTTCAGTTTATTATAGTGCTCGAGTAAATCCGTGAAGAAAGCAAACTCGATGCACCAATTCCTATCCTCCAATATTTCCGACTCATCACAAATTTCAGTTTTGGATTTTAGAAAAACTTTAATTTCTTCGAGAAGACTCCAAACTCTCGAGATGGCATGCCCACAACTCAGCCATCTGATCTTTGTAATAAAGTACATCTGAAAACTCTGCATCAACTTCCGATAAAAACTCCTGAAATTGTCGATCTAACAAACCACGGGTTAATATCTAAGGCAGCCTTTCAAAGAACATCTGGATTAAACAACGTAAAAAAATTGCTTCGCTTTCAGGATTCTGACTTTTATAAACTCCTGCAAACCCCGTATTTTTTCCCACCATGTTTATGGTGTGTATTTACAATACACTTACATTTATAAAGCGTATTTACAATACACTTTATTATTTTAATTACACAAATAAAACTGTACGTTGGCAACTTTATAATTTTACTTCACAATTTATTCTTTACGTCACAACATTTACACTTTTACTGATTGCTGATTAATCCATCGCTGGCCCTTTTATATTTGTTGCGCATGTTGTCTCAAATATTAAAGAATCTTCTAGATCTCACATATAATAGTTGTTGTTATGTTATACGTTCAGTTTTTATATTAGTTGTTTTTGTTTCATGCCTTTTAAGTTTCTTCTTGGAATATTGTATAAGAAAGTTGTTGTTGTCTTGTGTGTACAATATTTCCCAGAAAACTACGCAGTTTGTACACAACATAATATGAAAACATCGCATTTTTTGCTAATATTGTCAATTTATATCTTTTTTAAAACATAATGTAAATTTAGTTTTTGGGCATAATTTTTTAATAGGTGATTCATTTTTTTTTGAAAAACGCTCGGCGGGGCGGATTGAACCCCTCTCGCGGGCCGCATGTGGCCCGCGGGCCGTGGTTCGCCCATCACTGGTATTGTCCGTCGTAGTTGATTTTCTATAAATGTCAAAGGTTAAACAGTTAGTTCTTCATGCTGTAGTGATGACCCCCCCCCCCCCTCCCTCCCCTCCGGGGGCACATTTATGGTCTTTACGGTACGTGACAGCTGTCTAGATCTGTGCAACTGGGGGTATAAAGGGAGCCCAGTCCTCTGAAGACAGGCAGGTGGTCAACTGAAAACTCCACTTTATTTCCACGGGGATCAGTGAGCCCCAGAGTTCATTATTTGTCTCTTTAGACTTATAATAGATCTCTGGCTGATCATTGAGGTTGGCCCCTATATGGGAGCATCGTGGTGATTGTGGTTTTGCGGCCCCATATCCAATGGTTTTCTATGGTGGCCAGGATCATTTCGCTGATAATGACACGCATGGTGAATGACCCAGTCCAGTGAGCATGCTTGACATGTGTTCTGGACAGGAGTTAGAAAGTCTCCAACTCTTTAGCAAGGTGTGATAGTTTGCAGACCTGCCCTGGAATTATTCAAGTTGCAACTAGGTGGTTCTGTTGCTTAGAAATATGTCTTCGGCTATCTAGGACGTTTGTGTGACGTTCCAAATTATACAAAGTGGTTTGTCCACCATCTGATTAAGACTACATAGTCAGGCGCGGATGTAAAACAAATCACACTCTGTAGTGATGACCCCCCGGGGGCACATATATGGTCTTAATGGAGAGCTACTATGTGGACCTGTGGTATGGGGGAAAAAGGGAGCCCAGTCCCCTGAAGTCAGCAGGGGTATAACTGGAAACTCCACTTTATTTCCACGGGAATCAGTTACCCGCAGAGTTCCGTTATTTGTCTCTTTAGACACTTAACTGTTCTCTGACTGATTATTGAGGTTGGCCCTATATGGGAGTATCGTGGTGGTTGTGGTTTCGCGGCCCCATATCAGTCTATGGTTCTATGGTGGCCGAGTTCATTTCACCTTTAATAACACCTACCTGGTGAAATGTTCCCAGATCCAGTGAGCATGCTAGACATGTGTTCTGGACAGGAGTTGGAAAGTCTCCAACTCTTAAGCAAGGAGCGATGATTTGCAGCCCTGCTCTGGAATCATTAAAGTTGCAACTATGAAAGACCTGTTGCATAGAATTATAGCTTCGGCTTCCTAGGACGAGCATGATATCTCAAATTATGCAGTGGTTTGACCACCATCTGATTAAGACTACATAGTCAGGCGCAGATGTAAATCTAAGTTTCTGTCTTGTTCTTTTCCATTGTGTATGTAACATTGTTCTGGATTGTGTTTAAGCCTGTTAGAATTTGTTCGCAGTTGTTCGAGGATCCATATCTATAGTAATCTATAGTAATGAGTTATTCTGTGTTCTTCCATTTGTGTCTTTATGTGTAGTTATTCGTGATGTTGCATTAAAATTTTCATAAATATTGCAGAAGTTGGGCTTCCCCTGCCGAGTCCGTCAGGTAATTTGTAAAATTGGTTATTACATCTAAAGTAGTTCCGTTTTATTATCGGCTATAATTTTGGTGATGTATTGGTTGCCATATAAATTGTGTAGGATATTACGTGGAATAACTAAGATTTCTTCTATTGGTATTGAGGTATGACGTGAAAAGATTTACATCTACACCTGGCCATGGGCCTTCATCAGATGGTGCATCATTACCACTGTAGATGAAATGTAGCGGAATAGGCCGCAGCCTTCACTCCTTGCTGAAAAGTTGGAGACTATTCAACTCCTGGTTCAGCACGGATGACGCTTAATATAATTAAGCACACGACGGCATTCATACTCACTGGACCATTCATTCTGTTCATAGTGAATGATCCGACCCAAAAACTCAAAAGAGGGCCTCAAAATACACAGCCACCACGATACTCCCGAAGAGCCTACCTCAATAATCAGTCAGAGAACAGCTAAATTTCTAAAGAGACAAATAGCGGAACTCTAGGGCTTTACTGATTCCCGTGAAATATAGTGGATTTTCCAGTTGGCTCCTACTAGCCTAATAGGACTGGGCTCCCTTTTACCCCCGCAAGACGTAAGTCTGGATGGTTGTGAGATTTATAAAGACTTATAATGTGCCCCCGGCGGGATGGTATTTAGGTATGTATGATGTCAAGGGAAACGATAGGCGTGTTTTTAGTTATCTTGATGTCTAAGTTTTTTGCCATAGTTTTGTATATTACGTACCGCTTATGCGTTTTGTGAATCTAGAATAAAACTGTCACGATATTTATTAAATAAAATTGATTTGAGTGCCTTGTTTTATATTCCATATACCTTAGATTTCTATTGTCTTTAAAATTAAACTTAATTTTTGACGTGTTTGTTTTGAATTTCGATTATTTCGATTATCAGAATTTTTTTGAGTGGTTTAAATAAATTTTATTTACTTAAATAACATCTCTGATTGAAATTTGGCAGGTTGAGGAAGGTGTAAAACATTCAGTTCTATAAGCATGGCCCTTAAGTTGTCATTCATATTTTCATTCATATCAAGGTCTTGAAGTTCATATTTCAGGTCTATGCCAACAAGTTTCACTTTATTTGTTAGTTTAAGGATACAATTCAACATTATACTAATGCAACTTTTCGAGGACTCAATACAAGTTTTTAAATTTTAGTTAATTTTATAGCAGGCTGTATAAGTTTCAAAATTCTGTCTGGTGCAGTTCCAGAAAAAGGCATTACATAAGTTAAAGTAATGTTTCCGAGGGAGCATGTAGTTTTAAATTATATATATTTTTTTCTAAAGTATAAAAGTTGAAGTTGTAGTTTTGAATTCTATATTTTTATTTTTGAAGCTATCGCCCCTTTTTAAATTAAAAATAGTATATTAAATGAAGAAGCCGACTAAACAATTTATTAACATCTTCAGACTCTTCGAAATATATATAACCATTATATACTATTTGCGTTTTTTTCTTGACTACTTTAAAAGCTATTGCTTTTGAACCAAGGGTACCGTCTTCGCATTTATCTTGCGATTTTTCGATAGAAGCATCCCATTTCACATAGGATGAATTCCGAAATGGAGTATGCCTGATTTTGCGACAATTATACAAGTTCACTACCCTTCTCTTTGTTGAACCGCTTTTAGAATCCCAGAGTTTTTGGGCCGGAATTTTTTCAAGAACTGCTTTGGCTTACCCTTCAGTAAATTTTTTATTTTTGTATTAAGTATGTATATTGTACTTTGTCTCTACACCAAGGCTATTCGTTGGTACTAGTGTTACAAAACGATTTTAATTCAGATTTTAATTTAATCTCGTTCTTTACCGGCCTCTTTTTGCCGCTGTCCTTTCGTTCGCTCTGTTTTAAGAGTTTTTGAAAATGAAGTTCTACCTATGCGGTGGTCGATAATATAAATTTGTCTAAATATTAATTTACGGTTTGAAGTTATTTAACTTCCGCTCAAATAAACTTTATTCTAATTACGTATTTCTTGTATACAATAATTAACCTTGATTAAGGGTACTACTTTGAAGAGCTCAATTAATTTTCCCCGAAATATCTTCTCAAACAAACAAATGAAATTTTAGGACCTTTTTTTTATAAATTGCAGCTTCTTTAAATGACAGCAGACTTCTAAGCTTAATGTAAATTCAATTCTTTTATTGTTAGAAATTTATTTAATAATCTATTGTGCTTGAAATAAAAAAAATCCATTAGAAAATTCAATTTTATGTTTTTCTTTAGATACCTTTTAATCGCATAGTATAAATCCGGTTCTTTAGGTTTGTATTAAAATACAAAATAAAATAAACACCTTTTAGTAATCATTTTTATTTACTCCATGTGTTATTGCAGTGATAACCTTTAAATACCAAATATTTATCTCTAGTAAAAACAAGATTACGGAAAGAAAATAATACACTTTATTGTTCATAACATTTGCTTTAGTTTAGGGAGTGTTAAGGTATTTCTACATTTTAATGATAAACCATTTATGGTATCACTATGTATTGCTAGATAACAATTTAACAATTTTAATATCTTTCGTTTAATATTTGAAAATTTAGAGTTATTTTTTGATTGATGTTGTCAGCAACACGTTATAAGAAAAGGAGCCAAATAAAATTGAAATAAGAAAAAAAAATAGTTACGTTTTCTTAATCATTTTGATGGATATTGCTACTTTTATTTAGTTTTATATTTTTCTTAAACTTCAACTTGCTTTATAGCTACACTTCAAACGTCAGTCAACACTTTATGTATATCTGGCACATTGTTGTATTTTTAAATTTTGATTGGCATTTTCTTAAACCTCAATTGTGCTGTTTATTTTTTATTTTCCATTTCTATTCAATTCTTTACATACTTTTTCTGCCGTGTTTGCATATCATTCAAGCTGAATTATTAGTGGTAACATATTAGCACTACCACCGCCACCTTTTATCATTAACCAGCATCATCACCTTCACCATTATTTCCATACCCTTCATTTTCTTCATCTACCAGTTACCAACATCGTGGTGCAATGCATCTATCGTATTTATCTTCCATTTCAATAATATTTTAGAACATTGTTGCATTTTGTTTGTTGTTCCTTTTTTGATATTTAGTCTGAGTTGGCATAACTCATGATATTCTTGGCGTTATTAATGCATTTCAAATGACTTCAAGGCAAGACAACGAGAGAGAGAGAGAACGAGAGGGAAGACATACAGACAAACTAAAAAGACAGATCATTGTTGAATTATTGAAATGAATAAATGTAGACAATTTTCTTTAAATTCCACCTTTTTTTTCTTTTGTATTGTGTATTTTAATTCTTTATTTTTTAATTTTGTTTGTAACTGCACAAGAATCGCAGTGATTTACGATTATTTATTATAATCGATATGAATACTTTTTTAAGTGTCTGTTTTCGCTGTTGGCAATAATAAGAGCATGAAATCATAAATTAATGGTAATGGATGATTAGCTGACATCATGAATTATTTAATACAGAATGCACTTTTTAGAAAAATTATAAGAAAACTGTTAAATATCTGTAGTTAAAATATTTTACTTTTGTATATAACTTAACTTTATTTAAATTTTAGAAAACAAGGATACAATTTAAAGATGCTTTGGAAGTTTTTATTGACGTTATTATAATATATATATATATATATATATATATATACAGTCGCACAGTAAAGTCTACATACCCCCGTGAAAAGCAAGGTTTTGAGTTTTCTGTGAACATTGTAGCATTAAAATTTATTCCAAAGAAATCTAATATATTAACAAACAATAAATTTTAACAAAAAATTTTAAAATTAAAATAATTATTAACAAAAACAAACAAAATTATTTTTTTAAACACAGAAAAGTCTACATACTTTACAAAAAGAATGCATTTCACTTAAAAGGAAAAAAAGACAACAGAATTAGTATTTGGTAGGGCCGCCACGACTTTCTAGAATAGCATTTAATCTATTTTTCATGGAATTTACCAACACTTTTGTGTGATTATTCGAAATTAAATTCCACTCTTCAAGTAAAGGATTTTTGAGGTCCTGCTTATTTCTAATTATCCTTTTCCTAATGCGACAATCCAATTCATCCCATAAAGTTTCTATGGGGTTTCATTCTGGTGACTGGGGTGGGCAATGAACTTGATGGGGCTCATTATATAGTAGCCATTCCTTGACAACACCAGCGGTATGCTTTAGGTCGTTATCTTGCTGAAAGTACCAACCCACCGTAAGACCCCGTTTACTCGAGGATTGCTTCAAATTGGCTTCGAGAATGTCCAAGTATACCGTGCGATTCATATTAACGTTAAATTAGCCGCTTTTTTTTGGACAATAATGCTTCATTATTACGACGCCATACTTTTTGCTTCATAGTCGAACAAGTTGAACTTGCTTTCATCATTAAATAAAACATTAGCCCAAAAATCTTCGTCTGCATCAATATATTTTTTTGCAAATTCAACTCGTTTCTCCATATTTATTTTGCTGATGAATGGCTTTTTTCGAGGCACACGGTTGTGGATTCCATTGCTTCTCAATAAATGTTTCACCGTTTGTGGATGCACTGTAGCAATATCCTGATTTTTCAAGGTTTTTGCAATTTCTACAGCTGTTATTCTTGGATTTTCTTGCACTTCTAACAAAATGTTTCGCATTATTTGAGTACAAATCTGCATTTTGTGTACTCCATATCATAGCCGTACGCAGACTCTTCTGTGTTTGAAAAATTAATTTTGTTCATTTTTATTAATAAATATGTAGTGTTGTCCGCAAAGGTATAGGTATGAATATGGCCAAGGCAAATGACGTCTACAAAATGCGACGCGTACAAAAGTGTTATTAATTGTTAGTCTAGCTTTACTCTGATACCATCTTCTTGTACAAAGAGCATATACTTAAGTTGTAGAGCTTCGCAAACCTCGCCTTCTAATTAAGATTTATCTTCTTTAAACGTAACAATGAAAAATGTGTATAAACACATTTTATGTAAAACTTAAAACCGGAACATTGCATTGCATACTTACTTACATAGTTGATCCCGGTTACCTAATCAAAGAAGTTAAATCCATAAAAAATTTTTTAAATTAAATATATGTTAATTAAGACTCTTTTACACCGCATTCTAAAATGACTAAAAAGCTTAAATGGAATACTTTATCTCGTTTGCTGCACTGCCAATAGCATATAAAATTTAGCTTCAATGGATCTCATTGTATAAAAAATGTTGATCTATTTTAAAAATATTTCGTTTCTACTTCACTGTGTCACTATCCCACTTAACCCGTTTAATGTTTGCCAAAGAATTAAATGTCCAACAAATTGCTATATAACTTATCTCATTTTTTTTTTTTTTTTTGTTATATAAATAATGGGCCGCTCCAAGTTTTTTTTTATTTTTTCATATTTAATTTCTTCAAAAAAAAACACCACCCCACAATTGACGCATGTTCATGGCTCGTTTGCAACAACATTTTATAAAATGTTAATTAATCGATTTATTGAAATTTGATTGCAAATTAACGATAAAAATGCTATTTTTATTACTCAAATTAAAAAAAAAAAACAGACACACGCACATACACATTTTTGTGGTGTATGTTTCTAAGTAATTCAATAAAAAAAATGTATGTGTTGCATGCCTTCGCTACTGTTCCAGATAGAATATTATTTATTTTAATTTAGATAAGAGAACTATTTAGAACAAATTGATTTTTTATGTTCAGCATATTTTGAATCAATAAATATTTATTTTAATTAAATTAATTGCACATTGAGTTAATATTTTTTATATCGAAATAGAAATATAGCATTTTGCAGATAATTAAATAAAATTAATTTAAATTAAATAATGATATGAAGCTCTATTCTGTTAAACGATTCAATTAATAAATCATATAATTTCCAAAAAGGAAAAACACTTTGATGTTCTTTAGATCAAAGATATTTTATATATGAAAAGCTTAATTAAAATATTAAAATGTGAATTTAAAATTCAGCTTTAACCCTGCAAGTTACGTCTGTCAGACGTATGTTCTTTTAATTTTGTACTCCATACCTATGGTTTGTAGTGAGAGAAAATGAATATGCTCAGTATTCTCAGTAGATCTCAGTAGCTTGCTAATAGTTATCAAAGAGAAAATTCAGTAAATAATGATCTCAATAGCTCCTACGCCAATTTTTATTTTTTTAAGTCCTTGAAAAGGTGTTAGCCCACCATACGTCTTTCAGACGTAACGTTATTTTTACCGTACTAAAAATAACGTTGTCTTTCTAGAGTTCAGTAAAATTTACTCCGATTTTAGACAGTAATAGGAAATACGTCAGAATTGGAAAGTATGATCGGAGAAAAACAATCATTACAAAACTTTTTGAGAGATTAATTATTTAGTGAGAGATGTCGATTCCTGTTTTGACTTAATACAGCAGTAAAGAGGTTTCTTTTGAACATAGATTTGCTATTGAAGGATTGTAATTGTTAATATTAAGTTATTTTTTAGGTTTCAAAGAGCATTAAAAAACCCCGCCTTAACAAATATATTATCTAAAAATTTCATAAAATAGAAATGTATATGTAAGTCGTTCAATAAATTATTTCTTTCAAAACATAATTATAAAGTAACTGCTTCTTTCTTTTAATTTTATAGCTGCCTTCCCTCATAAGATTTAAAATTAAAAAATTAAAAAGAAAACTGCATCCAGTTTCTAAAAAAGTAAACTAAAATCTAAACACCCGATGCTATATCAAAATATCAGGCCGGATTAATAAAAAAGCCGGAATTATTTTTCAGCCTCAATGTGAATAATACCAATGTGAAATTTTTCCTATTGTAACTCTACAATCAACCAAAAATTATTAATTGCTTTCACGTAATTCTATATTCGTGAGTTTGATTGTCTTTAAATTTACAGTTTTTAACCACCATAAATATAAAGATGGCAAAAACTAAGTTAAAATAAAAGAGAAAAACATAAACTGGATGAACATGACACTTCACAAAAACAAACTGAAATATAAACAGGAAACCACAAGAAGATAAGCAGAATACAACAAAACTAGTTAAAATAAAAGGAGATCAAATTATTTAGCCAGGCTCAAGTTATCTGCCAACAACAATGTTATAAAAATTATGACAGCTGAGAAAAAAAATTTGAGACAAGTAAAACGTAACAAACAAAAAAATTAAATGTATTTTAGAAAAATGAAACGTTAATAATCGATTAAGATCTTTATTAAAATGAATAAGAAATTTTACTAAATAGAAATTGAACTTCATATACTCAAATGACAGACAATTAAATGAGAAGAAAGGCAGCATAGGAAACTAAATACAAAATTGAAAACATAAATCAAGTTTCAGGTTAAAATGACACTTATGTCATGAAATAAAACAAGTTATCAAATGCTTGTTAAAATGACAAAAATAAAATGTTTAAAATACTGACATGCAATTTAAGATTTCAAAAGATTTCTTTAGTTCAGCTTAAAATTATTTATATTTTGCCTTTTATCTTTCTTCATCATTTGCAGGAATTAAAAAATATTTTTTTGAATGATAAAACTATAACACAAAACGTTACATAAAGGAAAGACACATAAATGACACATAAAAGTCACATAAATAAAAGTCCAACTAAAGTAGCTTTTCGCTGGTCGTTTTCCTTAAATATAACAATAAGAATTACTTCTCTACTGTGTTCTGGTAAATCAATTAACAAATGTTTGCAAAGTATTGTTTCTCGCTGTCTTTCCTTCTAGCTGTGTATAATTAATTTAATGATATAAAAGCAAATGACACAATCCTTCTTATTGTTTCAATACGAAAGCATACCCTGTAGTGCTATTCAATTCCTCTTAACGATTTAACACTTTAAATCTAAAGGGTTCGCCAAATAACTTTTTTTTGTTTTAAATTAAATTAAAAAAAAACTAGAGAATATTTTCCCAAATTTCTTTTTTTATTTGAAAGTACAATCCTTCCGGTTAATAATGGAAAATAATTTCATTCAAATGGCTGCCTCGGCTGGCCATGCAGTAGCCTACACCATCGGTTCAATTTTTAGGCACATTATCGATTGTATGCAGTTGTACTTCACCAATGGCTTCACGAATATTGTCCTTTAAAGAGTCAATTGTCTGTGGCTTGTCGGCGTAACACTTATCTTTGACGGCACCCCACAAATAGTAGTCCAACAGTGTCAAATCGCAGCTCCGAGGTGGCCAAACGATATCAGCTCTGCGGCTGATAATGCGATCTTAAAAAATAGGGCGCAAAACATCGAGTGTAGCTTCGGCTGTGTGGCACGTAGCGCCGTCCTGTTGAAACCAAATGTTGTCAATATTATCCTCTTCAATCTTTGTGAACAAAACTTCATTCAACATGGCCCGATAACGATCGCCATTGACTGTAACGGCTACTCCTTGCTCATTTTCGAAAACAAATGGTCCAATTATGCCTCTGGACCAAAATCCGCACTAAACAGTGACTCGTTTTGGGTGCGTCGGCATTTCAATGTATGCGTGCTGGTTTTCTGTGCCCCAAATGCGACAATTTTGCATGTTTACATTCCCGCCAAAATGAGCTTCATCTGAAAAGATGATTTTTTTTTGCAAAATCGGCTTCTTCTGTAAGTCGACCGCGGGCCTACTTTGCGAAGCGAAAACGCATTAGATGATTACTTGGCTTCAACTCCTGAACCAATTGGACTTTGTATGTACCATTTTCAAAGTCATGTAGCAAAACTAACAAGAAATTAAATCAAACAATCATGTCTTTAGTACCTTTGCTTAAAAACTTTCATGAAAAAATAAAAAATAGGAATATGGTCATTAGCCGATTTTAAGGAATAGATCTTAATAAGGGTCTCACTCATTTTCTTCACGTATATGAGCAGTTTTCTCTAGCAAATAATTAACAAGCTGATGATAATTTACCAGATTATCAAGATGGAGCTTTCGATAGGCACACGATAACATACACAGAGTTAAACGCATCCATAGCTGATGCTACAGGCTCCATTACTTTGAACAGAATACACTGATTATTACATTATAGATGGTGGTGGCCTCTGTGAAACTTCTTTCTTAAAAACTGTGGCAAAGACTTGCATTAGGATCGATGGAAATGAAGGTCACTTCCGCACCGCGATGAATGGTCTGTTGCTTGAGAATATTGATGATTTAATAAGACGATCAATTACTAATTCAAGCGATAAGGCTAATTTTTGGCTTAAAGGATCTTTTAATAGGCAAAATGTACCACATATAGAGTAAAACGTATTCACAGCTGAAACTACAGGCTCCATTACTTTGAATAAAATACATTAATTGACCTAACCTCACCTGCCTTTTTCAAGCAAAGACTTGTAGTACGATCGACAGAGATGGAGGACATTACCGCAGTATGATAAATGAGCCGTTGATTGAAAATATTGTTGACATTTAGCAGGAAAACGTCTTAGTGCGATAAGTAAATTTAAATTGGCGATATAGTTCGGTCGATTATTAAATACAAAAATACTCACTGGTTTTGACAAGAATGGACATTGTTCAAGTTTTTGTGCAATCCGGGCAACAATATTCGAAAAAATATCACGAAAATGGATGCACTGTATGCGCTTCATCAAGAAACTGTTTTTAAGTACTGCTTTCATGTATAGATCTTTCGAATAAAAGTTTTTTTATTAAGATTAAAGTTTTGTGTAATTTTTATGATTTTTCTAAAATAGCTTTCATAGTTATTGAAAAACTCAATCTTAACGCGTTAGATAGATAGTAAGTTAATATTAATATTAAATATTCAGTTCTAATTAAACGAAAATATATTTCCATTTTTTTAAAGCAATTTTGCTCTAAAAAATTGTGTTTATGAAAAAGACTTTTCGGATTAAAAACTAACTTCAGTACAACAATTCTTCACAAGTGTTTTAGTAAAATCCAGCATCTGCTAAAAGATAAAATAAAAATGTTAGCAAATAAAACTTGTTGTTGACTCTTTTTATTCACACGACTATAAATTAAAGATTATTTTCAATATAAAAAGAAGCGGAAAAAATATATTATTTATTTTATAAAGCACATGCTGTTTTTGGCAAAAATCCATGCATTCACATTCGCATTCTTATTAAGCCAATGACTTTACTCTAATAAAACAGCAGCACCACACCACACACCTTTAAGAGCAACTGTGTAAAGAAAAGAAACGAATTCGCAGAATGATAAATAATTTGGAATTAAAGCTTCAGCGAACTCAACTGACCTAAGACAACAAATAAATTTTAACCAAAATTTAAAAAGAAGAAAACATAGACAATAGTTTAAGAGTTCATTTGGAATAAACCTGATATAGTTTTGAAAAAATAAATTAAAACTTTTAGTGATAATAAAGATGAGGAGCAGCAAAAAGTAAAAACTGTACCACTGTGCTTACACGCTTTTTGTAATATTTAGAATTTTTAAATAAAATGTATTTATAGCTTTTTATATCTTTTGGTGCAGAATAACTAATATTTTGACGTTTAATATAAAATATTCGATTATTTTAAAATTGCTCAATTGTTAGTTACCTAATGAGGGTGTAGAGAGCATGTCTGTATCAAAGCAGTAAATGAGTCATTAATTTTTTATTTCATTCGCAAATCATCCATATACTGAATTAGCAAATTTTGAATTCATTCTTCTCACAAAAAAAATTAATTGAATTTGGTAAAGATAAATTGCAATTCATTCCGAATTTAAATGAATTTTCAAACTCGTTTTCAATTCAAATAAATTAGTTGAAGTGAAACGCAGTTCATTTCTAACTCATATGAATTGGATTAATTTTAAAGTGAATTCCACTTCACTGGAATTTATTATATAATAATTTAAATTAATTGGAAAAATAAATTGCATTTCATTTCGAATTTAAACGAATTTTCAAATGAATTGTAATTCTTTTACAGTTCAAATGAATCTATTAAAGTGAATCGCAATTCATTTCCGACTCATTTAAATTAAATTGATTTTAAATTGAATTTCAATTCATTTCCAATTCACTTGAATTGATTTTAAATTAATTCAAATGAATTAGAAAAATAAATTGCAATTCATTTCGAATTTAAATGAATTTGTCAAATTAATTGCAATTCGTTTTCAATTCAAATGAATTTGTAGAATGAATTGAAATTCGTTTCTAACTCAAATGAACTTGTTAAAGTGATTTCTAATTCATTACCAAGTCATTTGAATTGAATTGTTTGAAATTTGAATTGATTTTGTAAATCTGCAGTATGCAACACTGTATTTTATATTTAATATTTTATATAAAAAACGGGATACATTACTCTTTTTTTATATATCACGTAGTATAGTTCAAAGACAAAAACTTCGAAGATTTCAAAATTCCCATGATATACTGAAATTATTAGGTAGCGTCAGAATAGAAATGTTTTCTTTAATGAGGCGCCGATCCACGAAAAGGCTTTTAAATTTTTGTGCTGCTTAGATCTGCTCTTGAATTTGATTGACTCACTTTTACTTCATTCATATGAATTGAAATTCAAATCAACATTCAAACATTCATATGAATTGAAATTCAAATCAACATTCAAACATTCATTTGAATCAATCATTTTACGGGTTCCTTATAATTGGAAATGAATTAAAATTTATTTCTGCCTGATGCGTTTAAATTGATTCAATTTGATTCTATTCTTTTTTATATGAAAAGCATTAATTTAAAATTTTACTAATTCGCAGCAAATTGAAATAAGAACGAACAAATTGAAAAAGAATGAATCATTTACAGATCTGATCTGTACTCGCACACAAAATAATTATTCAATTATTCAAAATGGAATGGAATTTACAACTCAGTCTAATTGGAGAAAGAGGCGTGGTACCTCCCATACAAACCACAAATTAAGAATCCAATAAATCTGCTCCTGCTAACGGTATTTAAACAGAATTTGGTAATTCGGTTGAGTGAACATATTTTAAGTTCTGCTGTAAATATAGGCGGGATTTGATAAAGACGCGTGGTACCTCCCATAAAAATCATCTTTATGTATATAATTCTACTGTACGTGTGTATGTTACTGAATAATTTTTTTTGCATGCGTTTGGGTGCCACCTTGGATTGTTAACATTCACAAACCAGCCCGGCAGATGGAGCTGTAGTCAG
The DNA here is from genome assembly GCA_030448955.1 of Trichopoda pennipes. Classification (NCBI taxonomy): domain Eukaryota; kingdom Metazoa; phylum Arthropoda; class Insecta; order Diptera; family Tachinidae; genus Trichopoda; species Trichopoda pennipes. Next base: position 2,637,157 of record JASKUP010000108.1, on the reverse strand, counting down.
TATCAAGGTTATTCAACTACACTGCAACTACACGACTGGATCGACTTGAATGAATTTTTGTGTATTCGTTCATTCAATGGATTTAATATTTTTGTGCGCTGTGTTTTATGTTATGTGGTATCGCATTTACGTAAACATTGAGCGTTGTTTACTTCAAAAATACACACACGCCATAAATTCGTCGCCAGCCGCCAACTGCCTCCATTCTGCCTTGTTGGATGACGGTGAAAGGCCCGAAGTAACATGGACTCGATTACTGCCGCCGTTAAATTTTCCACAGAATCAATATCAATAAATGCTGAAATTGTGTTGATTGATCCTTCAATTGCTAAGAACTACGGTTTGTTACAATTTTGAATAAATATGTTATCTTCATTTGTATTTATATTCAAATTATCTAAAAAATTTTAAATTCAAAACAACAGATCTTAAAAGGTTATTCGTTTTTCAAAATAAAACATTTCATTCTCTAGCAGGTCTCTGCAAATCCAAGGTTTCTTTAGCAGAAATAATCATCTTTTTTTAAATATAAAATTCTGTTACTATCACTATCATTCTATATCAAAAGATAATTCGGTTTATAGCAATTGGCATTGTCAGATTTATCTTAAAGTAATATTATTTATAAATAGCATATGTTCCCATGAACATGAAACTCATCATGAACAAATAGATGGCATTGAATGTAATAGATATATTTATTTGCGGGTACTAAAAATAAAGATGGCTAGTCAAGATTAGTGACATTTTCTACGTTGTGACACGTGCTTAAATCAGACACGTTTATGTGGGTGTAGTGCATTTATTTAGACACACTGTATATTTTTTGTGAATCAAAGAACTTTTCAATGCCAGCGACTACATATTGTTGGCATATTACCAGAACCAAATAGTTTTTCTGTTTTTTATTTTTAAAAACGGTTCAATCAACTTTTTTAAATTAATATTACTTTCAGTATAACACTGTTGATGGAGTACGTTTAGCGAATCGCAACCATATTTTGCATCCTACTTGAAAGTTAAATTAGTTTTAGAACTACTTTTGTTTCATTATCTGGTAGTCTGTATTCCACATTCTTTCAAATCGCTGATTCACAGCAGAATGCTTTCGGCCATTAGCTTAATAAAAACTGAAGTATTCACCAAAAAAAAAACTACAAACCTTTTTTTTTTTTTTTTTTTTTTAAATGTTCATATTCGGAGTACAGTTGAACGACCCGGACGAACACGTTTTCATGTTCGCACATTTTGTATCGAACCTAGCGACTCAAATTTAACAACCATATTGTTAATAGCGGTCTTAAAAGGACGATTATGTTGTACGAAAATATTACGAATTTAACGAAATGTAACTTTAACAGAACCACCATTTTAATGCGTTTTCGTGCGAACTTGAATTCTTGTACCGTCGTACTTGAGTCTTGTACCGTCGTTTATGAGTATAACTTCTGTGTGCGCGAGTAGGGAAAATATTTTTTGTCGAAAGAATTGAAAAATAAAAAAGAAAACAGTTATTTATTCAAAGTTTCAATAAAAGAAATCGATCATAAAAAAAACCAGTGGTGTGATGTTGAACAGAAAATATTTAATTTGAAGTCATTTTCTTTAAAGAACAAAAATAATAAAGAACTATAAACATAAAGCAGAACTTAAAAAACAGCGCCGTGCTTTTTGTTGACGGCGGTGTGTTCTGGGCGACCAAAGCTGGTGTTTACTCGTGAAAGTGGACCAATTGTGTTGAGACGAGTGCGGCTGATATAGATTTTGCGAAGACATTGTGTTAACATTAAATTTCGGTATTTCCGGCCGTAAAGGCCAAAGCAGATGTAAAATTTAAAATAAAAACAGTCAAAAAAAAGGGAAAAAAAAATTTTTTTTTGTACTAAAAAATTATTAAATTAAATTATTAAAATAAGCAAGAAAAGCTGGGAGATACTCTTATGAGTACCTCAAAAGCAAAAAACTGTCAAGTAAGCACTAACGGCAGAAATGCTTATTTAACCCTTAGCCCTGAAGACGTAAGCGAAAACAACGCTACGAAAAAAATTGATGATAGTCTGTATCTAACAGCAAAGCAACACTTTCGCGTTCGTACAAGTTCACTACCGAAAACCAGTGAATTATTATCGGTTCCAGTGCCACTCAAATCGGCAACTTCATTCGCGTCGGGTTCCTGCTCTTCAGTTAACGAAGCTGCTACAACTGCTATCGACATCGAAAAACCTAAGATCCAAGTGGGAATGGACAGATACCTAACGGTTACCAAACGTGGGCGAAGTCCCAAATCGTCCCAGGTCGCATCAGTTCGAAAGTTATCGAGAAATAGTGACGCCGCCTCAGTAATTTCTCAAAATCGATTTTCTTTGTTACAAGGCGACAACGAGAAATCTGTCTGCACAACCAAATCCTCTAAACCTCCACCGATCTATTTGAGGGAAAAAAATTCAAACGCCCTTGTTAAGAAATTAATTTCGACTATTGGTGATAAAACGTTTTATGTCATGCCAATAAAACGTGGCAAAATTGATGAAACCAATATACAGGTTCACGAAGAGGCGAATTTCCGTAAAGTGGTTAATGAACTTGAAAAGAGTAAATTAAGCTTTTATACATATCAGCTTAAAAGTGCAAAAGGTTTGCAAGTTGTAGGAAAGGGCGTAGATCCAAGTGTTGAACCAAACGAAATCAAAGGTGCCCTCATTGATCATGGTTTCAAAATTAAAAATGTCGTAAACATAATTAATAGGGAGAAAATACCACAACCTCTGTTCCGAGTAGAATTGGAGCCCAACGACATAAAATTGAAGAAAAATGAAACTCACCCAATTTACAATTTGCAATATCTTCTGCATAGAAAAATCACGGTAGAAGAACCCCGCAAACGTTCAGGGCCCGTACAGTGTCACAACTGTCAAGAGTTTGGGCACACAAAAACATACTGCAAACTTCCATCTGTTTGCGTTATATGCGGAGAATTGCATGCTACTGCTAGTTGCAATAAACCTAAAGGGGAAACAAACCTTAAAAAATGCAGTAATTGTGGCGGTAATCACACTGCAAACTACAGAGGTTGCCCCGTTTATTCTTTCATAAGACAGGGTGCAACACCGGCACCTAAAGTTACATCGGCCCAAAAACAGCATATTTTATCTACTTCGTATCCCCAAATGGTCCGACCAATCAATACTCATGTATCGTATGCCGACGCCGTAAAAATCAACACTGTTCCACCAAAAAATGTTCCATCAGCAAATACCAATGCAGACGCCAACTCAAGCTTCAATTTTACTCGTCTTGCAGCTACTATTGACAACCTTGTGCAGACAATAAACAATTTCACAACTAGTATGACTAGCATGATGCAACAAATGCTGCAAATGCAGACTACTTTGCTTCAAGCAATCGTAAATAGAAAATGAATTCGTTGAAAATATGTTTCTGGAATGCAAATGGCATTCGCCAACATAAAAACGAACTCGAATACTTCCTCACGGAAAATAACATTGACATCATGCTGGTCTCTGAAACGCATTTGACCACAAGGGGTATTTTTAAAATTAATGGATTCATATTTTATGATACAAAGGATCCGAGAGGTAGAGCATGCGGCGGCTCAGCAATTTTAATAAAGTGTAGACTGAAACACCATTTTTTAGACAGCAAGCAAGAAGACTATTTGCAAGCCACAACTATTTGTGTTGAAAATCTTTTAAATAATATAGTAATATCATCAGTCTACTCTCCTCCCAGGTTTTTAATAACCGAAGAGCAATATAAAAAATTTTTTAAAGGTCTTGGACCATGTTTTCTGGCAGCTGGCGATTATAATGCGAAACACAATTACTGGGGTTCGCGCTTAATTACACCTAGGGGCCGAGCATTGTACAACGCTATTAGCAGTAATGATTTAGATGTTGCTTCGAGTGGTCAGCCTACATACTGGCCTACCGACAGACAAAAAATTCCGGATGTAATAGATTTTGCTGTCACAAAAAATATTTCAAGAAATTTAGTCACTGTAGAATCTTCCATGGATTTATCATCGGATCATTGTCCAACCATTGTTAAGGCCGGGTTAGCCGAACGTTCACGTTACCTAATGTAATGTAATGTAAGAAACGTTTGTTTATAGCATATGAAAACAATGCAAATGCTTATGCAAACGAAATGTCACGTTGACGGAACGGCTGAACCTGTATAAAATATAATTTGCTAACGTTTTTACGTGACATTTGTATAGCAGTGATGGGACTACTATTTTGTTGAGTTGTATTCTGTCCGAAATTCTCTTTCCGGTACTTTTATTGATAATGTATATTATTAAAGAATTTTCGAATTTTCAAAGTCTAAAAACGTAATGTTTTGATAGTAATGTGCATGAAAAGACTTTTTCAAAAACAATCATATACCATTGAATGCAAATAAAATCTCAAATTGAATTATATATCCAATTAGATGTAGCAGTTAATTATTTTGAATAAAAAATTTAGCATGGTAGTTTAAACATACAAATTTGTTATTTTAGCACTAAAAATGTACATATTTTTAAAAATATTGCAAATTTATATTCGCATAATATATATATGGACATACGTACGTATGTTTATTTCAAACTTCAATTTTTACACGAAAGTTTGAAAATATAAAATTTTTGGTTTTAAAAAGTACTTAGTATGAGTTTGGTACGTTTTGTGTATAAGCATAAATTACGCGAAAATTTGTAAATATCATCTCTTTTATAAACAGCTGATTAAATTGTGTTTACAAAATTAAAAAATTATTACAAGTGGTGTTTTGAACTGGAAAGTGAAGTGTGTTTTAAATTGAAAAAAATTTTGTTCAAATATGGATGACGAAAAATTGATTTTGTTGGTGCAGGCGAATGAATGCCTGTACAACAAGTACAGCGTTGGGTACAAGGTGGCCCAGAAAAAGAAAAGTGTGTGGCAGCAAATATCTGCTGAAATGGAAGCTCCAGGTAATGTCATATAAAGTTTAAAAATATTATGAATGTACGTATAAACGTATATACATATGTAAAATTAATTGTTTGCAGAGGAAATGGTTGTGAAAAGGTGGGCGTGCCTACGAGATAGGTACGCACGAGAAAGACGGCTGGAGAATCTACCTTCCGGAAGTGGCGTAGAAAAGAAAAGTCAATGGCCGCTAATGCAATCAATGACATTCATTGATAAATTTATTACTCCCCGAGCGTAAGTAGGAAATATGTACATGGTTACTTTATTGATTAATGTTTTTTTTTATAATATACTTGTAGAACACGCTGCTCTTTTAATATTATAGAAGAAAGCTGTTCGTTGCCGTCTTCACCGCCAGCCGCACAGTCATCGCCTGTTATTTTGTTGCCACTTACGGAATCGGAAGCACCAACTGAAACACTTCCGAGTACTCCGGAAATGCCAACATTACAACTACAAGCTCCTCCGGTAGCAAAGAAGCGAAAACGGCAAGAGAATACTGAGGATGCAAGTTTTTCCGAAGCCGTTGCAGCTTTTAAGAAGTTGTGTGATGTGCGGATGGAAAAGCAAAAAAAAGAAGAAGAAGACCCACTTTACGGTTTTGGGCAAATGATTGTGGCGACAATCAAAACAATGAATCCGGTGAAGCAATTGCAAGCAATGCAAAAAGTAACGGCTTTGGTAATGGAAATGAAGCTTGAGCCGGAGTAAGTTTGTTATTTTAATTATTTTTACTATTATTAATTTTATTATTAATTATTGTTTTTTAAATAAATTTATCTAGTCTGAATACTGAATGAAATAAAAGTGGACCTCTTTTTTAAAATGAAAATGTACCTAATTTTAACTATAAAATATTAAACAAAAATGAATCTCTTTTTTTAAAATGAAAATGTACCTAATTTTAACTATAAAATAGTTAAACAAAAATGAATCTTTTTTTTTAAAATGAAAATGTACCTAATTTTAACTATAAAATAGTTAAACAAAATGAATATCTTTTTTTAAAATGAAAATGTAATATTAACTATAATATATTAAACAAAAATGAATCTCTTTTTTTAAAATGAAAATGTACCTAATTTTAACTATAAAATAGTTAAACAAAATGAATCTCTTTTTTTAAAATGAAAATGTAATTTTAACTTTAAAATATTAAACAAAATGAATATCTTTTTTTAAAATGAAAATGTAATTTTAACTTTAAAATATTAAACAAAATGAATATCTTTTTTTAAAATGAAAATGTAATATTAACTATAATATATTAAACAAAAATGAATCTCTTTTTTTAAAATGAAAATGTACCTAATTTTAACTATAAAATAGTTAAACAAAATGAATCTCTTTTTTTAAAATGAAAATGTACCTAATTTTAACTATAAAATAGTTAAACAAAAATGAATCTTTTTTTTTAAAATGAAAATGTACCTAATTTTAACTATAAAATAGTTAAACAAAATGAATATCTTTTTTTAAAATGAAAATGTAATATTAACTATAATATATTAAACAAAAATGAATCTCTTTTTTTAAAATGAAAATGTACCTAATTTTAACTATAAAATAGTTAAACAAAATGAATCTCTTTTTTTAAAATGAAAATGTACCTAATTTTAACTATAAAATAGTTAAACAAAATGAATCTCTTTTTTTAAAATGAAAATGTACCTAATTTTAACTATAAAATAGTTAAACAAAAATGAATCTTTTTTTTTAAAATGAAAATGTACCTAATTTTAACTATAAAATAGTTAAACAAAATGAATATCTTTTTTTAAAATGAAAATGTAATATTAACTATAATATATTAAACAAAAATGAATCTCTTTTTTTAAAATGAAAATGTAATTTTAACTTTAAAATATTAAACAAAATGAATATCTTTTTTTAAAATGAAAATGTAATTTTAACTTTAAAATATTAAACAAAATGAATATCTTTTTTTAAAATGAAAATGTAATATTAACTATAATATATTAAACAAAAATGAATCTCTTTTTTTAAAATGAAAATGTACCTAATTTTAACTATAAAATAGTTAAACAAAATGAATATCTTTTTTTAAAATGAAAATGTAATATTAACTATAATATATTAAACAAAAATGAATCTCTTTTTTTAAAATGAAAATGTAATTTTAACTATAAAATATTAAATAAAAATGAATCTCTTTTTTTAAAATGAAAAAAAAACATTTAGTGGAAAAAATTTATTTTTTACTATGTTTATTTATTTAATTTATTAATTTATTTTTTACACTTCATACAAATCAATAAATATTATATTTCAAATAAATATCAGGTTTCTTTATATTTGAGCGATGAGACAAACCAATTTTCGGATTAAACCATTAGGTGTTGGTATAAAATTGCCCCTTCATTTAAGAAATATTGCGCCAATTTATCTCTTAAATGTAGCGCTGTTTGAGTAGATCTGCGACTATGTGTTGCAAAAGAACGCATAGGCCTATCACCATTATTTCTGAGCTCCTGCCGCCAGCCTCCTTCTTGGATAGTACCGTCTTCAGCTTCTTGATCAACGTAATTTGAAGGGCAATACCAGCGTTTTTGATCGTTTAGCATAACAAAGTTGTGCAACACGGTACATGCCAGCACAATGAAGTCGACATTGTCCGGCGACATTTCAATTGTTGTTAACAGTATTCGCCAACGAGCGCATAGAATACCAAAACAGTTTTCTATAACCCTCCGAGCACGAGAGAGTCTGTAATTAAATATTCTTTTCCTTGCATCCAAATTAGACCCTGGATAAGGGCGCATTAGATTGCTTCTCAATGGAAACGCTGCATCGCCTATGAAGTAGTGAGGGAAGGCATCACCATATGTTGGGCATAGTGGCTTCTCTGGTGGTACTGGTACATTGCCTGACATTACTGAGTGCCCAAAAGATGATAAACGAAATATTCCTATAACAAATAGGGTTAAAATTTTTTAACATATGAAACACATTAGGATCACTACCTGCATCACTTTGGCTACCGTAGCTGCCCACACTCACAGATGTAAAAGTGTACTTCGCATCACATGCACCCATCAATACCAAGCTAAAATATTTCTTGTAGTTGTAATACATAGAGCCGGAATTGGGGGGACACTTTATAGCAACGTGTTTCCCATCTATCGCACCAACACAATTCGGAGTATTCCACATCGAAGAAAAATCTTGTTCAATATCTTGGTATTGACTTGTTGTTGGCTCACTCAGGTAGATTGGAGATAAAACGCGCCAAATTATTTCGCAGGTTTCCAGTACAATACCTCGCACTGTAGATTTTCCAATCTTGTGGCTCCAAGCTATTGACTGCAGTGAGCATCCATGCCCCAAATATCTACAAAAAAGCATACTTAATTATTTCCATTCCCGATTTCAATTTTAATTACTTACAGCAGGGTGACTTCTAATCTCTCTTCTGCACCAATTCTTTGCCCTGGTCTTACCAGATCACCACGTACTAGATTCAGCAACAAATCAAACATTTTACGATTCATCCGCGTATGTTTAAAAAATTGTTCTTCATCGAACTTTTTCATTTTTAAAAACACTTTCTTATTGTAGCCCGCAACAATATAGTCTTTATTTATGGGCCGAACACCCCATCTTCTGCGGCGGCATACACGTTTCGCTTTATTTTTCTTCCACATATATATTAAATTTAATAAGCTTAGGTCAATAAATAAATCCTCACACTCCATTGCAAAATAAAATAAAATTTCACCAACAAAACACGAATCACAATATCGTTGTACAATATTTTATTTACATTTATTTTATTGACGTTTGACACGTTTTCAACGTTGCTATAACTACACTAACGTCCGTACGTTACAGTACGGTACGTTTTTAACGTACAAACGTTCGGCTAACCCGGCCTTAACTATTTGCAGCCCGCTTAGAAGACATTTGTTTTTTCCTGATACAAATATGATCAGTCGCATCAACTGGTTGAGTTTTAAAAAATGTCTCAGCACCCATTGTTCGGAGAATATTTTGCTAGAAACAAAGGAGGATGTGGAGTGTAGCCTTGCAACTTTTAGTGAAAATATTAAACAAGCAGCACAGCTTGCAACAACTAAACATCCGCAGACTACTTTAGGTCACATCTATTCTGCAGACATTGAACGTCTCGTAGCGGAAAAACGAAGAGCTAGAAGAGATTGGCAACAACACAGATCGCCCCTGCAGAGGCAGAGACTTAGAGAATGCACAAAGCGGCTTAGAGACTTACTAGCATATGAAAAAACTGCATCTTTCGAGAAATATCTGGAGGGCCTCGATGCTACACCAAACTCCAACTATTCTTTATGGCGTGCTACAAAAAACCTTAAAAGGCCCGTTGAGTACAAGCCACCCCTACGTAATATCAGTGGAGATTGGGCAAGAAGGGACGCTGAAAAAGGTGACTTATTTGCCGATTACTTGAAAGATGTATTCACCCCACACATATGTACTGATGATGTTAGTTTGCCAAGCGTAGTTGGATTACCCCCTCGACCCTTAATGTTTAAGTTGCGTGAGGTACAAAAGCTAATTTCTGAAGTAAATCCGAAAAAAGCTCCTGGAATGGACGGCATAAGTAACAAAATGTTGAAGGAGCTCCCCAATATTGCAGTCAGAATCATGCTATTCATTTTTAATGCCATTTTACGGCTTGAATACTATCCTGACCACTGGAAGATTTCTAAAGTTAAAATGATTCCAAAACCGGGTAAAGACCTAACCAAAACCGAGTCATATAGACCCATAAGTCTATTACCAACTATTTCAAATTTCAATTTGGTTTTAGAAGTAGACATAGCACAATTGAGCAAACCCATAGATTGGTTCAGGTGATAAGAAGGACTTTTGAAGAGAAGAAGTATTGTTCAGCTATTTTTATTGATGTTTCACAGGCTTTTGACAAAGTTTGGCGTGAAGGTCTATTTCTAAAACTTACCGCTCACTTGCCTTGTAATATGAGCAACCTACTGAAAAGCTACATAATTGGACGAAAATTTGCTGTCGTTGAAGGAGACTTCGTAAGTGTATCCAAACCAATTTCCTCAGGTGTACCACAAGGTAGCATTCTTGGACCAGTTTTATATTTGATATATACCTGCGATATGCCTGTAAGTGAAACTGTCCACACTTCTACGTTTGCTGATGATACAGCGTGTCTAAGTTCGCACGAAAACTCCTATCAAGCCTCAATAAATCTTCAGCAACATATAACTCAGTTGGAGTTGTGGTTAAAATTATGGAGAATTAAAGTAAACGTTCAAAAGTGCATTCATGTGACTTTCACCCTGCGAAGAGATAATTGTTCACCCGTTCGAATCAATAATCACATTGTTCCTCACCATAATTATGTGAGATATCTTGGTATATATCTTGATCGTCGCCTTACATGGAAACATCATATTGACTCAAAGCTAACACAAATGAAACTTAAGCTAACACAATTACACTGGCTCATTGGCAGGAACTCGAGACTTGGCCTAGATTGCAAACTTCTAATTTACAAGAGTATTCTGAAACCAATATGGTCTTATGGAATCCAACTTTGGGGCACTGCCTCAGCTTCAAACGTGGATAGAATCCAACGTATGCAAAATAAAATTTTACGGTTGATAACTTCCGCCCCATGGTACATCAGAAATTCAAACATACATTGTGACTTAGACATACCGCTGGTGACTACAGAAATCATCAAATACGCAGGCAAATACTTGATGAAGCTCGAAGACCATCCTAATCCCCTTGCTCGCAATATCTTGGATTATAGTGGACATAGCCGATTAAAAAATAAGGATACCGCAGCTTTAATCCTCAATGCTACAGATGACACAAATTAGAAACATTTGTTTTGTTTTTTTTTAATGTCAATTTTTTTTTTTACCCAAAAGGTTAGTTCTGACATGGTCGGGAATAATGTAACTTTTTTTTTTAGAATTTAAGATTTTAAAACTTATTGTTAGTTCTTTTTATAGAAGATACAGTAAATAGTTTTGAGAAAAAAAAAAAAAAAAAAAATATTTGGAGTACGGAGTACTTCAATTAACCTTCTCCACATATATTGATTATCGTCTGAACCATACAAGTTGATTTTGCAGTAAATAGAATCCGTTTCCAAAATCAAAAATTATTTGCATAATGTTATTTAGCGAGCTGATATTTTATCTATCCGCTAAAGTTTGCTTTTTTCAAAATATTTTTAATTATTTGTGGCCTTTAAAATTTGAAACTTTTTATGACCGTGAAATACATTTCTTGTCATTTACCATTTATCAATTTTGGGTATTTTCCTTTTAAAGCCTATTATTGGGGTTTTTAATAAGAAGTTTGTTTTTCAATTGTGGCAGCACCAACAATATAAGATTTTGACATTTAGTTTTTTGACGTATCCTTAGCAGATGCATTGGTAACTATTAAAATAAATTCAATTTCCCTCGAAAATCGCATTAAAATAATTAAAATCCAAAATGAAAATTGTGTTTCTATTAAACTTAAATTTCGTAAAATTCCTAATATTTTCGGACAACATAATGGTCCCTCTGAGACCGCTATTAAGAATTTGGTCATTAAATTTGGGTCGACGGGCTCGATACAAAATATGCGAACACCAACATGTGTTTGACGTTCAACTGAAAACATCGCAGCTGTGAGCCACAATGCTGAATCAGATCCAAATTTGCGAGTTCCTCGACGTTCCTAAAAATTGGGATTATCCAAAGCTATCACATGGCGAATTTTGCGTAAGGATTTGACTTTTAAGCCTTACAAGGTTCAACTGATGCAGAAATTGAAGCTTACCGACAATACACATCGCCATAGATTCGTTCAATTCTTTTAGGAATAGCCGGCTGGTGCTTCTTAAAAAAAAGTTTACAAACGAAGCCATTTTTAGTTGTCAGAGTATGTCAACAAGCAAAGTTGCTGCATATGGCGCACTATGTGGTCTGGAGGTGTGATTGGGCCGTTTGTTTTTCGAAGATGAAGCTGGAAATGCAGTAACGGTCAATGGATCACACTCTCGGGAAATGCTAACAAATCAATTTTGGCATAATATTGACGACGTGGATATTACTGACATGTGGCCAATGAAGTGATCTATTCATGGCAAACCAAATTTCCGGATCGCGTAATTTCACTACTGTCAATATTAAAGTGGCCAGCCAGACCGTATGATATAACAGCACTAGCTTATTTTATGTGATGCCATGGTAACTACAGAGCTATGCGGAGCCAATCGAATCGATTTCAGCCTTAAAACTCAAAATCCCTGATGTGATTAACAAAATAGGAGCGCCATTTGGCCAAAAAGTGATCAAAAACTTTGATGAATGAATCGACATCTCTCACCGTGATCGTGGTGGACATTTGCCAGATATCAGTTTTTATTTATTATTCCGGAACTTTTATCTTCGTAATATAATAATCTTAATCAAAATTTTGTATTTTATTTTGTTTTAGAAAATAAACTTTTTGTTGAAAAACGCTTCAGAACTTACGACATTGTTAAACGAACTCTAATACTGCCGGCCATTTTTGACGTTTATTCTCAGTATAATATGGGAGATAATCATAATTAAATTGATGCTTGAACAGCACCACCAAATTATTTACATTTACTTTGTAAACCAGTCATGTATGTATATCTTCAACTTAAAAGAGAAAATCTGTGTTCAGTAATGCATCCTGAAGTGGGTTTCAGAATAGTGCGTATTAACTACTTTTGATTGTTGCCTGTTTGTAGTGTCACTGAAGTCACTGCATTGTGCTGATAAAGCAATAACAATGGGTGCCTTGGAGAAAAACATAACTCGTACTGTTCGTGACTTGCAGCCAGCCATGCTTCCAAAAGTTACCCAAAACTGGACGTCTAGAATGGGTTTCCTATGAAATCGTTTTCAATTGTTAGTGCCATACGCATCAGAAAATTATTTTGTAACACAAATTACTTAATATCAAAAATCTAACAAATCAAGCATCAACTGCTGGTCTTCTTCATATTACACCAGTAATTAACCTTTTTAAAACTTATTCTCTAATATTCATTCATTTAATCTTTTATTGAAGTTCAGCTTAGGAATTCTTTGTATCATGCAATCAATATGTCTGCTTTTGGGGACAATAAAAATTATTCTTTTATAAATTCTGTTGTAAATTTATCAATAATAGTTTTTGGATGTTGTTACAAAAGATGTAATTTTTATTGTAAATTTTATTACACGCTATCTTGATTTTGAAAGAGCTATAAAATTCCAATATTAAATTTGTATCTAATTCTGTTAGGTTTGGGTGAATGTATTATTCACTTTCTGCTATACATTTAATTTTTTAGGCTGGTGGTAAAGAAAATCAATGAACTCACTAAGCAAAAATTTTTAAAATGATATTAACCTTCTAACGTATTGCTCTTCCCTGGTTGTTTTATAAATCCTAAGTCATTTTACTTGTAAACTAAATTGCCTTAAAATCTTGTGTGTTCCTTTTCCAATGAAATTTATTTTGCGGCAACTTGATAAACTTAACGCTGCCACTGTTCCATAGATTGTTTAACCTAACGCCATTTATTCCGTTAAAGGTTTGTACGACATAAATTGCATGTTTGCTATTTGTGTTAAATTAATGCCACGGGAATTTCAATTTTAAACACAAAAGGGAGCATGTTTGAAGAAGTTTTTAATTTAGAAAATTGTACAACATGAATTGTTTTTACATTTACATATTTCAACCAACCGCTCCCATCCATAATATTGTTGAAAACAAAAAGCAAGAACTATAAATGTGACTACAACTAAGCTGTTAATCATTTTTACTAAACAACAATTATTTAAGGTCAAAATATGCCATTTAATCTTGATGTAAGTTCTTGACACAAAACATACGAATAACTAAAAACCTAACATAGAGCGAACAGTCATAAGTTTCAAATTTTTTGTTTGTAGACTTTAACTTTTCTGCGCTTTAAAATAAATCACAAAATTGATTTGATTATATTTTATAAATAAAAGCAGAGTAATATGTAAAGGGTTTTTCAACAAGAAATTTGTTGTCTACAACAAACATGAAACCACATGTCAGTGATATTCACGTCGTCAATAATAAGTCAAAATTGAGTTGTTAGCATCTCGCGATAGCGTGAGCCACTGACATTTCCACTCCATCTTAAAAAAAACGGCCCAATCACGCCTCCAGAACACAAAGCGCACCTTACAGTGCTCAGTGATACGTTAAGCCTGAAAAAGCTTCTCAATTAGCGCTCTAGGGTTTTCAGAAGCCCAAATGCGGCAATTTTGCTTGCTGATATACTCCGACAAGTGAAAATAGGCTTCGTATGAAATTATTCGTATGAATTATTTTTTCAGCCGGCTTCAGTTGAAGGTCCAAGAATTGACAAGGTTAGATCTGCTTCAACACTGTGGCTCATAACTGCGATGTTTTCAGTTTAACGTAGAACACGGGTTGGTGTTTGCACATTTTGTATCGAGCCTATCGACTCCCATTTAACGATCAAGTTCTAAATAGCGGTCTCAGAAGTACGAAAATATCACAAATTTTAAGAAATATAACTTTAACACAACCACCATTTTCATATTGGATTTTAATTATTTTAATGCAACTTTCGTGTGAAATTGAATGCATGGTAACAATTTCCAGTGTATCTACTATTAATACGTCAAAGAACTAAATGTCAAAAATATCATGTTGTTGGTGTTGCTGTAACTGAAAAATAAACTTCCTGCTGAAAAAGCGGATACTTATATCTCAAGCCAAATTCGATAATTAGGAATCATATTGAACCAACACAGCAAACAGACAACGAAACTCGAAAAACTTTTATATAAAAACACAGTAAACTTTTGGAAACTATTTTGATTACATTTATTACACCGATAACGGAATAAAACTTTTAGATTTAGTATTAAGCTCTTTTGACTCACTAGAGCATCGACACAATGCGGTAGTGTTTCACTGTTTTATCTTTTTTTTCCGAAAAGCTTAATTTCGTTCGTTCAAATTATGTTTTATTACTAGCGCTTCCCTTTTATGGCCGACTGGCCAGTGAACTGCACTGGGTAAGCCAAAGTTTTCGTTTTTACGTCGAACTGCTCGTATATATTATAAACTCTTTGCGCAGCGTTTTCTTGTCACTTTTAATGCGTAATAGCTAAAATCGAATATCTACAGACACTTATGCCGCTATCATCGTTGCTAAAACCTAATATCCTGTCACAGGCAAAATGCGTTACAAGAATATGTTCTACTCCCTCGGTGCTAATTCTGTTTAAAAAATTAAAAAAAAAAACTCATAAATATATTTGAAGTTAAATTGATAAATTTAGCCCCCTTTACCGATAAGATTATCGGGATACGTTTTATATGACCGGAATTCTCCATTGAGAATATTTTACTTTTCAGATAAATCCATTTACCAGTTTGGATTATTTTGCGAATTCCCCAACTAATATCGCCTCAAAACCCTTCACAAATGTAAGGAATATCAGCTTGAATTTGAACAATAGTTATTAGTTTTAAATATGTGATAATTTTTCAATTTCACTTGGTTTCGTCCAGACAATTGCAACTATTAGATTCAGCTTATGTGTAACCGATACTTTTTACCTTTGTGTCAACAGCAAAAATTTTACTTACCCCAGAGAGGAAGAAAGAGAGAGAGAGAGAGAGAGAGAGAGAAAGAGTTAGAGTGCACATTCTTAAGATAATAGAAATGTCAGAAGCAACAAAAGGAAAAAGTATTCATAGTCCGTTTCCAAATTGAATAAAAAAAATTAAAAAATCTTGCGGTATATACAATTAGAAAAATTTAACAAATTTTAGAACAATTCATTTTATTTATAGTATAATAACAAGCATATGGGTAGTGGATTCTAAGTTTTTTATTGAATCATAAAAAAATTAAACAGTTTCTATTATGTATATAATCTATTTTAACTTGTGCAAGATTCCTCTAAAAATTTATGAGGATATCATAAAATATTTATTATAAAAAAAATTTGTAAATCCCTTACTGTAGGGTAAAGCACATCCATATGGCCATTTTACTACTGCGCATATAGGTCACCAGTCGATTTTACCCTAGATTTTATATAGAAAATTCAATAGTCTTATATTTCAAATCAAATTGATTAAATGAGAGTTTTCATTGAACCAACATAGCAAACGAACAATAAATCTCAAAAATACTTCTATACAATGAACACAACAAACATTTCGGAAAAACAAAAATACTTTCTATATTCAATCTTTCAATATAAAGATTTCCATTAGAAACCACTTATAAAGGGTCCGCCAAATAACTTTATTTTTTTTGTTTTAAATGCTATAAACAAAACTACTATATATTTTCGCAAATTTCTTTTTTTATTCGAAAGTACAATCCTTCCGATTAATAATGGAAAATAATTTCTCTCAAATGACTGCCTCGGCTGGCCATGCAGTAGCCTAAACGATCGCTCCAATTTTTAAACACATTATCGATTGTGTGCATCTGTATTTCACCAATGGCTTCACGAATGTTGTCCTTTAAAGCGTCAATTGCCTCTGGCTTGTCGGCGTAACACTTATCTTTGACGGCACCCCACAAATAATAGTCCAACAGTGTCAAATCGCAGCTCTGAGGTGGCCAAACGACAAAAATTCATTGAATATGACTCGATAACGATCGCCATTGACTGTAACGGCTACTCCTTGCTCATTTTCAAAGAAAAATAGCTCAATTATGTCTTTGGACCAAAATCCGCACCAAACAGTGACTCGTTTTGGGTGCGACGGCTTTTCAATGTATGCGTGCGGGTTTTCTGTGGCCCAAACGCAAAAATTTATCTTGTTTACATACCCGCCAAGATCAAAATGAGCTTCACCTGATAATTTGATTTTTTTTTTGCAAAATCGGCATCTTTTGTAAATCGATCGCAGGCCCACTTAGCGAAAACGCATTGGATGGTCACTTGGCTTCAACTCCTGAAGCAATTAAACTTTATAAGGCGTCATACCAAGGTCTTCACGCAAAATTCGTCTCAATGATGTTTCTGAAATGTTCAATTGTTGAGAACGACGGTGAATTGATGTTGATGGCGCTTCACGCACACTTTCTGTCACAACAGAAATATTCTGGGGTGAATGTACTGTTTTTGGCTTTTCACCCTTTGGTTTATCGCTGAGAATGCCAGTTTCTTTCACTTTTTTCACAAGATAACGAACATACGGAGAAGCGGCGTCAGCGCTTCTCTTCTTCCAAAATCCGTACGTAATTTTCGCACACATTCTGCAACATTACCATGATTTTCAAAGTAATGTCGTAATATTTCCCTGGGTTATTCAAGTGTATACACAGCGATATTCGGTCAGCGGAAGGATAAAACTAATTATCTGTCAAATCAAAAGTGAGCTAAGTGTTACCATTCACGAAATAAGCACTAGTTGAAAAAAAAACCTCAGATGGCGGACCCTTTATGTAAATGGAAAAATAAAGAGAACAAATATCATAAAATATTTATTTTTAAAGGAATCTAGCATAAATTGACGTGAATTTAATTAAATTGATTCCAAAAAACAAAATAGTTTATTTGCTGTAATGTTTATATGTAGGAGCATTATCTTGTTACACTATACATGATGTGGGTCCAAAAAATATTGTTTGTTAAAAGGAATGCTGATTTTATGATTATATAGTTTTGATAGTTTCACGTGTCATTTTTCCACTTTGAAACGATTAGTCGATTGTGCCATTATATGTTTTACACCTTAGATTATTATTCCGCCCTCCTTGCTCTTTTCGTTACTAAAATCCTAAGTATATCAATCATTAGCAGGACCTTATACTTAACTTTATCATGTTATTTGTTCTAGCAAAATGCAACGATTCAGTTTTTTTTTTAATTTCAGTTATTCTTTGCTTGTAAATGCTCTGTTTGCCGTTTTTTAGATACCAGATCGAGATCTGAATTTCTTGTGCTGAGAGAGAGAGAGAGAGGGAGATCAGTATTTTGCAGTGTTCCATAATTTTCAATATTTTTAAGTATTCGATTACAGTTTAATAACTTTGACCACCTACCACCACAATGGCAATTATTGTACTATTTTACAATATTATTTTATATTTAACATACATACATAAAAACAGGCGCATGTATTTGTAAGGAATAAGTATGTAACAGTCACATAGCTTGACTGCAGTATTTTACTCTTTGTCATCCATTTAAGCATTTGTATCGCATTAAAATAAAGTATAAATTCAACAGAATACATTTTCTAGCTGGATACGTCATGTGTAATTTAATTTTGGTTTTTTCATTAATTTGCATGCTTTCATAATGTGAGCTAAAATTTTGAAAATCTTAATTACATTTATCCATTTCAGACCCTTTTACCTTTTGGAACATGGTCTCATTTCAGTTGATAAAATTACTAAATATTAATTAAAAAAGTTGGTAGCATGAAGTAGTAGTTGCTATTCAATTTTGACAAACTTAATGTAGAATACAATTGTCGAACATTTAACCCAAATTCTTAATTTAGAAGCAATTAAGCTCTTCACAGAGTATTAAAGTGCAGGCAATTTAATTGCCACATATGTTTTATACTGGAATAATTTGTAAGAAATACACATAATGGTTTATTATTTCATGTTCTTCATGTACATGACACCGAATGCACATGAAACTTGTATTAAAGAAATCAATATATTTCAATAAACGAAAAACAGCACAAGACAAAATTTAAACCAGAAATCATTTTAAACAAGAACACATTTTTTTATTATTTCTGATTATTTTTTTATTTGCTGTAAAAATTTATGGTTTTTTAAATGACCAGTTGATTTCCTTATTTCGTTTTTATTTTTTTTTTTCTTTTCCTTGATATTGATACATATTCTTGTTGTCACTTCTCTGTTCAATTTCTCTGACACACTAACATATTTAATTAGTCTTTTTGCAGTCTTGAAAATTTATTACAGCCATAAATAAATATTTTAGTTCGACGTTAATTATGGTTTTTCGTTACTTGTTTTCACAAAAGTACCTTTTTAGGAACTTTTGAGAAAAGTTATGTATTCATTAACCAAAGATTTACACTAATTGCATTTAGAATAATTCTACTTTCCTCAAAAACTAACGGTATTATTTTCTGCGATATAGTACCTTTTAGAAATTTTTTTTTACGAAATCAAAGCCCTGAAGGATATTAGAGTCATATTGCTACAAAAATAAATAATAATGAAATAATAATAATGGGCTCGTTGAAATCTATACACGAAAATATTACAAAACTAATAGTATGCTAACTAAAACTAAGATATATAATGAAAGAAGCTTGCAATTCACATGGCGACAAAACAAGAATAAACGCAAGTATGTCCACCATTTGATTTGTCACTTTGAAAGCCGAGTATAGAAAAACAATGAAAATAAAGAGCAAAAATACCTCTTGATTTATTTCGAAAAGCAAGCCGCCTCATGTTTCCCGCCGATTGGTATCGTGTAATATTCTCAAAGGAGAAAAAGATTAATACTCTGCCATTTGCATGTAAAACTTGCACGATCTTCGAAAATAACTGCATTCTATAGATTGCAAACTCAGCCGGGCAATGTATATATGTGATATGGGTTATAGTTTCCTGTTACCTTTACTTTTAAACACATCGATAAGTGCTACATTTTACTTTGTGTTGCTCAAGTAACTTATCAGGTTTTCACAAATCTCTTTCTTGGATATTTGAACAGGTTGTAAAACATTGTATTGACAGTCAAAATATTGAAATTTTAGACAAAATTTAAAATGTAAAGATTTATATTGTTACGTTTATTTCTTTTATTGCAAAAAAATATGAGGCCGTAATTAAAAGTTTTAAATTAACTCAGACGTTTTCTTTACTTTCAATACACACAAAATAAACACGATGGTAACTTTGTTGCGTTTACTCAACTTGAAGTAATTCATTTTTTCAGCAAGTCGTGCTTACATAGTTGTTTCAAACTGTTATCGCACATGCAAGAATATTCTACTTTAACATCACCCCATATTATTGTTATTATTATCTAGGTATTTTGGTTTGTGAACAAAGCGGTTTTGGCTATTTACCATCTTCAGTGTTCTCTCTATACTAGTTGCATTTTATTGTCAGCTGTGTTAATATAGTTCGTCTTGTTCGTTTCTCTCTTCCTGTTGTTCCTATAGCCTTCATCACTTTCTCTCTTTTTGTCTGTATCTCTCTCTCCTTTTTCGTTTGTTTGTTTTTACCTAATTTAACTCTCCCTCGCTGTCTGTCTCTCTCTCTCTGCCTTTTCATTCGTCTCTCTTCCTACCAAAATCGTTTCACACCCATACTTGTTGTTCATTTGTAAATCTATTGGGTTTTCCCTATGGGATAATAATCTGTAATTGTACGTTCATGAGTTCCTTATTGCTTTGGTCTTGTGCACCTGCGTAACGTGGTTGTGTTAGTGTAATGTTTGTTGAGTCTCCATCCTTTGTGCTGTGTATGTAGCAGTTTGACCGTTGGTTTTATATATCCTGGTGTACATTTGTTGTTGAACATATGGTTTGCAAAATTTGATTCTGGAGTTGATTTTGGTTCTCATAGTTCTTTGTTGTCTCTAATGTGTTCCCCAAATCTGGCTTTAATTTTTCGTCCTGTTTGTCCGATATAACTATTATTATCATTGAGTAAGGCGCCTGCTTGGTTCTGTATTAGGCGCTTTTGTTTAACTTATTTGGTAGAACTTGTTATAAGCGCATTGTTGTTGTCTTGTGTGTATAAGATTTCTTAGAAAACCACACAATTTGTAAAATGCACAGTGGGTCTTTTCGTTTACATTGTTTACTGATAATTATTTTCTTTTAAACCTCAAAAAAATCATCTTCGTAACAATATCTGTAATCGTTTTTAAAACTGAAAAACGTGATTCTACTGTTGCACAGCTCATTCAGGCCATAAAGTTTGACTACAGGTTAATCCAACTTGTTTAACTAGCCAAATAGCGCGATTCAATATCACACAAGATCTAGGATATTTTCTTCAATTTTGTAATGGAGAACAGTTTCATAATTGGGCTCCAGTAGCTTTTAAGTTTTAAACACGTCGATGAACGAATGTTTTGTTGGAGTTCTTCAAATAACTTGCCCAACTTTTCCAAATAACTTTGGATCTCTTTCTTAATTATTTCAACAGGTCATTGTATTTTACATTATCCCAAATATTCTCCCGACTTAAACAGAACCGAAAATGTAAAGCGATTTATATCTATAAAACTGTATAAAGTTGAAAAACGTTACTCAACTAATTCAAGCCATAAAGTTGGCCTGCAGCTCAATTCTACTTGATTACCTAGCCAAATTATACGAATTAATATTAAATAGATTCTAGGATATTTTTTACTAAATTTGTAATACACCGTTCGATATTGTTCCAAAATAAATAATGTGTTGGGTTTAAAAGTTATGTTTTCTACCTGTAATTCGTGTCGTTAATAACAGATTTTTGGCATTGAAAATAACATTGATATTAGTGATATATGACAGAGAAGTCATAAAAACTTTAATTATTTTTTAGATAGATTCTCTAACGCAATTACTACAAAATTTAAAATTGAATATAAAATATAACCAACCATTGATGAAATACCGCATGAAATGTGTGATAATGTAATGAAAAATGTGCTTAAAAGGTATAATTTGTGAGCTTAACACGGGCGAATATTTATCTGATATTGGATTCCATAAATAATTGCCGACATTAACTAAAACATTTATCAACATAAGATCCTTTAACCAAAATTTATAAACAAACAAAGCCTCGGCGGACACACTGTACAATGTGGAAACTTCAATAACCGGTATTGTAAACTACTTGTTTGTTTTTTATCACTATAATACAAATGTCTTTAAGAAATCTGAAGATTCTAAAAATATTGTCTATAAATGATATCATTTTTGTGATGACTCATTTAAGGTTTCTTGCTGCAAACTACATAAAAAACATTTTATGCAAATTTAAATTTAAAATTTTACTAGATGTATTTTTTTAAATTAAAAGTTATTTAAGCGATTTTGTATTTTATTTAGTTGCAAACAAAGTAAACGTCATTTTTACATAAATTTCCATTAAATTTTTTTAATTTAAATAACAGCAAGAGCTTTATTTAATCTATCAACCAAGAAAAAATTAACTACAGCAAGTAAATAAACATTAACAATATACCTGTTTTTTAACAATAAAATATTGTTTAAAGTGCTGAATAGTTTAATTAAAATATGCCGAAGCCAAATGTTTTATTAATTCTAAATCAATTTTCTTAATTTTTAATTACCTCTACACATTATTATTTCTGTACATCTCTGCTCCACATAGTGAAAAAGGAGATAATTGAAAATCTTGGAAAATAAGCTACGTAGGGCTTAAGTAACTAAACCCTGAGATCATTGAAAAAATTTTTAAAATTAAATTTTATTTGATACAAATAATCCAATTTTGTATTAAAAATATTAAAACTCAATTTATTCGTAAACTAAGCGTCCTATATCTTAAATGATAAAATCCTATGACCCCTCATAAAATTTTAGAATTAAATTATTATTTGCCAAAATTTATGTTTTTTATAATTAAAAACTTTAGACTCAATTTATGTGTCAACCAAGCACCGTAGAGCCTAAATAATAAAATCCTATGGTCCTTTATAAAGTTTTGAATAATAAATTTTTATTGGCTTTAATATCTATTTTTAATAAAAAACTTTAAACTCAATTTATGCCTAAACGAAGCACTCTATTGACGTTGCAAATAAAATATTCACAGGTCCTGTGATTAATCCGAAACGATAACAACTGCCAAAAGCGAGTTGTAATTTCATACTGAGCCATCACATAAGTTTATATTTTTATTATTATCATCACAATAACACATCTATATAAAATCAACTACGACAGACACTACAATCCACATCACCTCGAATCACCCTACCCAACATAAACTAGCAGCGTTTACATATACGATAGCCAGACATAAGATAATCCCACTTACTCCAGATAAGTAAAACAAAGAACTCGACACAATTTACACCATAGCTAAAAATAACGGTTACAAACGTACTGCTATTAACAAACTTCTTAGACAATACAACACTAAAAACAGGAATAATGAAGACAAAGGTACAATCGATACAATACGGCGGCACACGTTTACTTACACAGCACCAAAAATAATAGATTAACTAACCTTTTTCCCAAAGAAGGTTTATTAACAGTACTAAAAACCAGCAATACTTTGAGGCATAATCTCAGGACATCGACAGAAACAACTGACAAATTTAGTTGCAATGGACTATATATATAGATTTACTTGTACCTATAAACTTATAGAGGACAAACTGGACAAATACTTAAAACAAGATTTACAGAACACATACGCTCATACAAACGTAAAAGAAAGGACTCCTAATTTATCATTACACCTTCACACTCACGGATATACGCCAAGGAAAGTAGATAAATGTACTGGATAATAATAAAAGATGGAAATATTGAAAGTTAACCCCTCATAAAATGCCAGGTGGCGGGCAGATACGATATTAATGAAAGAACTACCTTAACTCGAACACTGATTCACCAGCACATCTTAAAGCACAACTTGACGATGACGTCATCACATCGAAAGCACTTGCCGACCATAATAAACAAACAGCCAGCAAAGGCAGAAAGAAATGACACAAGTGTTCATTATTTGTTGAAGAAAAATTTAAAATGTCTGTCTCTTAGCTTATTATTGAGGCACCCTTCATTTAATTATAATATTTTTTAACTTTTTCTTCGAGTAGGCATATCAGTGCAAACCTTCTATTTATTCAATTATTATTATTTTGGTTTTATTTAAAAATCTTTTTTTATTTTTCTACATATTTTGATTAAAGTGTCTGTCAATTGCAGCTCAAGAGAAAGGCTACCTACCTGAAAAATCACGCTACTTTTAGGATGGTCTTTGATTTAAAGCTTAATTTTTTCACAATACTTGTTGCTACAGCGTGTAATAATGCAAAAATGTGAAAAAATCATGGTACCTTTGGCACATTCCTAAAATTTTACAGTTTGCTATTATAGCGCCTACAATAATTCGCTTTTAATAAAAATTTCTATATTATTACCTGTTCATAAATTAGGCAGTTATGATTGTTGGACAGGGGGTGATAGAGATTTTTACACCTTGCATGGGGAACCCTAAAAATTGAAATTTGTTTTTGTTTTCAATGTAATTTTATAAACATTTGCTAACGGAAAATAAAATTTATTATCCAAATAAAATTTGTCATTTTAATATCATTATTTTATTTTTAATTTTATATTTATATTTATTTTTAATTTATTTCATCACAAGTATAAATTTTTTTTAATAAAAATATGTTCAAATTATAAGTTTTTAAAAGAAAAATATTAAGTAAAAAATTTGTTGGCTTGACTGTGTTTTTATTAAAAATTTCTCTTGGGTTGTTTTTTCTTTAAAATATATATATTTTTCATTCTAAAAAAAAAAAATTAATATATATAATTTTAAATCTCAAAAAAAAAAATGATTGGCGTTTTTCATATTGAATAAAAATATTGTTTATAGAAAAATAGATTTTTAACTTCTTTAATTTAGGCGGAAAAAACTTTTCGTAGTATTGATAAATCGTTGTTTAAGCAATTTAAGTTTTAATTAATTTAATGCAATCTTGCATAATGTCTGTTCTATTTTAGCAACTCTCAACTCTAACTAGTCTTCTGAGCCGCATGGAATTCCAGCACTAGTCTTGAAACAGTGCTCTTCGACGTTAGTGCCCTTTTCAGCATATTGTTTCATGCCGGTGAACTTGCAAAGTGTTGCAATGCTTCCAACGTAAAAAGTGAGGCTGTTGCAAATCCAGATCAAGTTTTTGTTAAACCGTTTCAAATAACGTTTATTACTTTAATAAATAGTAATAATTAATTTACAAACAATATTATAGAAAAAGATGTCTTACATTTGATTTCTTTCTTTCGGTAGAGTTTTCAATAATAAAAAATTTAATATATTAAAAGCAATTGATATTCTTTGTTAAAAAAAATAAATATTTAAAACAAGTAAAATTTAGCAAGTAAAATTTAAGAAGTAAAATTTAACAGAGGTACTTTCTGAAAAGTACCGTCCAATTGGAATTAGTTCTGCACTTTCGAAAGTAATGGAAAATATGATAAATTTTTATCTTGTGAGAAACCTCTTCTCCAACAACTTACTTAACGACCGACAGTATGGTTTCCGTGGTGCAATTCGATACAACATTTCGGGGAAAGTAAGGTGTTGGCTCTAGATATTTCCAAGGTATTTGACAGAGTGTAACCTAATTCACCTTTGTCAAAACTTGTTGCTTTTGGTGTTGGTTGTAATTTCTCTATATTTATATGGAATTTCTCAGGAATCACACTATACGAGTTGTTATAGATGGGATTTCTTCAAACGAGTTTTAGTTTATTTTAGAAGTATCGCAAGGCTTCGGTCTTTCTCCTATCCTATTTCTTATTTTTCTAAGTGACCTCCTTTCTCAGACTTTCAACCCTATATACTCAGTTCTAAACGGCAAAACACGAATAAAATTGTTAATCAAGATATCGGAACTATCTGCGAATCGGTTCATCTGAATAGAGTCGATTTGAATGCCCGTAAGACTTAATTTTGAATGCTTATGCATAGGTATGTCTTCGGAAATGATATTTTATTTGTTACTATAGGTGATATAAGTATTAAGGAATCGAAAGATCTTAATGTTTTTGGCATGAAAATCTAGTGTGATGTTTGATGGACTAAGCACATTTTTCAGGTTTCTACGGAAGCTTTAAAGTGCCTCGGTTTTCTAAAATGGTGTAGAAGATACTTCACTCCATCCGAACGTTGTACTATTTATATCACCCATATCCGTCTTAAAATTAAATAGACCGGCGCACCAAACTTTACTCCACCTACTTCACTCTATCCTATCTTTTACTATTTACATCACCTACATCCGTCCGAAAATATAATACAACCCTCAAGTATGGGCTGGCAGCCCAAAAGAGATGCTCGACCGCGTACAAGAGAGGGCCAAGTAGCTCATTGTGCACAGTAGGGTACACAGCTCTATTGATACTCTAAAGCATCGATGCAAGGAGGGCTGTATTTAACGCTTTTATAGTTATAAAAGTATGGTACTTGTTAAATACGCATTTTGTTAAGGGCCAATCCGTTTATGGCTTATTGGCTGGTGAATTGTGCTATGCATTACAAATTCGTTTTTTAGCAGAACAGTCCATATGCGGAAAAACATCCTCCAGTGGTTTTTTCTATCACTTTCAACGTGGGAAAGTTCAAATCGAATGTCTACAAACACTATATCCTCTTTCCTCCTCACCATAACCAAATTTCCTAGTTCAGGAACAATGTATTGCATGAGTAGGAATCCTCCCCTGAGTGCTTGTCAGACAGTAAACTATTACAATAATTCAATAACTTTCTTTTGTTCTACGAGTTAATTATAGGACATTTGCTATTTTTCCTCATATTTCAACTTTCCATTAAGTTTCCTATATTTTATTTTGTAATGAGATTATTTTATGAAAAAATTCTGAACATTAAAAAATTGAAATTTAATACTTTCTGAATACAGTGTAACTCTAAGCACAATGATACACATAAATACAAATAAAAAATAAGAAAAGTATTTATTTTTTAAAGAGTTTTATTCAAAATGATTAAAACAGCGAAGGAAGCTTTTAAATTAAAACAGCATAAGGACTTAACTTATTTTATTGAAACTATTTATTGCTCACCAAATTCATAATAAAAATATTACTATTATAAAATACTTCTTAAGCAAGAATAACTATCGGTTTAAGTAATTTAGTTGTGCAGTTAACAAATTGCCTCAAACAATAATATAATTGAATTAATTTTCTAGTAGAAATAATAAAAGCATAACTAAAACAAAGAAACAAAAACTTTTTGAATCAACATACAAATAATTTATTCAATATGGCTGGAAATTGAAGAAATTTTTTTATATTAACATTTAGGAGTTAATTATCAATTTTATATCTTTCATGTGTACATCAACTTGTTGTTATTAATCTAACTATTATTATCCGTATAAAATTAGTGTGAAACAGTCCCTCGATAACATAAAGTTTGGATATGTATGAAAGCTTTTTAGCAAAAATCTTGTTTTATAAACTCAAATTTTTTCTTAAATTCCATTCACCTAAAATGATTTGCAAGCAGTTTATTTTACTTACCATCCCACTTTTACATGTGTCATGATTTATTACATTAATTTATTAATTATTTAATTTGCATATAAATTATACTCAATAAATATCATTCAATTAATCAAAAATATTTTCTTTTTCCATTATTTATTTGCAGGCTTCTCAATCATCGTATAAATCAATACAAAAGTGTTAAATCGTGACTGTTAAATTTAAAATTAATATTTAAATTTACAAATTAAAAGGAAAACGGGAAAAAAATCATCTGTGTCCTCTATTAAAAAGTAAAATATCACAATTCTTATCAGCCATTTAATTGGCTTAAATTAAATTAAAAAATATAAATAAAAACATAAATTAAAGAAATCTGTTGAGTTTCAACCAAAAATAAACAAGGTCATTTTAATAAATTTTTAAAAAGATAAATCGTTAAACAGCTTTTAAATTCGAATCAATAATAAAAAGAAAAGAAAAAGCAAATTTCATATTCATTGATAAGATTGATTATTTACCCAATTCCTATAATTTTGTTTCATTATTAAGAAAAAAGAAATCCAGTACATGTTCAAAATGCCGACAATAAAATATAATCAGGAGTACTGCTGTCTTAATATTATAAGACTGGTTGCTATAGCTCTAATAACGTCAGACTATTTAGTAAAAGGAGGTAAGTTAAAAAACAGAAATTAATAAAGCGAAAAGCATAGCGAAGTAATTACTTTTAAAGCACAAATCGAATTTAAGGAATGTGAAGAAGAAATTGAAAATATTACAAAAAAAACGTTGGATTTTCTTAATCATTTACGCATTACTTTCTTTCTCCATTTTTAAAAATATTACAGAAAAATGTTTTATATTCTTTAAATATAAGTAATTTTATTATTTGTGCTTGATTCCTTTAAATAAATATTTCATGATATTCTCACGAAATATTTATTACAAAAATTTTAATTAAAAAATAAACATTTTATGATATTCTCATAAAACATTTATTTCAATAAAAATAAAAAATATTTGAAATGTATTACTGCGGGGAGAGCATATCCATATTGCAATTTCACTTTCGCTCACAAAGCTCATCAGTGAATTTTACCCCAATATTTTATAGAAAAACCTAAAAGTCTTATATCTAAAGCCAAACCGATTCCATGAGAATTTTTCCATAAAATCAACATAGCATAGACAGCAAGACTCAAAAACACTTCTATACAAACACAGCAAAACATTTCAAAACAACAAAAAACATTGTTTATTTTCAATCATTTCTACATAAGGGTTGCCATTGGAAACCATTCATATGTAATTTGAAAATTCAGAAAATAAAAAAAAAAAAAAAAAAAAAAAAAATATTTGTAAAAAATTTTACAAAAATTTCTAAGAAAGCAACGGGCACATGCAATGGAAATAAGTAATTTATTCATCGGAATCATTTTCAATCTAAGTAATTTTATTATTTGTGCTTGATTCCTTTAAATAAATATTTCATGATATTCTCACGAAATATTTATTACAAAAATTTTAATTAAAAAATAAACATTTTATGATATTCTCATAAAACATTTATTTCAATAAAAATAAAAAATATTTGAAATGTATTACTGCGGGGAGAGCATATCCATATTGCAATTTCACTTTCGCTCACAAAGCTCATCAGTGAATTTTACCCCAATATTTTATAGAAAAACCTAAAAGTCTTATATCTAAAGCCAAACCGATTCCATGAGAATTTTTCCATAAAATCAACATAGCATAGACAGCAAGACTCAAAAACACTTCTATACAAACACAGCAAAACATTTCAAAACAACAAAAAACATTGTTTATTTTCAATCATTTCTACATAAGGGTTGCCATTGGAAACCATTCATATGTAATTTGAAAATTCAGAAAATAAAAAATATTTGTAAAAAATTTTACAAAAATTTCTAAGAAAGCAACGGGCACATGCAATGGAAATAAGTAATTTATTCATCGGAATCATTTTCAATCTAAGTAATTTTATTATTTGTGCTTGATTCCTTTAAATAAATATTTCATGATATTCTCACGAAATATTTATTACAAAAATTTTAATTAAAAAATAAACATTTTATGATATTCTCATAAAACATTTATTTCAATAAAAATAAAAAATATTTGAAATGTATTACTGCGGGGAGAGCATATCCATATTGCAATTTCACTTTCGCTCACAAAGCTCATCAGTGAATTTTACCCCAATATTTTATAGAAAAACCTAAAAGTCTTATATCTAAAGCCAAACCGATTCCATGAGAATTTTTCCATAAAATCAACATAGCATAGACAGCAAGACTCAAAAACACTTCTATACAAACACAGCAAAACATTTCAAAACAACAAAAAACATTGTTTATTTTCAATCATTTCTACATAAGGGTTGCCATTGGAAACCATTCATATGTAATTTGAAAATTCAGAAAATAAAAAAAAAAAAAAAAAAAAAAAAAATATTTGTAAAAAATTTTACAAAAATTTCTAAGAAAGCAACGGGCACATGCAATGGAAATAAGTAATTTATTCATCGGAATCATTTTCAATCTAAGTAATTTTATTATTTGTGCTTGATTCCTTTAAATAAATATTTCATGATATTCTCACGAAATATTTATTACAAAAATTTTAATTAAAAAATAAACATTTTATGATATTCTCATAAAACATTTATTTCAATAAAAATAAAAAATATTTGAAATGTATTACTGCGGGGAGAGCATATCCATATTGCAATTTCACTTTCGCTCACAAAGCTCATCAGTGAATTTTACCCCAATATTTTATAGAAAAACCTAAAAGTCTTATATCTAAAGCCAAACCGATTCCATGAGAATTTTTCCATAAAATCAACATAGCATAGACAGCAAGACTCAAAAACACTTCTATACAAACACAGCAAAACATTTCAAAACAACAAAAAACATTGTTTATTTTCAATCATTTCTACATAAGGGTTGCCATTGGAAACCATTCATATGTAATTTGAAAATTCAGAAAATAAAAAATATTTGTAAAAAATTTTACAAAAATTTCTAAGAAAGCAACGGGCACATGCAATGGAAATAAGTAATTTATTCATCGGAATCATTTTCAATCTAAGTAATTTTATTATTTGTGCTTGATTCCTTTAAATAAATATTTCATGATATTCTCACGAAATATTTATTACAAAAATTTTAATTAAAAAATAAACATTTTATGATATTCTCATAAAACATTTATTTCAATAAAAATAAAAAATATTTGAAATGTATTACTGCGGGGAGAGCATATCCATATTGCAATTTCACTTTCGCTCACAAAGCTCATCAGTGAATTTTACCCCAATATTTTATAGAAAAACCTAAAAGTCTTATATCTAAAGCCAAACCGATTCCATGAGAATTTTTCCATAAAATCAACATAGCATAGACAGCAAGACTCAAAAACACTTCTATACAAACACAGCAAAACATTTCAAAACAACAAAAAACATTGTTTATTTTCAATCATTTCTACATAAGGGTTGCCATTGGAAACCATTCATATGTAATTTGAAAATTCAGAAAATAAAAAATATTTGTAAAAAATTTTACAAAAATTTCTAAGAAAGCAACGGGCACATGCAATGGAAATAAGTAATTTATTCATCGGAATCATTTTCAATCTAAGTAATTTTATTATTTGTGCTTGATTCCTTTAAATAAATATTTCATGATATTCTCACGAAATATTTATTACAAAAATTTTAATTAAAAAATAAACATTTTATGATATTCTCATAAAACATTTATTTCAATAAAAATAAAAAATATTTGAAATGTATTACTGCGGGGAGAGCATATCCATATTGCAATTTCACTTTCGCTCACAAAGCTCATCAGTGAATTTTACCCCAATATTTTATAGAAAAACCTAAAAGTCTTATATCTAAAGCCAAACCGATTCCATGAGAATTTTTCCATAAAATCAACATAGCATAGACAGCAAGACTCAAAAACACTTCTATACAAACACAGCAAAACATTTCAAAACAACAAAAAACATTGTTTATTTTCAATCATTTCTACATAAGGGTTGCCATTGGAAACCATTCATATGTAATTTGAAAATTCAGAAAATAAAAAATATTTGTAAAAAATTTTACAAAAATTTCTAAGAAAGCAACGGGCACATGCAATGGAAATAAGTAATTTATTCATCGGAATCATTTTCAATCTAAGTAATTTTATTATTTGTGCTTGATTCCTTTAAATAAATATTTCATGATATTCTCACGAAATATTTATTACAAAAATTTTAATTAAAAAATAAACATTTTATGATATTCTCATAAAACATTTATTTCAATAAAAATAAAAAATATTTGAAATGTATTACTGCGGGGAGAGCATATCCATATTGCAATTTCACTTTCGCTCACAAAGCTCATCAGTGAATTTTACCCCAATATTTTATAGAAAAACCTAAAAGTCTTATATCTAAAGCCAAACCGATTCCATGAGAATTTTTCCATAAAATCAACATAGCATAGACAGCAAGACTCAAAAACACTTCTATACAAACACAGCAAAACATTTCAAAACAACAAAAAACATTGTTTATTTTCAATCATTTCTACATAAGGGTTGCCATTGGAAACCATTCATATGTAATTTGAAAATTCAGAAAATAAAAAATATTTGTAAAAAATTTTACAAAAATTTCTAAGAAAGCAACGGGCACATGCAATGGAAATAAGTAATTTATTCATCGGAATCATTTTCAATCTAAGTAATTTTATTATTTGTGCTTGATTCCTTTAAATAAAATTCACTGATGAGCTTTGTGAGCGAAAGTGAAATTGCAATATGGATATGCTCTCCCCGCAGTAATACATTTCAAATATTTTTTATTTTTATTGAAATAAATGTTTTATGAGAATATCATAAAATGTTTATTTTTTAATTAAAATTTTTGTAATAAATATTTCGTGAGAATATCATGAAATATTTATTTAAAGGAATCAAGCACAAATAATAAAATTACTTAGATTGAAAATGATTCCGATGAATAAATTACTTATTCTTTAAATATTTAATTCAATCTATAAATAATTTTTTTTAATAACTTTATCAAGTGGGCGCCACACTATTAATGAATAAAAATATTTCTAAAATCCCCAATTTAAATACATCTTTTATTGTTCTTCTTCTAAATAAAATAATTTGCTTGATTTTAAAAAACTGCACATCAATTTGTATTTCTTCTCCTTCTTACTCTATGGCAAACTGACGCTTTTTTCCTTATATCCTAAATAAAGGGTCCGCCATCTAACTTAGCTCATGTTTAATTTGACAGATAATTAGTTTTATTCTTCCGCTGAACGAATATGGTGGTGTGTACGCTTGAACAACGCTGAGATATATTGCGACATTACTTTGAAAATCATGGTAATGTGGCGGAATGTGTGGAAAAATTGCGTACGGATTTTGGAAAAAGAGAAGCACCGTCAGCTCCATATGTTCGGTATCTTGTGAAAAAAGTGAAAGAAGCTGGCATCCTCATCGATAAACCAAAGCGTAAAAAGCCAAAAACAGTGCGTATACCCGAGGATATTGCTGCTGTAGCCGAAGTGCATGAAGCGCCATCAACATCAATTCACCGTCGCTCTCAACAGTTGAACATATCAGAGACATCATTGAGACGAATTTTGCATAAACACCGTGGTGTGATGCCATACACAGTCCAATTTCTTCAGGAGTTGAAACCAAGTGACCATCCAATGCATTTTCGCTTCGCTAAGTGGGCCTGCGATCGACTTACAGACGATGCCGATTTTGCAAAAAAAAAAAATCATCTTTTCAGATGAAGCTCATTTTGAATTTGGCGGGTATGTAAACAAGCAAAATTGTCGCATTTGGGGCACAGAAAGCCCGCACACATACATTGAAAAGCCGACGCACCCAAAACGAGTCACGGATTTTGGTTCAGATGCTTAATTGAGCCATTTTTTTTTTTTTTGCGAAAATGAGCAAGGAGTGGTCGTTACAGTCAATGGAGATTGTTATCGGGCTATGTTGACCAAATTTTTGTTCACAAAAATTGAAGAGAACATGTGATTTCCTATTTTTGAAGACCGCATTATCAGCTGCAGTGCTGATGATGCTTGGCACCTCGGAGCTGCGATTTGACACCGTTGGACTATTATTTGTGGGGTGCTGTCAAAGATAAGTGTTACGCCGACAAGCCAGAGACGCTTTAAAGGACAATATTCATGAAGCCATTGGTGAAAAACTGCTGCACACAATCGATAATGTGTTTAAAA
Source organism: Trichopoda pennipes (assembly GCA_030448955.1). Classification (NCBI taxonomy): domain Eukaryota; kingdom Metazoa; phylum Arthropoda; class Insecta; order Diptera; family Tachinidae; genus Trichopoda; species Trichopoda pennipes. The sequence continues at coordinate 2,603,605 of JASKUP010000108.1, read as the reverse complement.
ATCGGACCGATCGTGTGGGCATTGCCAGCCGAGGCAGCCATTTGAATGAAATTATTTTACTTTATTAACCGGAAGGATTGTACTTTCAAATATTCAGTACTTTTGTTTGTAGCTTTTAAAACAAATAAACTTGCAGTCATCCAGACCTGTACACATGATTGCCGTTTCTGCCAACCAGACCCTTTCATTCATCTTAATCGCGATTGATACATACTTTATAAAGATCCACCTGAAGGTTTGAAACATGAGTTTTTCTTTTGCTATACAGAAATTATTTTTCTTTGCATAATATATTTTGATATATATGTGGCCTTAACCATTCTAATACCGCGTCTCTTTCACTTTCATTGTCTTTATCCCACTAATTAACAATAATATGTTTTCTTCGAACATCATCCAATACATCCTTTCTATTTTTTTAGGTAGGAATAAGAACTGAAGAAGTCTGGTGACTTAATATATTTATGTTCAGTGACTCAGTCAACTATCTTTACTATTCACAGCAGTGACTTTACACTACCTATCTTTCGTAATTTCTAATATTTTTCTAGACCTTAAGTTTCTCACACCATTCACGTACCTAATGCTGACCTGTACTGAAAAATTAAAACAGAATAGCTAACTCTCATATTATCATGACTGGAAAGCAAAGCAGTAATACAGCTTAAGTTACTTCCAAGCTATTTATTTTTTCAAACTACTTAGAATAATTTTGGGCCTAGAATTTCTTTGAGAGGTAAAGTCGTCTACATCTTGAGATGCATTCTTGTTCATTTATTTTTCATTTCTTCAGAGACAATTTAAAATTGGATTTCTTTTATATCGCAGCCTAAATGCTAAAGGGTCACAACTCAAAATACTAAAATTTTTAGGAGAGACAAAAAACTGTTTAGTTCATCGTGCAGAAGCAACACACTTAACACGAAAATAGCCATAAGTGTATTTTTCTAGTTAAAGAAGATAGTGATATGAAAGAAATTTCTGCAGTAGTTAGAGATGTGTACTCTGAATTAATTTATGGAAAAATGTCAGTTTTGGAAAATTTTAAGTTGCGACCCTTTTTTATTTAGGGTGCGATATGCTGAGCACTCCACCTTTTACAGAAATAGAGATAATAGCCCGTTAACAGAAAGCTCTATATACGTGGGTAACTTAAGTTCAACCGATATCCAGCTAATAATCATCTTAACTTAACTATAGGAGAGATTTAGAATTAGAGCCTTTTTCCAGCCAACGTATTGGGGAAATATAAGGCTAGCAGCCGATAGTTTACTCAACTGCAGCGAGCGATATTTTTGTATTAAACCACAGCTGCTCAACCAGAACTTTGTTTTTATTTCTATGTTCAAGCTTATGACTTGTGATCTATTTTACCATAAAATTAAACCTTTTCCAATGCGGTAACCATGGCTGCTCAAAAAATGTTTGTTAATTTTTTTTTGGTTTTCTTTTCTACAATTTAATTGCTACAAAACAACAACTTCGCTTTTTTGCTTTTGTTTGACATTCATTTGACTGATGAAAGTTGTTTAAAATAGAATACTATAAGTCTTTGGAAAAATAAAATATAATTAATGAAATACGTCACTTGTTCTCTTGCTAATTTCCTTGAATACACAAATATTTTCATATTTGAAATTTTTCAAATCTTTAACGTCACTCGATGACAAGAACACATTTTGCTATAATTTTAACTTTTTCAAAGCAATAAATTAAATTTGTTCATACGCACATGTGTCGAATATTTTAACCTTCTCACAGTCGAAGAAAAACTAATAAATATGCACAAATAGAATAAAAAAATAAATTATTAGAATTAAAAATGCTTAATCACTAATACACATTTAATTTAGATTTATATACATCAGATTTATTTACATATATATATGTATATATATACTATATGTTCAGTATGACATTTAATAAACGTAAATAAAATTAAATAAAAAATATTTGCAGAATGGTCAATAATTTTTTGAATAATTTAACTAAAATTATTTTATCATTTTTTATTTGCAATTAAATAATATTTCAAATTATAAGATGAAATTTGTTTATAATGAATTGATTTTAAATGTGAGACTTTAAAAAAAAATTAGAATATTGTGACTTACTGCAATTATAATGAATTGGCAGTTAATTTGTTACACTAAAAGTAAATTTGCTAAATCGGAAATTTAGCAGAAACTATGGTTTTATAAAAATGCTTCAGTTATTTTGATTCTTATTAACTATCCCGTAAACTTCTTTCACAATATAAACCGAATAAACCAAGTGAAAGAAATGGGGCACGTTTGATGGTGGACATAAATGATAAAAACAAATTAAAATTAAGGCAAAGGAAATAAACATAAAATACGAAAGGTTTATCTTAAAGTAATTAAACAGATGACAGCAGTATTTGTCATTCGTATTCATTTGGTAACAGATCGAACCAGGTGGAGGTGAGTTCCAAAAGGCGGAACATAAATGATATACTCAATCATGGTCTCAAAAACGATCTCCGAATGGCGTCGTACGAATAGAGTCGATTTTAAAGCCCGTAAGATGCAATGTTGCATACTTACGCATAGATCTGTGTTCAAAAATGGTGCTGCACCTGTTAATATGGGTGATATGGGTATTACGGAATCGGAAGCTCTTGATGTTCTTGGCATGCAAATTCATTACGATGTTCGATGGACTAAACACAGTTTTCAGGTTTCTAAAGAAACTTTTACGTGCCTCGGTTTTCTAAAACGGTAAAAGAGTTACTCCAGTCCATCCGATCTTCGTATTATTTATACCACCTTTATCCGTCTAAAGATGGAATGCAACTCTCAAGTATGGGCCGGCGTGTTAAAATCTATTTTGGAGTTGCTCGACCGCGTACAGGAGAGGGCCAAAAGGCTCATTGGAGATGGTAGGTTATCCAATTCTATTGATTCCCTAGAGCATCGACGCAATGTAGGTTGTATTTCACTGTTCTATCGTTACAATGGAAAGTGCTCTAATGAAATTAGGGAACTTTTTCCCGAAATTCGCATGTTTTTGCGTTTAACTCGATTTTCGTTGAGAGCGCATCCATTTATGATCGATTAGCCAGTGAGTCGCTCTACGCATTACAGGGAGAATTCGTTTATTAATAGAACAGTTCGTATGGGGAATAAACTTCCTCCAGCGGTCTTTCCCGTCACTTTTAACGTAAAGATATTCAAATGGAATATCCACAAACACTGATCCTTCTTTCTTCCCGCCTATAATCTAATTTCCTAGTTCTGGTACAATGCATTATCATCCTCTGAGTGCTGGTCCGAGCGAAGAAAAAATGTTTTCATTCCTTTCCGTATTTTCCGGCTGTTTGTTCGGCGAACGCTTTCGATGTGATGACAACATTATCAAGCCGTATTTTAAACTGTACTAGTGAGTCAGTGTTCAGGGTTAGGTAGTTTCCTCATTGTGGTAGTTTTTTTCTATTCAAGGTAGAATGCCCCCCACCTGGTTATTTGCGGACTTAATCTAATGTTTCCGTCTTTTATTATTATACAGGTGCATATGTTCGTCTCAGTGTATTTTTCGTTTGTTCAAGTGAGTAGTATAGTAGTGTTAAAATCGTGCCCTGTTTGTTTATAATGCCGCTGTTAAAAGTTTTTATTTTGTAGATTTTCATGTTTTAAAGCATGTTTACCTTCATCTTTTTGCTAGGATGCATTAATCTATTTCGCTTGGTGTGTGTGTTAAGGTGTAATGCAAAGTAGGAGTCTTCTCCTTTTCGTTTGTATAAGCTATATGTTTGTAAATCGTGTTTTAGGTGTTCGTCCAAATTGTCCTATATATAGGTATGTTAAAAGATGCAAGTCAATCTCTATGCTCAGCTGGAATTAAATTTGTCAGTTAATTCTGTAGATTTCGTGATATAACTACTCAGGGTGTTGCTGGTTTTTAAAATGCGTGTAATCCTTCCTTGTCATATTATATATTTCTAGTCATGTGTAAATAAAAGTGTGCCGTCCTGTTGTATTGGTTATCTCTTTGTGTACTTTATTTCTGGTTTTAGTGTTATATTGTCTAAGCATTAGTTAATAGTAGTGGGTTTGTAGCCGTTGTGTTTAGCTAGGGGGTAAATTGTGTCGAGTTCTTTGTCGTACTTATTTGGAGTAAGTGGGATTATTTTAAGTCTGGGTAACCCATGTCTAAATGCTGTTACTTTATGCTGGGTGGGGTGTTTTGAGTAAATATGGATGGTAGTGTCTATCGTAGTTGGTTTTCTATAGATGTCAAATGTGAAACAGTCAGTTCCTGGTGTTTTTGTGATGTCAAAGTAATGCAAATTTCTGTCTTGTTCTTTTTCCATTGTGTATATAATATTAATATAGATTGTGTTTGTTAGAATTTGTATCTGTTAGAATTTGCTCGGCGTTATCCTTTTCGAGGACGCATATGATGCCATCTACGTATCTAAAGTAAAGTATCAAAGTAAATTGTTGCATGAAAATTTTCACGAAGATTGTAGAAGTTGGGTTGCTGAGTCCGTCAGGGAATTTGTAGAAGTGGTTACTAAATCTAAAGTAGTTCTAATTTATTATCGTCTCTGCAATATCTATAATGTAGGACTAGCTTGTCGCGCAGGGTAACTAATGTTTCACTAAGGTTGGTATTGAGTTATTATTTAAACTGACTTTTGACAGACATAGGGCCGTAATGAAGCGATATAAAAGAAATAAAATAAAAAAATCATTATATAAAATAATAGGGAATTGAAAAGAACTGATTAAAATTGTATAGAGGAGAACAGTATAGAAGACAATAAAATTGGATAAAATGCAATACAGTAGAATAAAATAGAGCAGAACAGGATATAGTGCAACTATATAAAGCAAAATAAAATAAAACGAAATAAAATTTCGAAATAGATTTGAAGAGAACGAAACGGAACGCAACTGAATGGAGCAGACCCGAATGGAACAGAAAATAATGGAATAATGAAATAGAATATAAAAAAATATATATTACAGAATAAGAAGAATACAAAGTAATAAAGTTGAACACATTAGCATGCAGCACCTCATCTAGGTCTGCTCTGTAAAGGAGATTCGCTATCACTTCTACTAACTACCAAGATTCCATTTTTAGTAGGTGATTAATAATTTGTTTATGGCTTCTGCGAAATACAGGATCATGGATATTCAGAATGTGTTTATAAGTTTTTTTGACTTATTTGCAAATAGAGAACGGCTATTACTTTTCGCGCCTTGTGTGCTTAGGTGTATTTTCAAACTAGAGGGTCGGCGAAGTATCCCAGTTAGCGTTATTTAAGTCAAGTAGGTTATATATTCCAACTAATAACTTTGTTTGTCTCAGTGCAGGATGATTGCTACAGTAATGTTTTCTAGCGCTGTGAATTTCCGGTACAATTTTTCTAAAATTGTGTTAAGTTAAGGTCTATAAGACGAATGGTGCCCGGCCATTATTGAGCTTCTTTCTCTTCTGGACTGCCTATCAATACTTCTGTCTCCAATACATCATTTCCGAAGGATCATCAGAGTGTTACTGCATTGATACCTGAACAAGTGTAGCTTAATGAACTCCTGTGTTTAAAGTAACACAGTAAAAAAAAACACGTAGGTAAAATAGCTATATTGAAATACCATTTTTGGGGGTAATAAGCATATGTTAAACATTCTGAGCTGTCATTGCGATGACATATTCTGTTATTTTGGTAGTAAAATTTATATCACAATAAACTAATCAGTAATGGACTAGTATATGCATTAACCATTCTGCTTGATTATGAACCTGTGTAACTAAGAATGGGATCATCAAGATCATATGGGTAATAAATCTTTTAATCCAAAAGACATACAAAGACAAATGCTAGATATATCTATATTTTTTACTTAAGTTCTTGAATTCTTATGTCGATTGTATTTTTTATATCTCTTGAATATCAAGGATTTATTAATTTCTCCATTTGTCTACTTTGTGCGGGATAAAATAAACTTTAACGTCAAAAATTGGTACATTGAATAATGATGGTACGATGTGATTTAAGAACATAAAACCGATGTATCACCTTGTTTTTAAATATTAAACATCATAAATAAAAACAAATATTTTTCATTTTGTAAATTATATATTACAAGTTTGTTAGTTTGTTACATTCGTCTTATTTTTACAAAATACCTCTGTAAATTCGAGCATTTACAATTGAAATAAAAAATTCTTTTGCAAAATGTATAAATACGTATTTGTTTTCATTTAGAAATTATTATTATTATTAGTATAATTAAAGAAAACAAGAAAACATTTTAATTATGTGCAAATAACAAAAACAACAAAATATAAAATAAAATAAAATAAAAAAGCCAAATGTATCAGGTGTATAGGAATTCATTTTGAGCATTTTATATTTTCTTAGATTTTGTTTTTTTTGTGTTCTTGTGAAATAATTTTCGTTTATGTAAAAATTATTTTTTTATTTTTAATAATAAAAATATTAATACTATGTATTTAATTAGGTCATTTTTGAAGTGAAACATTAAGTTTTTACGTATTAAAGATTATTTTGTTGAATTATTTACGTAGAAAATAATATTACTTCAAGTGCTTTATTACTTCGTGGGCTGTTATTTGTGCTATGGGATATTTAAACAATTTAGGAAAATTTTTTCTTTTTATTTTTAGCCAAAAATATTTTTTGAGGCAAATATTTGAAATTTAAATGCTCTTTTAAAATATTGGAAAAAATGTGTAATAATAAAGTGCATTGGCCGGTCAATTTCAAGTACATTTTTAACATTTGGCAATTTGGTAACTTTGATGAGATATTTTTATTAAAAAGATTTAAGAACATTTTAAACATTTAATTATTTTTTTATTTTAGCCTTTTGAAAAGACTTGTAATATTATAGCAAAGCAAATTGTTACTTTTGCTTTTACTTGCGATGAAATAATTTATTTTTAAACTGTCGTAAGTAAAGTTCAGTGAGAAAAAATAAAAAAAGAACGTTAAATACTCATCCGTCTATTAAAAAGAGAAATTACAATTAGAGTTAGAATTTAATAAAAAGTTGATTTTTAAATATTATTATTAAAAATGTTCTTGTTGTAAATTGTAATATTTACATATTGATTTCCCAATTATACACTAAATGTTTACAAATACCCATCAACTTGACAGTTAGAATGTACTTCTCAAGAAGGCATTATAGTCGTTTGGATTAGTGTGTGGAAAATGATGGCGTGAATACTATAATAGATCGCTTTGAAAGCCATTTAATTGTTATCAATGCTTTCTTATAAATTAACTTATAAAATTTTTTTTTGAAAATAATTTCTATTGAGAACGGGCATAATTTGTTTTTTTACTCCTGTAAAATACAAAGCTTATTCCTAAATAGTACAAGGATAACTCAAATATTTTATTATGGTTCATAAGCCGTGTTCTAAACTACACTCATTACAGTTCTCAGTATAGTTTAGAACACGGCTTAAGAAAGATGTAAAGCACACCTTTCATACTGAACAAACAGCCAGTAAAGTCAAAAAATCCAAACAACTTAATAAAAAATCTTTCGTTTTGCTGTTCAAATGTTATATGGGATCCCACATGTCATTAGTCGTTTAGGGAAAATAAGATATTTTTTTATATAACAAAACTGAACAAAAGTCAGCAGATCTTTTACAATTTCAATGTCAAGTATACTATAAATATTAAATAATTATACGCGTATATAAACTGTTCTGAAATAATATTTGTTAGAAATCCCTACAATCCTTTTTTTGTTGTTGCATAAAGTAAATAGCCATCCTTAATACTTTTTCTCGAGAGTAGAATTTCATGGGATCTGATTTTTAATACATAAAATTATCGAACAGATTCAAGTTTTTTGCAAATAAAAATTTGTTAAAAAGTTTTTTCATTGATTTTTTGTTTTTAATTTTACATTGAAGTTATTTGAAAGAACACTTCAATTGGTAGTTCAAATCAAACAATAATTAACTTATGTTATCCTGAGCTATATAATTCAATATTTTGTTTATAAGGATAACGGCTGTCATCGTACTTAAGCCAGGTACATGGCTAAGCTATTGATGCTGACTTGTCTACATTTATTTCTTTTTATCAACAATTTGGATATATTTTTTTTCTGAAGGCGTATTTTAATTTTGTCTACATCACCAATTACGATAATAGCAGATATATTATAATAAATATATATTAAGTGCCCCCGTAGGCTACTAGGTAGTGTGATAGCTTGTCACTGTGGGGGTTGTGGGTTCGATTCCCAACGAAGACCTTGGTTTTTTTTCACTACAAAAATAAAAATTGACTGTCGGTGGGGCTGCTCAGTGATGAAGGCATAGTCACTGGTAGCTGTACTGTCTTTATACGGCAGTTAATTTCCGACTATCCTTCTACTTTCACCACCTGTTTCATCTCTTCACTATCCCTTTCCTAAAGAATGTAGCACGGTACTTGACTAAATAGGCATTGTTGCCAGAAATGCTACTTATCTTTAACAAAAAAAATAAGCCTTTACTTGAAAATTGCAAGAATACCATCATTTAGATTTATGGTAAAATCTTTCCGTTTCTGTTTTATTATTATCTTACAGCCATGAACTTCTTTATCTGGGTTCCATTCATATTTCGTTAGAAGAATAATATTTTGTTTTCTATTTTTATTTTAATTTTAAGTAATAAGTTATTTGTTTGTCATGCAGATTTATTTTGTTTACTTTTCCTAAAATCAAAAATTGCTGTTGTTTTAATTTTTTATTTTCTGAAGAAAAATTTTAAATCAAATTATTGTTTTCTTAAATATGTGAAGGAATGTTTTTTCTATTTCTTAAGATTATTTTGGCATTTTCTAAAAATTACTTATTGTGAAATTGGCACAAAACATGTATAGATGTTTATGTATTTGTATATAAACTCGTAAGTATGTATGCATGTTGTGTGTATATTTTTTTTGTGGCGTAATTAGAGGTTGTATAAAGGAACTAACACCTCAGGACTGCTGTTGGATTACTTCGGTGTGTGTTCAGTTACCTTTTCCAAGCAGTTATTATATTCCTACTATCTCGTACAACATGTATATTTTATGAGATAATGTATTAGGTATTGTCCTCATTGGTTTTCGCTATCGAAGAATTCTTTCCATAAACCTAAATAGGTTACCGTTGAAATCTTCAATAAGACCATCCATCATCAGGAGGACTACTATAAAATTATTTTGTAAGGTTTCATTAAATACTCTTGATATATATGTGTGAATAAATGTATGTAAACACGTATGATGTATGTTTATGTGCACGAATGCTTGTACATATGTATTTAAACAGAACTTTTTAAAATTCAGTTCATAGTTTTCGCTTTTAAATACAAATTTCTCACTTGCGTACCATTCAAAAATATGCACGGTTTTTGCAATCGCAATCATAAAGATTTTATTTGAAGATAACCAAGTAGACCCCAATCAAAGGTACTGTTAGTAAATAACTCAGTAATAGTTAAGTTCTTAAAATCTTAAAAGCTTTACTCATTTCAAATTGTCGTTTGAAACTCCAAGCTGGCAGCTATTAATTGAGAACATCAGCAGAGTTATACAAAAATGAAATAAATCAAAAAATAGCAGGGAGTTCGAAAAATTACTTAAAAACCTTCAACTCAAATGAAGGAAAATATAAAACTTTCTTAATGCTTAATTTCGGAACTGAAATTTGCTGAATTATCTCTTTCTAGAACAATAAACTTTTGAACAAAATACTATAAAATAAAACTATGTTTATACTAACAATCCTTTTAATGGTATTCTAAATGGTTTTTCAACAAAAAGTTTCTTCTCTAAAATAGAATAAAACAAAAAATTTAGGTTAAAACGATTCAAATTTTTACTGTATTACAAAGAGAAAAGAAAGAAAATTTATATCTCGCAAATAACCACCATGACCACGCTGACAGCTGTCGATTCTTTCATCAAAGTTTTCACTAACATTTTGGCAAAATGGCGGTCCTATTTCATTAACCGCATTACGCATTTTGAGTTTTAAGGCCTTAATCGATTCGATTGGCTACATACAGATATTTTACCTTAACATAGCCCCACAAAAAATAATCCAGTGGTGTTAAATCATATAATCTGGCTGGTAAATTAATTGTTGATTGTCGTGAAATTATGTAATCGGCAAATTTGGTTTGCAATAAATAGGTCGTTTCATTGGCAGTGTGATATGTGGTACCGTCCTATGGAAACCATGTATCAGTGATATACACGTCGTCAATCATAGGTAAAAATTTATTTTTTATCATCTCGCGATAGCGTGATCCATTGACCGGTACCGCATTTCCAGCCTTATTTTCGAAAAAAACGACCCAATCTGCCTTCAGATCACAAAGCGCACCGTACAGTGACACGTTGAGCATGCAAAGCCTTCTCAATAATCGCTCTAGGATTTTCAGAAGCCCAAATGCGGCAATTTTGCTTATTGTCATACCCTGGGTATCGTCTAAATTAATGATTTTTTAGAAAACAAAGTCGGTTGTTATCGAATGAAATGAAAGAATCTTTACGGTGATGTGAATGGTAGGTCAGATTCAATTCCTGCACCAGCTGAATCTTGTAAGGCTTCAAAGTCAAATCCTTGCGCAAAATTCGCAATGTGGTATTCTTGAATAAATTCAATTATAGAGAACATCGAAGAATTGATAAATTTAAGGAATTGATATATTTGGATCTGCTTTAACACTGTGGTTCACAGCAGCGATGCTTTCAGCTGAACGATCCGGTCGTACACGCGATGGTATACGCACTTTTTTTTATCGAGTATGTCGTTTCAAATTTAACGACCAAGTTCTTAATAGCGGTCCCAGAAGGACGATTATGTAGTCCGAAAATATCACGGATTTTTTTTGAAATGTAAGTTTAACAGAACCATTTTCATGGTGGATTTTAATTACTTTAATGTGATTTTCGTGCGAAATTGAATTCATTGCAATAATTGCCAATGCACCTACTACGAATGCGTCAAAAAAATAAATGTTAAAACTGTCATATTGTTGTGTCTTGCTTAAGTTTTAAAATAAAATAATTAAGCAATAAAGCGAACTACTGGTTACAAACTGCGTAGAAGTTTATACACACACAACTACAATTTGATATGCTGTTTACTAACTTCCTGGCATGCAAGAAAAAAATACATGTATGCTGTTTACCATCTAAACGCGCAAGATAAAAACTAATTTTGCAACAACGAACATACATGTTGTTTATCATCTGCGTAGTTTTGTAAGAAACCCTTCTGTACAAAAGAAACTAACAAATGTATTGAAATAGATCCCAATCAGAAACCTTATCAGCATAAAAACAAAAACAAAAATACACACAGACATACAGGCGCCTATACATCGAATAAACAACATACAAGAGTAAAATGGGATACAAAGGGAGTAGAAGATACTTAAATCTTAAATGGACAAATATAAATAGGGAAGCGTCTGAGTGGATAATCAGTCAGCGTAAAATTAAACCTCATCAAGTAAAGACGTGCATTTTAAGTAAATTGTACAGTAGTGTCAACTTTGTGTACTTAAAGTATATATAATTGTTATAAATTTAAAAATTCTAAAAAAAACTGGTGTTATTTATTTTGCAATAAAGAACTCACAACAAAACGTTTATAAAAGGTATAAACGTAACAATAATGTAGATGTTGCTACAATTGAAAAACAAACTTCGTGTTGAAAAACAGAGCTTCAACAATAAACTGTAGAGCAAGATAGAATAAAACGAATGCTTTTCCCATTATTCTATTAAGCTGCTCCTAATATAGATGCACCAATATGTTAATCACTTTCTTCAGAACTAAGTTAATTTACATTAATAAAAAAATATACAAAAAAACCAAACATTTCTTGCACCACAAAGAAGGATTATTTTATATTCGCCTGCTGATGGAAAATATTTAATCTCATAAAAGTTCACAACTAGCAAAGTGAGTAGGTATGCAGGTACAGGAATATGAATAAAGCTGCATGAGTATTTCCAGGGAGATGAATCCCATGTCTAATACAAATTCATATATCAGAGGCCATAGAAAACACATTTTTAATTTATTTAAATCTTTAAATGTCACCAAAATTTCAAAGTCACCATGCAAATTTCAAAATTAATTCACAATTTTGTATTTAATTTTTTTTAAATGCCAAAATAGTAAAAGTAATATATATTTTTATTTATTTGATTTTGGCTGACTATTCAAATTTGATAATTTTTTTGCACATTATGATTTATGACAGTTATTAGCTGTCATTTACGAAATGCATTTTGCCAACCTACCAACAATAATTTAAAAAAATCGAAAACTAAAAGAGACAATAATTTTACAATTTGAAAGGAAAAAATACGTCTTATTATTTCTAAAATAAATAAATCGTAAATTAAAAACTATGAAAAATTTTGGTTTTGTTTTAATATTTGAAAAATGACAAATGCCAAGTTGGACAATAATCAGTCGTAGTTAAAAACAGGCATTCAATTTACATATGAGCAGAGATGTAAAGGAATTTGTTTTCGCATTGGACATTTGAAAATGTTAATAAACAATGCAAAATTATCAAGCAAAAAGAACTTCATATAAAAAATATACACATTACCGTAATAAAATTTTTAGTTGAATATTAAATCCTAATTAAGCTACTGGACATATTCGAAACGTGGAATAAGTAATACTCAAGACATTCTGTCTCACATTGCTGTATATGGAGTATAATCAAGTTGTGTATCTGAAACCGTTAGGTCTACATAATACCATACACAGTGGCACAGAAGGCAAATATTTTCAAAGCAAATCAAAAATGTTTAAGCGGCTGTACAGAATTAAATTTAATTTCACGCTCTTTTAGGAAAAAAAAGCTTTATCCACATTAGATTTATTTACTAAATTTCAAAGTAGTACGGATAGAACACACTAGGTCTAAAAAAAGTCCTAAATATTTTAATCAAATCGGAAAACGCTTTGTCGAGGCGTATCTAGTTAAAAAATCAGATCATTTCATCAGCAGCAGTTTTTTCAGACATCCTTTTGGACTAGAAACTTTTTTTTTAAAGAGAAGTAGCACTTCAGGCAACAATTCCTATTTACTCAAGTACCGTGCTACATTCTTCAGGAAAGAGATAGAGAAGATATGAAACAGGTGGTGCAAGTGGAAGGGTAGTCGGAAATTAACTGTCGTATAAGACAGCACAGCGACCAGTGACTATGTCTTCATCGCTGAGCAGCCCCACCACCAGTCAATTTTTATTTTTGTAGTGAAAAAAAAAAACCAAGGTCTTCGTTGGGAATCGAACCCACAACCCCCATACTGACAAGCTAGTACACTACCTACTAGCCTACAGGGGCACCTGTTTTTTTGGAAAAATTTAATTATAAGTAAAAATAATTATAAGTAAAGATAAAATTTCAACTTTTATTAATAATAAAATTAGTGAATCGTTTCCGAGAAATGATTATAAAGAATTGGTACAGAGTTTGCTTAATCGATTCGATTGTGTACGGCTGTGTTTTTTACGTCAAGTCAAATTGAAAAATAAAAAAAAAATAATAAAAATTAAAAATTTTTAAATTTTAAAATAAAAATAAGAACTTATTAAAATATAACTTACGATTTTACAAGAACTATTATATCTGTGTTAAAAGAAAAGTTTTTTCAGTTTTAAAGATCGGGATAGCGTCGCTATAATGGCCCCGGGGGCCAAATCGATTACTTTAAATTTAAAAAAGTGTAATATGAAGAGACACAAATTGTCTCGAACTGTTCCTGTTGGTATGTTTTTCGACCTACCGCCAACTTCTAAAAATCGGTTTAGTGCTCTTGCCGATCAAAATGATATGGATTTGGAACCAGTATCCAATTTGACCGAAACTAAAACAGTTAAACCGCCACCTCTAGTTGTCGACCAAAACATATCCTTGAAAAATCTCCAAGAGCTTCTAGGAAAAGAATTGCTATATAAACGGACATCCATCGGAACGAAAGTTTTCCCACAGAACACTGTGAGTTACGAAAGGTGCAAGAACGCTCTTATAAAAAACGAAATAGAATTTCATTCTTTCAGTCACAAAGAAAACCGTCTATATACTGTTTTCCTATATGGACTTCCAAAAATCAGTACGGAGGATATAAAGCAGGACATCGTGGGTTACAACTTAACACCTTCAAATATTACTGAAATCAAAACAAGATTCAGCTCTATTGATAATGCAGTGTATAAGGTACAATTTGCTAGGAAAAATTTTAACCCTAAATCACTTAATAATATAACTGCTATATGCAACGTAATTGTTTCTTGGAAGAAGTACAAACCTAAGAAAAATGATAATCCAACCCAATGTTGGAATTGTCTAATGTATGGTCATGGGGGTGAGCACTGTAATCGTCGCCCTGCTTGTATGATTTGTGCTAGCACGCACCACACTAACGATTGCCCGTTCCGGAATACGGAGAAAACTCCAGCCGTATTTTCTTGTTTTAACTGCAAAAAGCATGGCAAAGAACGTTCAGATCACTCTGCTAATGACATTGAATGCCCTTTTCGTACTCTTTATTTAGAAACGAGAGCCAAATCAACAAATAAAAACTCACGTATTTACAACAAAAAGCAACACAACTCACCTCAGTTTATTAATAATTCAGCTCTTTTAAACAACCAAAAAAATATCAATACTCATCACAGTGCTCAATCATTTGCCGATTGTGTAAAAAGCAACAACAATAATCTTTTTAGTATTGATGAATTATTTAATATTTTCACAACAGCGCTGGGTGATCTCCAGCATTGTACAACAAAAATAGAACAAATTCAAGTTGTAATGAATATGGTTAAATATGCATATGATCTTCGATAATTGCAATGGCTTAAAAATTTTTCACTGGAATTCTAATGGCATTACTACCTATTCTCACTTAATTCAATTCGAAATGTTACTTGAAAGGGGAAATATTCATATTGCCTCTTTAAACGAAACACATCTTAAAGAAAACCACAAAACATATTTCAAAAATTACCTAATATATCGCAATGACAGACAAGATTCAAGGGGAGGTGGTGTAGCTCTGGTCGTGCACAGATCTGTCAAACATAAGCTGCTACCTATCATAAATACACTATTAATAGAAAACCTTTCAATTGAAATCGTAATAAACAATAAATCATTAGTAGTTTCTACTGCGTACTCTCCAAAATATGCAACTAGTTTCGCCAATGATGTCACAAAATTAATTCCTTTGCACAAAGATTATATTATTTTAGACGATTTTAATGCGAGGCATTCTTCGTGGCACTGTGCTAACAGCAACACTGCAGGAAATACACTTTACAATCTTCAATTAAGAAATAATTTTTTCATATATTATCCCAATAGCCCAACTTTTTATCCTTATCAAAATAATCGTAACTCATCTATTATTGACTTAGTATTGACCAATATCACAGCCAACATCACTGTGGAAGTCCTTGAATTTGATATCCCATCTGACCATAGACCCGTTGTCTGTAAAATTGGAAATGCAATATCTTCTGAAGCACAGACTACTTATTATAATTACAAGCTAACTGATTGGGTTGCATTTAGAAACGCAATAAATAGTCGTATCACTATAAATACTGAAACCTATAATTCAAAAACTGCAATTGATATGGAAATTGATAAGTTTGTTCGCACGATCTTAGAAGTACGGAATCACTGCACTCCAATTTTTCGTCCCTATGGAAAAACTAACTTACCTTCAGATGTCGTTAGTCTAATTAGAACGCGAAGAACCTTCAAAAGGAAAAGCCAACGGGCAAGTAACATATCTGAATCTAATTTTTATGAACAGAGTGTAAAACTTTTAACTATTATGATCAATAACAAAATCAATACACTTCGTAATTATCAATGGAATAAAACACTGTCAAAGCTTAGGCCGGGTGACAAGTCTTTCTGGAAAATTTCCAGACGCTTAAGAGGAAAACTTAACAACAAAGTTCCTTTTTTCAACCTGGGCAACAGAAAAATTATAACAGATGAGGAAAAAGCCCAACTACTGTCGGATACTTTTTCGGCTGCAAATGAGCTCACATCTACATACAAGCATTCAATTGATAAATCTGTTAACTCCAAAGTGAATCGATTTAAATCATCTTACATTGACAATGAAAACCTGTCTTTTATTTCGCTTAATGAAATAAGTTTATTAATTTCTTCGCTTAATGATTCAAAATCACCTGGTCTTGATGAAGTATCTAACCTACTAATAAAAAATTTTCCGCCCAAAGCAGTTCATTTACTAATGATAGTTTTTAACAGTTGTTTAAAACTCAACTATTTCCCCTTACACTTCAAAAAAGCAAAAGTTATTGCGATTCTTAAGCCAAACAAGCCTAAGCATAGTCCCAACAGTTACAGACCCATTAGTTTGTTAATCAATTTGGGAAAATTGTTTGAAAAAATTAATTTACAAACGAATTTGCGATGTCGTTGAAAATACCTCGATAATAGCTAAAGAACAATTTGGTTTCAAGAAAGAACATAGTTCAGTACACCAAATAAATCGCATTACAAATAAAATAAAAGCGAATAAGCGAAATAAGCAGTCTACAGGCCTAATTCTTCTTGATATAGAAAAAGCATTTGATACCGTCTGGCACAACGGCTTAATTTTCAAATTGCTCCAGACTAGTATACCTAAGCATTTGTGCAAGCTTATTGCAGATTTTCTTAACAAGAGAACATTTATTGTTTCAGTTAACGGTGCAATATCGTCACCAAAAACAATTTCTACTGGATTTCCACAAGGTTCAATTTTATCACCTTTGTTGTATTCAATTTATACTTCGGACTTTTCACCGCCCTCGTACTTGAAAGTTGCCTACTACGCAGACGATACCGCTTTAATCACGTCTAGCAAACTGACAAAGGCATTATTAAAGAAAATGAAAAAAGGATTTGCTTCATGCATAAAATATTTTTATAAGTGGAAAATTAAAATCAACTCTAACAAAACTCAATGTATCATATTTCCTTATAACAACTCCCCCAAACGATTACCAAGTCGACAAATTAGGTGTGGAAGTGAGAGCGTTTCAATAAGAAATGATGTAAAATATCTTGGCGTATGTTTAGATAAGAAACTTAATTTTTCAAGGCACATTGACGAAATCGGCAAGAAATCCCTAAAAGCCATCAGAGCTCTGTGGCCTTTACTGAATAGACGCTCTTCACTTGGCCTTCAAAATAAAAATTTAATTTTTAAGAGCGTGATAAGACCAACCTTAACATATGCATGTCCCATTTGGTATACAGCAGCAAAAACTCATTTGAAGAAACTTCAGATAATACAAAACAAATGCCTCAAGATTATACACAACAAACATTGGAGACACTCAACGCAGCTTCTTCACGACCAAACGGGATATGAACGAATTGACGACTTCATAAAGAGACTCAACACTAAATATTTTGAGAAAATAGAAAATTCTTCTTATCAGCTGATAAGAGAATGTAGAGAGTCGGCGTAAAGGTTTTTAAAACAACAATCACCAAATTGGATATGATATGTATGTAATGTGTTGTTGTATTGGACAATACAATTGTATTCATATATATTTCCTAATTATATTTGAACATCTTTCTTTTTTGGTATATAAAGGTTTTCCTATTTTTCCTTTAAAAAGAATAAATACTTATAACTGAACTTTTCAATATCTGTGATTAAAAACATAATTTGCTGTAATATCTAAGATAATATCTCAAAACTGTAAATAAATATGTAAATAGCATTTAATTTAATAAAGATGAATTTGGAAATGAAAAAAAAAAAAAATGATTATAAAGAATTTTAAAGATTAGTTGTAATAGTCCTTGGTGGTAAGCCACATTCTAAAAAACTTGATATAATACATGATGAAAGAGGGTCTGTATACTGTTTAAAATAGTAATTTTTTAAATCGGTTTTGTGAAGTAACCCATTTGGAAATTGATGGTTTGCAAGAAGTGGTGAGTTTTATTGTAATCTGCTATTCAATTTTTTTTTGGTTTGATGTGGATAAAGCGCACAAAGCACCTACAAAAGATATTATGGTTTTAAAAAAAATTAAAAAACTATAAAAGAATTAATTGCAGACAAAGCTATTTCGAAAATATTTTTACGAAGATGATTTGTTGAGTTTTAAAAGAGAGTAATTATCAGTAAAAAAGTAAACGAAACGGCCTACTACGCATTTTACAAACTTCGAAGTTATCTAAGGAATCTTATACACATAAGACAACAACTGCAATCTTAGTAGAAATTCTATCAAATGTGATAACAAGAGAAAAGAAAACAACTACACAAAACAAAACATACAGTCAAGTAGGCACCTATACTTAAAGATAATAACAACAACAATATAAGGTGATGCTAAAGTAGCAACTATATTATGCATATACTGACTTAAGCAACTGTGCACATACCTAATAATCATATGTGGCAAACTATAATGTACTTAATAAAACTTTTCCTTAAATGTCATTTGCTTCAGCAGTGTATGAAACTGATCGCACATTCCGTACGAAAACAGCTGATTTTGCATTGTCCATTGTGTTATAGTTAAATAAGTAAACAAATTCCAATGAAGGACGAAAGCACAAAAATATTTTATCTGAATTTAATAGAAAACGTACGAAGAAAAAATTGCTTATATGACAAAAGAGACTCGTTTTATTATAACGGTAATTCAAGGGAACAAGCTTTGAAAGAAGTAGCAAAAAAATGTAGTTAAAGTGGCAATACCTTGGAGTTTTCTGGTTGCGTTTTTCATTTTCATACTGGCATGAATTATATAAAATTGCGGAGCGCAAACACAGATAAAAGTTACTGCGGGAACGTTTCTGCAAGGAAATTATGAGGATGGAAGCTCAATCAGGCAGTGGAATGGGCTATATTGAGGAATGTGCACTACTGCAGCTATCTCGCACCCCGCCGGTATAAGCATTTATATTGAATATTTTTGGAAAATATTTTAAATTCCTATGGATTTTCCTAAAAAAGATCCGCACTATTGACATGTACTGCAGGAATAAATGAGAGTTATTGTTTAAAGCTTAAGAGAGGCACCAAATTAATTTAGGAATGTCATGATAAAATAACACAAAAGGAGAAGCAGAAGAAGAGTTTCTAATATTTAAAAAGGGTCGCAACTAATGTAGAAAAATTTTACTTCAAATTTTATTAGCGCAGCCTTGGCTTCGTCAATGGCTTTCAAACTGTTATAAATATCACGGGACCCTTTTTATGGCACTTAAAAACTTAAGTTCAAATAAAACGCACTTCTTCTACTGAAGTACACAATTTCACTTCAATCTGATCAGCCGCTTAGAAATTTTGCTCCACTACGTTTAGAAACCCCTTAATAATAATAACTTCCATACATACACTATACTACGTAGTTATATTAAAGTGAAGTAAAAGAAAATGTTCAAAGTCTAGCCAGCTATTTGAAAGCAAGATCAAGTGTGGGTTTTACAACAACAGAAAACTCTAAAAAATAAAAAAATATTTAAACAAATACAAGTCTTAAATAACATAACACTTAGGCGGTATTTGGCTATTAATTCTTAAAATTCCTTTAATGGCGTCAAGGCGCACATTAAAATACGATTGTGTGATTTGAAACTCCAATGTCATTTGTATAGTTGTTACATTCCTACTCAGACTTGCAGTCACCCGCATTTATTTGATTTATTATTGAAATACATGTCGGGTCCGTTTCATTTTTTTGTTGCTGAGTTTTCAACGTTTTGCACATGTTTTTGGGATTTTGCGCTTTCGTGACTTTAAACAATTTTATACCAGCAGACTTGGCCAACAGCTCAAGTTTCTTTTGAAAGTCAATGGCTATATGTAAAGTGAGCTATTTTAATACATATTTTTTGTTTTTATTTTTATAAGCTTTTTTTTTCTTTTATTTTCAATATTTTACCTGTTCCATTATATCTATAAATTTGCTTGTTTTTAAGATTTTAGTGCTTGTTAGAGTTGATTTGCCAACAGAAATATACATAAACACACATCTTGCGCCATGTTGAACTTTTGACCATGGCCTGTTTAATCTTATTGGTATATTTGTTTATTCTGAAATATGGTTTTCTTTTGCGTTTTTTTTTTTGTCAAAATTTTTCATTTGGGACTCTTGGCTTAATGCTGTTTTTTTTGTCTTGTTAATATTTTATCCTAGATAATTTATTGAAATAAATTGGAAGAGTATATTTATGTCTCAGCTGTGAATTAAAAAAAAGATATTTTAATTAAATGTTGGTTTTAGTTTTTAGTAATGATCTGAAGAACTTTACCATCCAACACTTGAAAAAACTTGTTACAGTCAAGTTTGCAATGAATCAATGGGTGACAGTATTTATTGCTATAAAAGTACCGTTTTGTTATTTTGAGTTTTTTTATTGTAAACTAATAACAATGTACTTTAGAATTTTAAATTGAATTTAACGATTTATTTACTTTCAGTACACACAAAAATAATCACGATGGTAACTTCACAACTGCAACGCCTTAAAAGATACTTTGTTATATTGTTTTATTCTCTCAACGATATTTCAACTTGAATTAATACATTCGCCCATAAGTTGGTGGGTGCTTTTACATCTATTTTATGCGGTTCTCTTATATACAAAACTATTATACCATTACATCACCCCATATTGATGTTGATATTATCATTCAGTTTAGGCGCCTACTTCTCTGTGTGTTTTGTTTTTGTTCTGTGTTAGTTTTTTTTTTGTTGTCTGTTGTGTACTTATTTGATAGAATTTCTTGCAAAATGCACAGTGGGTCGTTTCCTTTTATTTACTGATAATTATTTTCTTTTAAAACTAATTAAAAATAATATTAAAAAGTATCTGACAGAATACAAACTGGTCACTTTTGTTATCGAATGTAATTCAATATTCCAGATGTATTGATACAATGGCCAACAAATTTTACTACGCCATAAAAACTACAATGAGTAATTCAATTCCTAAATATGCACAAAAAGAAAAATCTGTACCACCTTGTAGGACAGAACAGTTAACTAAACGTAAAAATAAAACCATTAAGTTCTTTAAGGTATAAAAAATCTTCGTCTCTTACGGACTACGAATATTATTCTATCTGCGTGAATAAAATACTCTTTTTATGACACCATAATTATTTATACACAATGAAATTAAGTTTAAATGTTATTCCAAATTAATAGTTATAATTTTTTGACCTTTTTAATATTTTTTAGTAATTAATTTAAAGCACTAGGTCTTATTTAATAAAAAATTTTTAAAAAACTTTATTTTTTATTATTTTTTCGATATTTCGCCACACCGTTGGTTGGCATCATCCCAATCATCAATTTGTAAATTTTAAAAGAAGATCGACAAGTGTTCCTTCAGTTGCGAAATTAAACAATTCTGAATTAGGAGATATTCTTACCATTAATAAATTATTTGCTGATTTTTTTGGTTCAGCCTATATATCCATTGTTAACCAAAAAAGTATTTTCGTCTCCACCTATCTGTGCTGATGACTTTTTACCCCTGATATTCTTTTCAACTGTATATTAATTAATTGTGCTGAAAGCCTATCAGCTCCTTGGTAGCTTTGTACCATATTTCTCTAAAACATGGATATTTTCCTAAATTGTGGAGAGAGTCATATATAATTCCACTTTTTAAATCGGGTAACAAATCTGACATTTTAAATAACAGAGGAATTGCAAAGTTAAGCATAATACCAAAGCTCTCGAAAAACTTGTATCAGATCATTTCTGCCATCACACATCCTCAGTTTTGTGACCTCACAAACATGGTTTCCGTAAAACTGTCCACCTATTAAAAAAAATGTATGTAGTATACCGTGAATATCATACCGCAACTCCTATGAATATTCATGTTCACTGTTATCAGTCAATTTCGTTTCCGCTTATTTATGCTGATGAGATTGTTTTTCTAAGACACGGTGTTCCAAGCTATATATTAATTAATTGTACTAAAAGCTTATCAACTCCATTGGCAACTTTGTACTATTTATTCAGGCTGAAATAGCTTTCCAGGTTGGTGCGACATAAACATAATGAATGAAACCTACTGAAATGTAAGTGTAATTGTATCTCGATAAAGGCTGTAAACTGCTCTCTACTTTTTAGGAAAAACATTAGTTGCCATTGGCCGATAACATATGGTGGATGCCAAATTAACTGTCATACTTTATACTCACATGACCATTAATAAGACTAGAAGTATATTTGCGTTCATTAAAAGGTGGGCTAAATAGTTCATTGATCCGTGCATAACAAAAGAGTTATATACAAACATCACTTGTGAGATGAATTTAGGAATATGGTTTACTAATATGGATCCCGTAATATAAAGGTAATCGGTTCAGAAAGAGTTTCTAATTTTCTGCTTACGAGGTTTAACATGTTTATCTTCCATTTTATCGGTACATTTTCCTGTCTTTTTGCTCTGTTGCTTCAATGTAAACTCTCATTTAATCAATTTGAATTTTCAATACAAAAGTTGGGGTCAAATCCACCGTAAATCTCTACAGTAACAAATGTTTTTTGAATAAACGGAAGTACTTTGGCTATCAACGCAAAGTTAGGACAAGAAACTAAATTTTTAATTTTAACTGACAAATATCTGCCAAACTTTACCATATAATGCACATATTTAGCAAGTTTTTGTTTTTAATGTTTAACAGCGTTTAACCCCAGAAATTAAGCTTTACAGACTTCGCAGAAAAATGCTCTAATTTGAAACTTAAGTTCGTAAACCCTGTATTAAAACCACAAAATCGAATAAGACGTTTATAACCTACAGAATTATTTCCGTTTTTATCGAAATGTTCTAACGCTTGACGTTAGTTTTTTGCAATAAGCAGTGAAATTGGCTGCTTATTTGGTAATTTTGTTAGTTGCTTTTGCTTTCTCCAATAAAAGTAGTGATAATTTCTTACTTTCAGGTAAATCGAGAAAAACTGTGTATATTTTTTTTTCTATTCAGTAGACTCAAATAAATAAGATAATTCAACTCTACTTGGCTTTGATGCGTGATTTTAGGTTTATTTGCAAATGAACCCTTCATTTTTTAATTCATTTAAAAATGAATTGAAACAAATTTAAGTCAATCCAAATAAATTTGGATTCCAATTCAACTGAATTTGTCCAATCAGTTGCAATTGAATTGTAATTTATTTCTAATTGAAATGAATTTATTAAAGTTCATTTCCCATTCATTTGAATTGAATTGATTTTAAACTAATTCAAATGCCTTAGAAATAATTAACAATTCACTGCCAACTCAATTCAATTGGAAACGAATTGGAAATGAATTGCAATTTACCTTAACAAATTTATTTCAATTGGAAACAAACGGAAATTTATATCCGCCTACTTCGTTTGAGTTGTTTCAAATTTAAAGATTTCTTCAACAAGAAATTTAGATTAAGATGATTAAAATTTTTATTGTATTACGAAACGAAAAGTTCGGCATTTATGGATGAAAAATAATATCCGGAAAATACCATTACCTCGGTGATAGATGTCTATTTTTTCATCAAATCACTTTTTGGCAAAATGGCAGTCCTTATCCCTTAATAACATCACGGATTTCGAGTTTTAAGGGTGAAATCGATTCGATTGAGTCCATATAGACTTTGTTCTTAACACAGCCCAAGAAAAAATAATCCAGTATAATAATCCATCTGGCTGCCCACCCAACCGCTGATTGTCGTGAAATTATGCCATCGGGAAATTTAGTTTGATATAAATTGATCGTCTCATTGGCTGTCTGATATGTGGCATCGTTCTGTTGACACCATATGATAGTGATATCCACGTTGTCAATAATAGGCCAAAACTAAATTGTTATCATCTCGTAATAACGTTATTCATTGACCATTTTCGCATTTTCACTCTCATCTTCGAAAAAAAACTGCCCAATCACGTCTCTAGACCACGTAGCGAACTATACAGTGGCAGAATTTTCAGAAGCACAAATGGGGCGATTTTGCTTGCTGACATACCAGGACAAGTGAAAATGTGCTTCGTCTGAAAAAATAAGTTTTTTAGAAAAACTAGCCGATAGTTCCTGAATGAATTTCTCCACCAGTTGAACCTTGTAAGGCTTCAGAGTCAAATACTTACACAAAATTCGCCATGTGGTGGTTTTGGTAAACCCCAATTGTTGAAAACGTCAAGGATATTTCAAATTAGACGACCCGATCGGACATGCGCACATTTTGTATCGAGCATGTCGACTCAGATTTAATGACCACACTGCTAACAGCGGTCTCTCTATTATTGTTATTTTTTTAATTTTTGTATAAAAATATAAATTAGTCATTTGATATTAAAAATTATATTGAGAGATTTATGACATAAATTAAAAATCTTTTAACGGTTTATTTATATTTTTTTTGTCTATTAGTTGTTCGTATATGCTTTTTGACAGAAACTCGACATATTGATAATCACTGTCAAATTCTAGAAAAATGTTTTTCCTTAAACTCATTGCTGCCATTTATCTTAAGTGATTCAATTTTAATTTACATTTTTCTGTAAAAGGATAACAAAAATTAACCATTAAAATAATTCCTGAACTTTTTCATCATTTGAAGAAAATTGTTTAAAAAAACAGTAGCCGAAGCTACTTGTGTTATTGTTTATTGTATAATGTGCATGGTCTGGCATGTTATTTTATGTTTATTTCTTGGTCAACAGAACATTAACTCGTGGTTCTAGAATTTAATGTGTTTGGTGTTGCTGCTATTTACTGATTGTGTTTGGTTCTAATGCTGCTCAATGGTTGGTTGACTATGTTTTTGAGAATATAAATATTTTTATTATTACGTAGCCAATTCATACTCTATAAGATGTAAAGAAAAATTTATTAGGGTTAAAACGAATATCAAACTCTGTAAGGCTGCATGTTTTGAAAATAGATCTAAGTCGGATGAGCCGTCTGAAATGGTGAATCAAGTATCATAGTTTGTTAGTTAGTTGGTTAGTTTTTAATTGATAACAACAAGAAAGACCAACAGCAATATAAATATATTAACGATATACGAATATAGATTAATTATCATTCTAAGCACACCCGAATGCCTAAAATATCGTCGTTCTGTAAAATTTTTAATTATATGATGTTTGATATTCAGTTTCTCAGCCCCACATTCACCCACAGTTTTTCTTAAATAAGTATTGAGAAAAATTTATTGAAAGAAAATATTTATTTAAAAAATTAATTAATAGCTTATCTCTCCTGTAATAAGTTATAAGTTAAGTCTTTTAAAATGTCTTTTAAAATAACAAAAAAATGAAAACTGTAGGGGCACCTCGATAAATGATTTGCATTTGAAAATTATTAATTTTTGATAACGTTCCATAATATCTCTCCATTAGGGCTATGAGAAAAGGATTAAAGAGGATTACTGTAATTAAAATCAGTAGCAGATGTAATATTTTTAAATTTTTTAAAGACTTCATTATGAAAATAGCTACTTCACAAACATATTTAATAATTTTGCTAATTATTTAAGCAGTAGACCCAGTTTAACTGTAACAATTTTTTTTAGCAAATTCCAAATTTAGCGTTCATGTTCTAAGATCCTAAAGCATGAATCCAAAATTAATGTGTTGCTTAAAAAGCCCTATGCGCCTGATATTATTTTCAAAAAAATATCATAATACAAGAGCGTATTTTAGAGGCGAAGGATCACAAACTCCAATTAAGTAATTTTTAAGGCATTATTTTGTAATTTCGACACTTTATTTATTAAAAACTTTTAAATTATTTCCTGTGTTTGAATAAAACTGCAAACACGTAAAAAAATTAAAATCAAATATATTTTCAAATAAACATTTTACTCTATCTGGAATATTTGTATTGGGTTTTTCAACAATAAGTTTGTTTTTCTATTGTGGCAACACCAACAACATTATAGTTTTGAAATTTAATTTCTTGACGTATTCGTATTAGATGCATTGGCAATAGTTACAATGAATTCAATTTCGAACGAAAAATTTCATAAAATTCGTAATATTATTGGACAACATAATCGTCCTTCTGAGACCGCTATTAACAATTTGCTTGCTAAATTTTAGTCGACAGGCTCGATACAAAATATATGAACACCAACGTGTGTTCGACCGGATCGTACAAGTAAAAACATCACAGCCGTGAGCCGCAGCGCTCCAGTAGATCTAAAGTTTTCAATTCCTTGATGTTCGCCACAATTGGAGTTATCAAAAACCACCACATGACAATTGCGTTAGTTATTGATTTTCGGGGTATGCCCGGGGTACCCAACTTGGAAGACATATCCAGAAACTCTCCGTTACTCTAACTTCACTCACTAATACCTCTGCTTGGCCACCCTGCTATTTATGTCTATATCTTAAGTGGCTCATGAACCACCAAAGTATTTCCAAAATAAAGTCGGCCGAACATTCACATCTCAATTCATTCAGAAACAACCTGCTGGTTTTTCAAAAAAACAGACGAAGCCCATTTTCTGTTGTTGATTTTATAAACTGAAGCTAGTCAGGCCTAATATATTTTGCGTCAATAAAAAACATTTTTTTTTCACTTCTACACAACGTTTCGTCAATTTTTTGTTGACTTCCGCAAGAGCTTCGTAATATAATATTGATCACATTACTAACTTAATATTTAGACAAATGACAAAAAACATTTAACCTTAAATAAAAACAAACGCTATAGCTATTTGCTATCTTCAGCGTTCTCTCTATACTCCATTTTCACTGGTCAGGGTATGTCAACAAGCAAAATTGCTGCATTTGAGCTTCCGAAAATCCTAGAGTGATTATTTAGAAGCCTCTGCATGCTCACCATGGCACTGTGTGGTCGATATGTGGTTTGGAGCCGTAATTGGGCTGGAAAATGCGGTAATGGTAATGGCTATCACGAAATCCAAACAACTTAAGTTTGATCTGTTACTGACGACGTGAATATCACTGAATGTGGTTTCAATAAGCTGGTGCCATATGTCAGGCAGCCAATTAAACGATCAGTTTATTGCGAACCTAATTTTCCGATCGCATAAAGTCTCGACAATCCGAAGTGGCCAGCCAGATTGTGTGATTAACGCCACTGGATTATTTTTTGTAAGGCTGTCAAGGACAGAGTCTATACGGAGCCAATCGAATCAATTTCAGCCTAAAAACTAATAAATACAACATAAATTTGAGTCATCCAAATATAAATTTTTTGTTTAATTTTAGAAAACGAGCTTCTTGTTGAAAAACCCTTTATTAATATTTAATATCTTACAAACATTTTAATCGACTTTTAAACTGTGGCTCTCATCCAAACAAAAATATTTTTTAATTTTTTCCAGCTGCAGAATGGAAGCATCTAATTTCATTATTTTTATTTGTATCTATTATAGCATGAATTTATTATGTGGTTTGTTTTAATGTTTATATCTAGTTGTGCTATTAACGTGTGCGAATTATTTTGCTTTTCATAATAAGACGTGGGTTTTTCAGTTTAAAAAATTATTATGTAAAAAACGTTTTAATGTTTTACAAAAACAAATAAAAAGAAATCAAAGTTAACGAAAACGACAGCGTAAACAAAATATTTATATGCTTATAAAAAATAGCAACAAAATAGTGCCAGATAATAAACAAAAAATTGTGTGTGTGTTTTTTATATTATATTTTTATCTGCTTGACATTAAGAATTTAGGTTTATATTCTCATGAACTTCAACTTGGTGGCTAAATGGAAAAATAATAATGCGAGGGTGTTATTATTCTTAACAAAATTTATACGTTAGATATTAATAATAAAAATAATATTTATTATTAAAAATATGAAATAAATTATTTATGAGCAAACACTATTATAACATGGCGCAAGGTATTTTGAAGGTTACGATTTTAGATGTAAAAAACTTTCATTTTACTTCGTAACTTTGTAATGAGTAGCGTTATTTTTGTACAATAGTTAAAGTTAAATAAGCAATTATTAAAATATATGACAGTTAATGTCTGCTTTATGGAAATTAATATCAATCATACGTTACAAAAAAAAAACTTGTTTTCAATTAGCTAAGTTTTAGTTAGTTGTAGGGTTGCTCCTCTATACGACCTACATGGAAATTTCAATACTATACACAAAGAAACTACAGCACCAGACTTTTAAACATTAACTGAATCACTTAATTTCTTATTGGGTCTTCTTACACAGTAAGAGTCAACCCTAAATCTGCTATTAGAAAATAAAAGTTATCGATAAATATAGAAATAAAAATGGTTTCTATGAAAAAGCCAAAAACATATGATTTGAATAGACGATTATTTCTTTATGAACTAAAAGTTACTCATAACATTATTTAGAAAATTAAGTTTATCGATAATGCTTCGAAAAATTAATTTTTAAAAAATTGTTCTACTGGGGAAAAGTTTTTGAACACTTTGCTGATGAGTTCTTCCTTGGACGATGTGAACCAAAAAAAAAATCCGATGAAAGGAACCTAAAAAAATCCGCATTATCGAGCTTAAAACGTATGATAAAAAAAGGCCCGATAAATAGAAAATTTAGGGAAATAAAATATTAAATTTTTTCACATTTTTCGGCAATTTTCATTTGAAAAGCCATTAAGGAATAATTCCACACAAAACTCCATACAAAAAATCTATTTTCGATTTTTTTCAAACCAAATTTCCCGATCGCATAATTTCATGACAATAAGCTGTTAAGTGGCCAGTTAGATTGTGTTAAGGACAGAGTTTATAAGGAGCCAGTCCAAACGATTTTAGCCTTAAAACGCAAACGTGATTAAGGACAAAGGACCGCAGTTTTACCAAAAAGTGATTTATAACTTTAATGAAAGAATCGAAATATGTTAGCGTGGTCTTGGTGGACATTTGCCAAATATTATTTTTCACCCATAATTGCCATACTCTTCTCCTCGTAATGATAATTTATAATAAAAATTCGTATTATCTTAATCTAAATATTTTGTTTTAAAAAACAAATTTCTTGTTGAAAAGCATTTTATATGTACGTAGAGTTTATGATATGTAACGGGATTTGGAATAACGGACAATTTATTTAATAAGACTAGGGACAAATACTTGACAGGGACTTAAGTGGACCGTGAAGGGATATTATTTTAAAAATATTTATTATTACCCTACATGTATGTAATATAGGCAAAGTTGCCTTTAAGCGCTAACGCGTTTAAGTTATTATTCTATTAATAATTTAGTGAATAAAAATAATTTTTAAAAGAAATTTAATGATAACATTCTTCTATAGCTATTTTATAAAACAAAAAGTTTTCTGAAACTTTTCTTTAGCATTACTATGTCAAATAATCCATTATTAAACAAAAGTTGTCATTACACAATACTCTTATTCTTATTGCGATAATTTGTTTGTTAAAACATAACAAAAAATTTAACAATATCCTTTTCCTTTTTGTTTGAAAAAGGATACAATTTCTAAACACAAATATTTTAGTCTTCATATACAAAAGTGTTGACTCAAACAAATTTTTACCGCTTTGACCAACTTTTTGTATTTTCTACATAATAACAATCACTTCCATTGTAAATAACTTAATAAAAAGTATTTTCAATTTTACGAATTTCCTACAAAACAATAAATCCAAACCCCTTATTGCATTCAATTTATAAACACAATTTTAGTAATTTATTTTCTCCTCTGAAGGTTTTTGTCAATGTTAAAAACAATTGTATTTAAATTATTACAAAAACAATGAACAACATGGGAACAATAGACGTTAATTTATTTATTGGTAGGAAAAAATAATTACTTTTTTCCCCACTATCTCTAGACACATTTGTCAATTATGCGTCTCAGCACCCAGCTGAGTAAATAAATATTTATTAAACAATATGTAAAGTACTAAAGCTAAAAATTTATTTGTACATTAATATTTTAATGAAAACGTTGTGGTAGAATAAAACAAGTCTAGTATTTATTTAATTGGTTACGTATAAAATTCATTAAAGATCCGCATATAAACATAAAACCACAAAACGTTAATTAACGTTTAAGATTTGAATATCAAAATAAATAGATAAATAAGACATGGCAGAAAAGGGTAGAAACTTTTTTATTTATCAATAATTATTCGTTAAAATTAAAAGATATAAGATATGTGATTAACATCAGCACCTGGCTGTTTGGGCCTAATCTAATGGTAATCTTGCCATTGGGTGATTGGGAGGCGTCCACCCGCACCCTAAGGCATATATACACCTAGATGCTTACACCCCTTAGTAGCAATTTTTAAGAGCACAATAAGTAGGTCGTGAGAGCCGGTGCTATTCCATCTCTTGCCCTGCTACACACGTTACATTGAGTATTGGGTGTTGGCATGCAAAACATCTCTTTAGGGATTTTAAAGAGCAACCGATTTTAAACCACAGCCACCACTTTACTTCCCAATAACCAGAACATGGAAGTAGCTCTGCTGAAAACTGGTTCCCCTGATACCAGTGTGCTTAAGTCAGAAGCCATTTTTATTTCTCTTTCAGTTTAAGGCTCCTGCTAGTCTAGGCGACTGTCGCCACTTTTTACTCTCGATAGCACATGTCAAGATAAGAAAAAAATTAATCTTGACTGCGTGTGTAGCTTCTACAAACTCAACCGTGTATTTTCTATAATCAGAATATGGTTTTCAGTACTGAAAGTACATAAATTTTCTGTTAATTAATCAAGAATTTCCTATTACTCTCTATTTTTATATTACTCACACTTAGATGTGGTATCCAATAATTTCAGTCTCCACACCATTATGGTTATAAAACTTGTTATTTTACTTTTAATTAATGTTGTACTGCTTTGTGGAAGAATATAAAAAATGGATTTTGAAAAGGGATTATAACATAGAACTAGATATTAGAGAGACGCTGTAGTTAATTTGGAACTCATTTGACCAAACCATCTATAACAGTTCGTGAAGTGCGATCCATAGAAATTTTAAAGGAGAAGTTGCTATTGACAATTGTTTTAACAGTAATTTTTGGGCTTCGCCAATGACATATGAAACTAGAATTACTTCAGAAAATCCCCATAGTACCTCTTGCAAAGCTTCTTTGCCCATACCTCTCTAGTTATTGTAACCATATTTAAATTTAATTTTCCATCGGTGGTGGGTTGCAAGCCCAACGCACCGAAGCCTATTTTTTAAAGTTCTTAGGTGAACTTTTGCGCAGCACATGTTAGTTCACTCCCCAGACGGTTGACTGGGAGAGCTATCCAGATGGCACTACGAGGAGGTATGTGTCCACGACTTGAGATAAGTGACAACAGGATAGGATCTGGGTCTTACCAGGTTAAAACCGATCAGAGTCCGTTGCCTGCTGCATTTATCTCCAGCCATCCCAATAAAAATCTTAGTTATGGTGAAATGATTTTCACTTACTGTAGGCAGCATAAAATCATGTAAAGCAAGCCATCTCGTATAGATAAGACCGCAATAGCTTTAGATAGCTGAAGATAAATTTTTACCAAATTAAATTTTATTGTTTAAAAATCGATTGTTTTTTTTTGCGAGAGGAGTTTTTGAACATGAAGTTTGTTTTCTAAAACAAAATAAAACAAAAAATTTAGATTAAGATGAGTCAAATTTTTATTGTATTGCGAAGAGAAAAGTTCGGCGATTGTGAATGAAAAATTATATCTGGAAAATATCCACCACGGCCACGCTGACAGATATCGATTCTTTTACCAAAGTTGGTAAAATGGCGGTTCTTTTTCGTTAATCACACCATGGATTTTGAGTTTTAAGGCTGAAATCGATACAATTGGCTCCGTACAGACTCTGTCCTTAACATAACCCCAGAAAAAATAATCCAGTGGTGTTGAATCACACGATGTGGCCGGCCACTTAATTGCTGATTGTTGCCGCATATCCAGCTTCATCTTCGAAAAAAAACCGGCTTACCACGCCTCCAGACCACATAGCGCACTATACTGTGACATATCGAGCAAGCAAAAGTTTCTCAATAGTCGCTCTAGGATTTAAAATTTTGCTTGTTGACATACCCTGACAAGTGAAAAGGGGCTTCGTTTGAAAACATATTTTTTTTTCAGAAAAACCAGTCAGTTGTTCCTGAGTAATTAAGCGAATGTAAGGAGATGTGAATGGTCGCTCGGCTTCAATTATTGCACCAACTGAATTTTGTATGGCTTCAAAGACAAATCTTTACCCAAAATTCCCCACGTGGTGGTTTTGGATCACCCCAATTGGTGACAACGTCGAGGAATTTACAAATATGGATCCGCGTCAATACTATCACTCACGGTTGCGATGTTTTCAGTTGAACGACCCGGTCAAATACGAGTTGGTGTTTGCACGTTCCATATCGAGTCTTACGACTCGAATTTAACTACCAAATTCTTAATAGATGTCTCCGAAGCACGATTATGTTGTCCGAATTTCACAAAACGCAGGGAACCACCATTTGCATAGTGGATTTTAATTATTTTAATGCGATTTATGTGTGAAATTGAATTCATTTTAGCCATTGCTTATACATTTACTACGAATACGTAAAAAAATAAATGCGAAAACTGTTGGTGCTACCAAAAAGAAAAATAAATATCTTTTTGAAAAGCCCGCCATTAGTGTAGTATATTAAAGTCATAGTTCTCGTAACGTTTATGTTATTTTATTTTTTTGTAATAAATATTTAGAATTCTTTATAGATATGTTTTTTAATATTTTTACTTCAAAAACCAGTAGCAAACTTATTAAAAGAGTTAAATACCATAAAAAATTTAGCTATTAAAATGTAAAATAATTATTTACAAAAAAAAATAATAAAATTTTACAATTAAATTCATTTTAGCAATAAAATCTAACAATAAAAAAATGCACATAAATAAAAAATAAAATAAAATCGTGGAATTTGAGGTTAGAAAAATTTTTCCTAATGGTCTTTTATATTTATTGCCACATTGTTTGGTCTTATAATTGCAGAGCTAATTTCACAATAATACATTATTCATTATGAAAAAGTACTGGGAGGTAAAGCGTTTTAGGTAGTATGAAACTGTTAATTTAAAATCCTTTTTAAATAAAATATAATAATTTAAAATATAAACATTTTTATTTTTTGGAATAATTTTTTTAATTTAATCTACTTTAATTTGTGTTTGTTTGCTTTAATAAATATTTTGTGGAAATATTATTAAAATAAATATTAAAAAAATATATTTGAAATATATTACTGCGGAAGAAAGCATATCCATATGGTCATTTCACTACACTCGTATAGATCATCAGTGGATTTTACGCTTAAATGAGAACTCTCATTTAATCAGTTTGGCTTATGATATAATAAACCTGAATTTTTTATACAAAATTTTGGGTAAAATCTACTGATGATCTAAAATATATAAATTTTATATCATCACTGAAAAATTATTGTGTTTAGTTTTTAAAGCAAACAGTACAAATACTCTTACGTTAATTTCTTTTTAATAAACATTTTGTTATTTTGAGTTATTTTATTGCTTAAATTTAGTTAAACGATTTATTTACTTTCAATACATGCAAAATAAACACGATGGTAACTTTGTTGCCTTTACTCACTGACGACTCAACTTGAATTAATTCATTTGTCCAACAAGTGGTACTTTTAGCGGTTCTACTTTCAGTCTGCTAAGTGCCTGTTTAGATGCTTCAGCTTTTGTTGCTCAACTTTTGATTTTTCCATTAGATCAAAAGTTGAGCAACAAAAGCTGAAGTGTGTAAACTGCCACTTTGTTGTCTGTTTTGTTTTGATCTGGGTTAGTTGTTTTTGTTTTCTGATGTTTCCGTATTTACTAGAAATCCTCTATACTGTCGTTGTCTTGTTTGTATAAGATTTCTTAGAAAACTACGCAGTAGATGGCATAGTGGGTCGTTTAAATTTTTTTTGTTTCTATTAAAACTTAGTAAATCATCTTCGCAGCAACACGAAACTAACAGAATTAAGGTTCGAGGTTTTTTAGTCGCTGTATCTGACATACTTAAGTCTACTTTGTATCTATCTGTCTTAGTTTTGCATACTGTGAATATCACCTACTTAATCATTTAATTTATTAACACAAGAATACAAGAAATCATTTGTTATCAATAAATATTAAATATAAAAATTAAAAACCGAAATGTAAATAATTTTGCTTTCTTAATCTATATATAAAAGAGGATGTGTGTATGTATGTAAGAAATGGACTCGAAAACGGCTGGGCCGATTTTGATGAAATTTTCAGAGAATCTTCAGAATATTCAGGCGGGTGACACTGTGATGTCCGATTTTTTCGGTCTGTGGGCGGAGGGGCGTGGCAAAACCCACCAATGACATATACATATACATATTTATTATTTTTTTTTTCTTTTTTATAATATTTTTTAAAGCCATTGTTATGCTTTTCAAAACGAGATATCAATCTCTTAAATCGGTTATGTAGTTCCGAAGATATTTACAAAAAAAAAACTCACTAATATATAATAAAATATCAAAATTTTAAAACTTCCGAAATGTTGCATTCAAAAATCCGAGTTTTCGGTTTATTTATATTTACAAAATATTTACATTACTATATAATACAACATATTCCCCGCTACGCTGGTAAAAAATAACGGTACAATCCAACAAACTTTGCTGTTTTGTGTTTATAAGTGAGAAACCTATAAGTGAAATCAATTTAGTAAATAACAAGTGTTTTTAAATTTACAATAGTGAAATAACTTCACAAATTATTTTTAATACCAATTCATCAAATAGGTAATATGATTACTGTCGTTCCAACAACCAATAATAAAATGTTATAAAAGTAAAAAAAAACAAAACACATCATTGTTCCTTTTGCACTATTCCAGTTTACTAAAATGCCACCTAAAAAAACAGCTCTTGCTAAAAAAACCATCGCAACGCGGCAGCAGAGGACAAGAAGAGCCGCTGAATCAGCTGAGGAACACGAATCACGTCTTCAGGAAAATCGTGAAAGGGCATCTACGTCCGCGGATCAAAATCAATCGAAGAATGTTGTATATGCTTTTACATATGCAATAGAATAAGACGTATATTAGCACAAAAAAATATTGAATTGTGAAAAAATAAAATTATTAAAAAAAACTAAAAACGAAAAAAAAAGAAATTCTGTTCTTTCTGATTAATTTTCTTAAATGATTAAATTTTTTTCGCGCACAAATGACTTGCAAAGCAGTCACGGGCACGCTAGTAAATTTATAAAAGCCCGAAAAAAGTATATAACAATGATCTTAAGCGAAATTAAATTAATTTGGTTTTAATAAAAAATTATTTCAACTAATTAACTAGATGCCGACCAATAATTCTTCTTAAAGCAAAAGCAAATATGTGGGATTCGTTTAATGAAGGCTGATGTTATTTACACCATCTTTAATAAGGCGTTTAATAACATTAGCTACAAACTTTTGATAAGAAAACTGGACTGGCGACTCATGTGGGTTAATTTATATCCGTTACACAGAACTCAAAACGTTCGTTTTAGTAAGCTTCCTCCCGAGTCATTCTTGTGTCATCCGGTGTTTGGCAAGGTAGCCATTTGGGTCCTTTATTATTTTGTTGTTGTCATTTTCTTTAGTGTAAACCATAATTTCTGGCTGTTTGTTGGATGTGACCAGCGAGCGCTTTCGTTGTGATTACATCATTACTTACTCTAGACTGTGCTGGTGAATCAGTGTTTATTCGAGTTTAGGTAATTCTTTCATTAGTGCAGTGTTCCCCCCGATGGGCACATTACAAGTCTTTATGGATTACACAACCATCTAGACTTGTGTCTTGTGGGGCAAAAGGGAGCCCAGTCCCCTTCAAGGCTAGCAGGAGCCTACCGGAACATTCACTATATTTCCAAGGGAATCAGTAAGGCCCCAGAGTTCCGCTATTTGTCTCTCTAAGTTTTTAGCTGTTCTCTGACTGATTATTGAGGTAGGCCCTTCGGGAGTATCGTGGTGGCTGTATGTTTCGAGGCCCTCGTTTGAGTTTGTGGGTCGGATCATTCACAATGAAGACAGTAAATGGTCCAGGTCCAGTGGGTATAAATGTCGTCGTCTTCTTAATTATATTAAGCTTCATGCGTTCTGGACCAGGAGTTGGATAGTCTCCAACTCTTCAGCAAGGAGTGAAGGCTGCGGCCTGCTTCGGGCTTTTGAAGTTGCAACTAGGAGTGACCGGAAGATATACGTATTCGAAGGCCTTCTAGGGCCAGGATGACGCTACATTTCATCCACAGTGGTAATGGTCCACCATCTGATTAAGGCCTACGGCCAGGTGCAGATATTAAAATTTGTGTCTGCGGTTGTGTTTACCTGATCGTTTATAATATCGCTATTTAAAGTTTTTGTTTTGTAAATTTCCATGTTTTCAAGAATGTCTAGTCTTCGTCCAGTTCTTCTAGGGTATGCCCCTGTCATATACTATTTGTTTATCTGTTGTGCGTGTCCGCGAGTGTCAAGATGTAATTTAAAGTTGGATTCTGGTCTTTTTCGTTGGTACGAGCGTATATGTTCTGTAAATCTTGTTTTTAGAGTTCGTGTAGTTTGTCCTATATAAGAATCTTTGCATGTACAATTAAATCTGTATACTCCCCTGGAACGAAATTTGTCAGTTGTTTATGTCGTTACTCTAAGATTACGTTTCAAGTGTTGCTGGTTTCTAATGCTTTCTTAGTGAGAAAGGTTAGGTAAAGGGTATCGTCGTCTTTATTATTTTTCTTGTTTATTGATGATGATGATTATTTGTAGCCGACGTGAAGATGTTTCGACCATACAATCGTCACGCTGCTCACATTCTCCTTCGAAAGGGCTTAGATGCATTTAGTTCCTGGTGTAATATTAACCTTTGGGAGTTGAACCTTAACAAAGTGCAAGTAAATGTGTTACTTTCGAAGATGTTATATAAACTTTCAATGTATTTTTAAAGGCTATGAACTTGTTAAACTATATGTAGTTTCAGATCTTGGTGTTTTACTGGATACTAAATTAAATTTTATACAGCATATTTCGTTTGCCACTAGCAAAGCTTGTGCAGTTCTTGGATTTATAAAACGCTGGGTGGAGAAGTTTAGCAACCCGTATATAACAAACGCTTTACTCTTCTCTTGCCAAATTAATTCTGTAATAGATTTTTAGATTTTTTGATTAGCAATATTTCATTTAACGTTCCATTTCGTCTGACGCGCTGTTTTAATCCTTTGATAATTAAAGTATTCAGATCAAATTACGCTAACCGTTTTTAGGAATTTTTGATAAATTTTATAAGCATTTGATTTTTCTTTAAATGTTATCTAATTTTATCTGTAAGGATCTAGAATTTATACACTCAATATAAATAAATAAATAATAAAGAGGAAAAAGAAAACTTCTAGGTTATGTATAATGTGGTTTTAACCTAATTGATATTCGAATTCTTCAAAAACTAATAATGAAATAATACCCAGCCTAAGGTAAATAAATGCAAAGAATGCTGTAGACAAAAATATTAGCGGACATTCTATTTATTTTTTATTATTCCTAGTTTTTGTTTATAATTTATCGGATAGTCTAAAATATTCTTAGGGTAAAAATATATCTGAACTAAGGTCGCTTTTAAATCTTTAAACATTAATTATTTATAAGATTTTTACTTTATTTCCTTTTTTATGATATGAATAATTTTTGTTAAAAATAATTATACTAAACTTAATTTGGAACGCGCGCTTTAACACCCTTAATTTAACTGTTATCAAAATAAATAAATAATAAACAACTACTCGATTCTTATTAAAAATTTTTTTTTTTTAATTTGCGTTATCTTATGAAACCGACAATTTAATGTTAAAAACCTTGTTTGACAATAAAATAGCCACAATGCTCATAATAATAATAATAATAATAATAATAAAATCATGATTGGGATTTGTTAAATTGCGCATATGTAAATTTTTAAATATAATTAATTATCTATACAAAATTTATAGTTTAATGTTGGGCTAGTACGACGATGTGTATTTTTGTACGATACTTTTATATTAAGTTTGCTGGCGTTAAATTTGTTATGTTTAAAAAACCCGCGCGTTACGTATTTGTATTGTTTGTCCAAATGGCTGTTAAATGCAAATTTGTCGTTATTATTTTTAACACTTTTTCTTTTATTTGTTATTGTGTTTTTAATTATGAATATTATTTGATTTGTTTTTTAAATAAAACAGTAAACCGGTTGTATGACTCAATTTTAGTGTTATTCTTAGCCGTGACTCATTTTGCAGAAATTATATTAAAGGGTGTTGCTTTTGCGATTTACTTTTTTAAAAAGGAATATATCAAATAGTTTTTGATAAAATAGTAAACTCTAACTTTGAAATCGACTTCATTTCCGAAGCTGTTAGATATTATTTTAAAATAATTTTAATTAATCTTCAAACACAAGGCCTTTATTTAAAAAAAGGACATTTCTATTTATTTTTTTTTTTTTTTGATATTCTGCCACACAAAATTAATAAAAGTGAATAAACAATTAAAGCAATAGACAGGTAATTATAAAACATTTATAAACAATTGTTTATACGCTTTCATTTCCTAAAGATGCCAAATAATGGTGTGGCGAAATATTGAAAACAACAACAAAAAATTACTTATTTTCTTTATAGGGAGAAGAAAAGAGAAAAATTATTTATAAAAGATTGTTTAAAAATATTTAATTAAAAAATAATTCTAAAATTTATAGTTTTAGTTGGATTTAATTATCATTTTGAAATAATTCCTTGACGTTTCATAAATAAAGTTAAGATAACTAGCAGAAAGAAATCATGGCATTATATTACCAATTATAATACCATAATATCAACGTACAAGCTACCAAATTTTTTAGGA
Organism: Trichopoda pennipes; assembly: GCA_030448955.1. Lineage (NCBI taxonomy): Eukaryota > Metazoa > Arthropoda > Insecta > Diptera > Tachinidae > Trichopoda > Trichopoda pennipes. The sequence continues at coordinate 2,564,672 of JASKUP010000108.1, read as the reverse complement.
AAACCATCAATTCAGAACAAGGTACAACCTAGGCAGAATACCACAGAATAAAACAACCGACACAAATATACTAGACAAACAAGGAGTGCACAAATAAACTTGTACATGCCAATATAGTTATATCAGGCAAACAGGATGAAAAATTAAGACCAGATTTAGAGAACACATTAGAGACTACAACAAAAAAATACGAGAACCAGAATCAAATTTTGTAAACGATACATTCGTCAACAAATGTACACCAGGCCATATGAAAACGACTGTTTAACTGCTGCACACATAGCACAAAGGAAGGAGACTAAATGTATTAGAGAACATGGGAAAATATATACAGAAAACAGTTGGCGGACGAATACTAAATGAACAAATAAACACTGCTTCAGACACAATATTTGAAGAGAGACGAATGAAAAGGGAGAGAGAGAGACAGACAGAGATGGACGGATAAATTGGGTAGGGACAAACAAACGGCAAAGGAGGAAGGGATACAGGCAAAAAAGAGAAAGTGACGAAGGCAATAAGAATAATACGAAGAGAGACACGAACAAGACGAACTATATTAACACAACTGACAATAAAATGCAACTAGTATGGAAAGAACACTGAAGATGACATATAGCCAAAACCGGTTTGTTCACAAACCAAATTTGACACGGGTTGACGTGAAATCATACCCAAATAAATTAAACCTCGTCGGACAATATACGCACATTTCAATTATAATACTTATAACTAACAGTTATATGTAGCTTACCAGATAAGATTAGCATATTTGGCTTTTGTTTTCACAAATATGTCTGTTTTAGAAAATAATAGTGTTGAAGTTTTTCCTTCTTTTCCTTAGAAACCATTTTCGAATTTTAATAATTTTATAGCAAAAAAAAAAAAACAACAAATGGTTTTTAATTTGAAAAAATTAAAAAAAATTTGAAGAATATACGAGCATCTTATCACTGTTTTAATGAAGCAACAGGCATTTTAATGACTAATAATGGAACATACTTCAAAAGAAATGCCATGCTATGCATATTACACAGAAATTAATAAAAAGTTATTGGAGAGGCTATTTTTCCCACTTATCAGTCTAAATGATAGGACAATTATATCCGCAAAAATTGTTTGTAAAGGGTGTTTTTTTAAGCCCGATAGAACTTGAAATTGTAACAAATAACACAAAAAATTAAATTGTTATCAAAATTTCTTTTTTATTCGAAGGATCAATACGTGACATTAACATTTGAAAATGATTTCGGGCATATGGGCACCGCGGCTGTTCTTGACGAAGCGCATTCTGGACGTCCAATTTTGGGCCACTTTTTCGAGCACTGCTGGGCGTATTGCACGAATAACACAAACAATGCTGTCCTCCAAGGCGTCAACTGTTGCTGGTTTATCAGCATAAACCAGTGACTTCACGTAGCCCCACAGGAAATAGTCGAGTGGTGTCAAATCGCACGACCTTGGAGGCCAATTGACAGGTCCATTTCTCGAAATCAACTTATCGCCAAATTTTGATTTCAATAAGTCGATGGTTGCGTTCGCTGTATGGCACGTAGCGCCATCCTGTTGAAACCACATCTCGTCCGGATCAATGTCATCCATATTTTCAAACAAAAAATCATTGATCATGGTGCGGTCACGATCTTCATTGACAGTAACGCGAGCTCCGGCCTCATTTTTGAAGAAATGAGGTCCGATGATGCCACCAGCGTGAAAACCGCACCAAACGGTGCATTTTTCTGGATGTAATGGAGTCTGTAGGGTGTGTTGTGGATTGGTCTCACTCCATATGCGGCAATTTTGCTTATTAACAAACCCGTTAAGCCAAAAATGCGCCTCACATCTGAACACAATTTTGCGATAAAACAACGGGTCAGTTGCCAACTGCTCTAGAGCCCAATCGGCGAAAGAACGACGCATATAATGGTCTCGTGGCTTAAATTCCTGCACCAGCTGGATCTTATACGGGTGTAGGCCGAGATCTTTGCGCAAAATTTTCCACGTAGTGGACGGACAGAGCCCCAATTACTGCGACCGACGACGAATTGATAAATTTGGATCTTCTTCCACACTTTCGTTTACAGCGGCGATATTCTCTTCAGTACGCACATTCCTTCGACGTGTTGGTGTTATTGCATCCTCTAGAGAGTATGTGGTACGAAATCTATCGACAGTTCGAGGAATGGCTTGTTCAGATGCACGATTATGTACGCCATAAAAATGACGAAGTCGTCTATAAGTTGCGCGAATCGACGACTGATTTTCAAAGTAAATTTGGATAATTTCGTAGCGTTGTTCAAGCGAGAGTCTATTCATGATGATTTGTCAGACTATACTGAAACAAATAAAAAAAAATGTTTCATCAAAATTTCATTTTTTGTGTTACTTTTTACAATTTAAAGTCCATCAAGTATCGTTCACTAAAGCAAAATTAACGATTACAATTTGCAGATATTTTATATAATAAAAGTAAAAGGTTTTTTTATTATATCAGTTATTCTAATTATTATTCATCTATCTAGTTTTATTTTTATATGAACTTTTTTGTAAATAGTTGTTTTAAAACTTTTAAATTTCCTAATTCATTCTTAAAAACTCGAAAACACACCAACAATTTAGTAGTTTTATTGCCAGTTATTTGGGCATTTTGTCATTTCATTTTCTTTACAACAACAACAAAATTATATATCATATCAAATTATTAAACAAATGTAATAAATTTTAACCATTTATTTTGTTTATAATAAAACCTTTAAATTTAATTTTTTATTTCCGCCTTTTTATTAAATGTTCATAAGATTTGAATATAAAATTGTTACAACATTTATGTCATGTGCATTTCAATACAAATTTAAGACATAATTAAATTAAATTATTTGCTGATATTTAAAAGGAAATTTATTTTTTTTTTTTGTTTTTAATTATTCATTTAAGACATACATTGAATTTACAACTTGCATAAGAAAACAAATATTTTTAAATAATTTTTCTTCAAGCACAAGATTTTTATATAAAAATTAAGTAAATATTTTTTTATGCCAATAGTGTGACAAAATATCCATTTAATAAATGTTTTGTTATATTGAGTTACTTTATTGCAAAATAAAAACATTGTAGTTTGAGTTTTCAATTAAATTAAACGATTTGTTCACTTGCACTACACACAAAATAAACACGATGGTAACTTCGCCGCTGTAACGTCTTAAAAAATTTTGAAAAAATGTGTATTTTGTTGTCTTTTCTCAACGATGTTTCAACTTGAATTCCAATTTAGTTGGTGCAGTTCATCGCATATAAAAGTATATTATACTTTAACAACTTCCCATATTGTTGTAGTTATCAGCTTTGATTTGGTTGTGTGTTTTATTTTTATTTGTGTGTTTTATTTTTATTTGTGTGTTAGTTGTTCCCATAAGCATTTTGTTGTTGTTTTGGGTGTATAAGATTTCTTAGAAATCTACGCAGTATGTAAAATACACAATAGCTCATTTCGTTTACTTTTTTACTGATAATTATTTTTTTTTTGTTTTTAATAAAAATTAAATGTAAAATACACAATAGGTTATTTCGTTTACCTGTTTACTGATAGTTTTTTTTTAACTTAAACAAATCATCTTCGTAACAATATTATAAAATCAAGTCAAGCATTTTGTTTTTAATAAAAATTATTTACAATTTTTTACGTGTAGTTTTTTGTATTTTTGACGCGATGAAAGGCTCTCCCCTGCAAGCCCCTGCTACCGGTGGCGAAATAAAATGTAATTAAATAAAAAATATTTAAATTATATCTGTTTTTTGCGGCATTTATAAATTATTTCATGTTGATTATAAGCCGCAAAAACATATAGACAGCAACTGACACAACAATATATTAAAATGTCAATCAACTTGAGGTAGTAGCTTAAAGAAGCCATACAACACAATAAAAATGTTCAACAAAATCCATAAAAATAATCTACCAAAAAAATAAAACAAAAAGCCGTTTTCTAACCATTATCACCTACAAATAACAACAGTATCACAACAAAACCTAAAGAGGAGTAATAAACCTTAACAGTTAAACACAACGACAGCGAACATGATTTTAACAAAGCAAACCTTTCAAATTATGAAAGGTGCAAAAAAAGAGAAACATGTTAATAATATATTAAGATGAAAGACAATGAAATAAATTAAATATTAACATAATTACAACTGAAACAAACTGCGACATCTCAGTATGAGAAAAGAAGTATAAAGGTTCACACGCACGCACACGATTTTAACCGAAGCGTGCTTTTCTAAGTTGTAGTTTTTGGTAAATAACAGAAGGGTAGCGGTATTTAATATAAAATAAAGGCAAAATTTTTTTCGATAAACAAGGCTTGGAAACTACCGTAATTTTTAATTATCTAGAAAAACAAAGTTTATAGTCTAAAGGGGTGAGCTGTTATATAAAAAAAAAATTGTCAAGATCATAATGTCAGTTTTTCCTTTTGTGTTCGTTGCTTATGGCTTTACGGAGTTAGAAATAAATTAAATCAAATATCATAGAAGAGTAGTAGAATAAGAAAAACAATGAAAAATAAAAAAGCAGAAGTCGAAATCTCACGGGATATGAGAAAGAGAATTGTGGTCAGAATTATGTACTGGATAAAGCATATGTTTGTTAAACATTATATTGAGTGTAAGAATCTAGTCACAAATAAAATGGCTTTTGGTTTTTATTTTGCGCTATTTGTTAATAAGTGAAATGTAATGTGGCATTTTCATGATACGAGACATGCAACTTAAATAATGAAACTGATTATTTAAATTCTTTTTATTCAAATAAAATTACAATTTTAAATTTTCACCCTAAAAATAATTTCCTTCCGAAGCCACACAGAGTTGGATATGATTCTTCCACCCCTAATAGCATTGCTGGGACTTCGTTATAACAATTAGTTGGTTACAGCAATATTAATGTTTTCGATTATTCCAAAATGATTTGCCTTGAAATGATTTTTCAACTTCGGGACGAGTAAAAAACCACAGGGACACAATCGCATATTTTTAATAACCTAAAACTCGTATATTAAACTTGCTGTTCCCAGTTGTTCTTGATGTTGGGTTTCACACCAATCACCTTTTTTCGAAGTCTTTCAAGAATCTCCCGGTAAAAGTTATGATAAGCTATTTGGACTTAACGTACATGCTCTGTTTGAACGTTAACATGGATATCGAAACACAAATCAACATGCATTTGATCTTTGGCTTTGTCTTCCTTGCTATTTTGGGCCTTGGAGAAGTTGAAAAGTGCCACTTAATGCTCTGGCACTTGGTTTCTGGTCGTATTCATACTCCCAAGGCTTGTCACACGTTCCAGAAAATGGGGGCAATTTTTAATCGAATGCAAAAAATCACGGCACCTCTCCTTCCAGACGATCTTTTGTTCTTGCGGTTTTTTGGTCCCACTTTTGCGCAGATTTTTCTCATCCTCAATTCATTGGTCATAATCCATAGAATAGTGGTGTGAGTCAAACTTAACTCTTAACCCCAATCATTCTGACTGTCAACCAACGATCTTAGTGCACAAGATTCCACATTCTGTCGACATTTTCATGGGTTAAGATGAAGGCTTTCCGCTTCGTGTTCATCTTCAAACAATTCTCTTCCTTCTGAAAATGCGTTAAACTGTAAAAAAACTTGGACTCTTAACAAAATATTATCTCCGTAGGCCTGCTAAAATTTAGCAAGAGTTTCCGTTGCACTGTATCCAGGCCTGAAGCAAAGCCATTATTCAAAGCTGATGTCACTCATTTTTAGAGCACAACAGAAAAAACTGTTAATAGTTACCGACGACCAAATGACTCGAGCGATGTCAAAACCGTACTGAAGGCAAATCACGTGTTCACCTGCCGATCCACCAAGCCTAGCGCCTCCAGTATTGTCACATCGAACGTAACGTTGCCAGTCTCATTATCTTATTTACAGACCTCATATGTTATGACCAGCTCAACATTTTCATTTTAAATTATAATAACAGATTATGTTAACTCTTAATTATAGTTTAAGTGAAATTTATGCTGTTTTATGCAGTGAAGATGCAAGAAATTATATAATGTACCAAAATTTTATTTTAAACAATTGTGATAAATATGGTCTTCTTGGAGGTCACAATCAAAATCTTAATCGGTGGATAGGAGATTTCACTTAAACTGTTATCTATTCTTACTTTATCAACTAACCGATTCTTTTATCTCTATCCGTTAGGACCTGGCACCTAAAAGATTACTTTTTTTAGTAGCATATATAAAGGTGAATTGCTGTTAGTTAGTCTCCCTCTCTAAAGCTCGAGAACGATTTGGCTGATTTTTTGAATTATTAGCGGAAAAAATGACAATTTAATTTTCCCATGAAAATGTTCCTACGTTCCTGCCTTTTGTTTAAAAATGTCACTTTGTTGTCAAATATTTATGTGTTTAGACGTGAAATGAGCTGATAATTTATTCTCATTCAATCTTACTTTTGGTCAATAACTAAAATTCCATTCACTTATAAATTCAGCACAATTAACGTGTGTTTTCAGTATCATATTGACATGTTTCCCATTAATTCCAAAAGCCTTGTGGGTTAAGTATACGATGTTTTACATCGTATGAGACGCCAAACTTTGAATCATACACTAATGACTGCAGTAATTTGTGGTGATCACCGTTAATGTTAACATTTCCATCCGATACACTTCTGTACGATTACAGAACTAGTGCAACAGGTTTTCCGAAACATTACAAAGAACTATAAAAATCATTAGTGACTCTGTAGGCGTGCTATATTAGTGGATAAAAATAACGATGTCAATACCATGATCTTCACCGTTCAGAATGGAATACCCGGCAAAGCGGGTATTTTTTATCGATACTGAGCTGAATCAAGATGAAGTTTCGATTTCTTTTGTTTAAAATTGTCGCTTGGTTGTCAAATATTTGTATGCGTCAAACAAGCTGACCATTTCGTTACCTTCAATCTTATTTTTGGTCAATTAATGGCGCTGTGCTTCAATTTCAAATATTTTTTAACTCAAATTTCATCATTTCAGGTTTTCCCTAGAATCCAAAAGATTTGCATGAATTCGCTAGATTTGCAACCGCACGTTTTAACATTTCAAATTGGTCTATCGGTTATTCTTCTTCGAAGCATAAGCCCAACACGACTTTGAAACGGAACACTGGCAGCCTGAGTTCAAGAAAATAATGAACAATGTTATCTAGGCAGTAATTTTGATTGGAAAATTTAAAGGCGAAGACGTACTGCTGTAACGTATTGCAATAATCCCGACAGATATGCCATTCGAATTCAAACGCTTGAAGTTCCTGATACGACTCACTTTCGCAATGACTATCAAGAGAGCACAAGGTTAATCTTTGCAAGTGTGTGAATTAAATTTCTGATTTATTCGTTTACGTGCAAGATGGAATTGAGTTGAAAAAAAACGCTGCAAAGTCCGAATTCTTTTCGAAGTGAATAAAATAAATAAAATGACGAAAAATGATTTGATTAATTGTGTAAAGCCTTTCCTTAAATTTCATTTTAGTTAAAGCCGTAGAAACTCGCGCAGGTGGATAGATAGTATGAAATAAAATTAAAATCATCCAAATAAACTTTACTTGATTCCATCTCCAGTAAATGCGTCAATTTTTATAATAAAATTTTGGGTTATTAGCAGAATATTTTTAAGTTAAGCAACGAATAAAAATCGAAACAGTGAGGTATCCAAGCTATAAAGATTTTTCCTTCAATTTTCTATTTAACAAACAGCCAGGTGTCAATTAAAACTTTAAATAATTTCTGTTTTTTATTTCCACGTTTTTCTTTCAATTTATTTTTTCTCCAACAACCTTTTCAAATATTTGCAATGTCAAAGGCGTGGGTGTAAGTTAAGACTTCAGATTGTACAAGTGATGTTTGACGTAAAGGCGGGTTGATTGTTATTAATTGAAATTTAAAAATGTGCCAAACATACAAAGTAACTTGAAGAGCCAGTGAAAAGCAAAAAATAGAGTGACCAAGCTATGAAAAAATTTATGAATGAAAAAACTTCATGGTTGTTATTTTCTTCTTTGTTGCTGTCTAAATCGTCAGTTGAAAACAGCTGCATGAAATAAAAAAAAATCTGATAATTTACTGAAATTTTTTTGGTAAAAATTTCAATTTCAATAAAAACCGAATTGACGTTTTCAAAAATAAAATTGTAAATTTGGATGTATTTCAGCTAAAGTTTGAATATTAACACAAATTTTGGATAAGATAAACAGAAAAAAGCTCCAATAAAATTCACCGATGATTGTAAATTATGTTCCGAAACTTATTTTAACACTAAATGTACACACATTTATAATTAGATTAGTGCCCATGAAATGAAAATTCCTGGGGGGGGGGGGGGATATACTGGCTTTAACCATGACTCATTTCTATGGAATATTTATATACGTACGCCCAGACATCCATATTCTTTAAACGTATGAGCCAGGCTACAAAATATCAAAAAAACCTCCAAGAATATTAATTTAATTTGGTTTATTTATCGGCTCTCGTAATATTCTAGAATGAACAATTAAAGTGATTCTAAAGTGATTCGATGACCAAATTACGTTATGATACCCAGAATAAGTGAAAATTATTAATACTTGCCTGCATTGGATAACATCTAAAGAATATGAAATGCGATAGAATTTTTTTTTACCTTTTTCGATCCATTACATTGTTCACTAATTCAGCTGTAAAGCATTTTTCTATATTTTTCTTTAAATTTAATGATTATTGAGTTTTGCATTTTCCATCTAATTTAAAAAAAAAAGTATTAATCAATTAATATTTGTGTTTATGAACTATAAATAAATTTATTTAATTTGACCTTCCTCCAAAAACAAAAGCTCGCAACTAAAAACTGACAGCTGTTAGCCGGTTGGTTTATTTTTATGTTGTGCAGTGGTTTCGATAATATCTAAAATCGATTATAATTGTAGTTCTAATATATAATCGATAACAATGAATTTTATGATCATAAAATATTTTGTTGCATTTTTCCGGTTTCAAATTTAATTCCGACAGCATTGGATGCTGTGACGGACATTTTTATAATATAACAATTTTGATTGAGATAATTATGAAACTTGGGTTTAATATCTACAGTCTAAATATGTTCTTATATTGCTTAACTTCGCCTGCGAACATTCAAACATGTGCATAAAAAATTTATTATTGGAAAATATTTTTACTTAATCCGCGTTAATTGCACTGCATTCCTTTATTCATAAATATTTTATGTTATTCTCATAAAATATTTATTATTCATAAATTGAAATGAATTAATATGGACAAAACACATCCATACGGCCATTTTACTACTGCCCATATAGCTTATCAGTGGATTCTAACCCAAAATTATTTATAGAAAAGGCAAGAGTTTTATATGTCATTAAATTAGCACAACAAAAGTAGCAAAACGACAGTAAACTATACGGCATATTTACCAATTTATGATTATAATTTAATAATTGTTTTTACACTAAAAATGTAATTTACTGAATAAATAAAAATAGTTTCATAATGCTTACTGTGGTTCTGTACACAATTTTTTGTTTGTTTACAGCAAAACTGTATTAGTTGAATATAACTTCCAATTAATTAATTTGGCTTGAGATATAAGAGTTTTTTAAACAAAGTTTGGGATAAAATGCACTATATGATCTATATGAGGAGGTGTGAAATGGCTTTCCCCACAGTTATACATATAAATTTTTTAAAACTAAATATTTTATAAGCATTTCATATGTATGTTTAAAGGATTATAGCACAATTAAAGCAGATTGAATGAAAACAAATAAACCACAGAAATGCGATCTCAAAATAATGCTCTACTATACTTTAGAGTATTATTTTAGTGGACAAAAACAAGAAGAGATACTTAAAGGGTCCGCCATCCAACGTTTTTTTTTCAGTGCTTAGTTCATAAATGGTAACACTAAGCTTAGATAATTAGTTTTATCCTTCCGCTGATCGAATATGGTTGTATATACGCTTGAACAACGCTGGGAAATATTGCGTAATTACTTTGAAAATCATGTTAATGTTGCAGAATATGTGAGAAAATTGCGTACAGATTTTGGAAGAAGAGAAGCACCGCCAGCTCCCTTTGTTCGTTATCTTGTAAAAAAAGTAAAAGAAACTGGCATCCTCATCGATAAAACAAAGCATGAAAAGCCTAAAACAGTGCATACACCCGAGAATATTGCTGCTGTGGCAGAAAGTGTGCATGAAGCGCCGTCAACAACACTTCACCGTCGTTCTCAACAATTGAATATTTCAGAGACACCATTGAGACGAATTTTGCCTAAAGACATTGGTATGACGCCATAAAAAGTCCAATTGGTTCAGGAGTTGAGCCAAGTGACAATCCAATGCGTTTTTGCTTCGCTAATTGGGCCTGCGATCAATTTACAAAAGAAGCCGATTTTGCAAAAAAAATCATCTTTTTAGATGAAGCTCATTTTGATCGTGGCGTGAATGTTAGCAAGTAAAGTTGTCGCATTTGTGGCACAGAAAACCCGCACGCATACATTAAAAAGCCGACGCACCCAAAACGAGTCACTGTTTGGTGTGGATTTTGGTCCAGAGGCATAATTGGGCCATTTTTCTTCGAAAATGAGCAAGGAATGATCGTTACAGTCAATGGCGATCGTTATCGGGCCATGTTGAACGTATTTTTGTTCACAAAAATTTAAGAGGAGGACATTGGCAACATTTGGTTTCAACAGGACGGCGCTACGTGCCACACAGCCGAAGCTACACTCGATGTTTTGCGCCCTATTTTTGAAAAACAAAAGTTATTTGGCGGACTCTTTATTAAAATCAATGCTTCGTTAGGTAATGACGGTTATTATGTTTTTAAGTAATTATCACTTTATGGTTATGACATTAAAAACTAATTAGTCTAATTAATTGCTCTCATGTGTATTATTTTAATTGTTAAATTTTTTATCCTAAGTTTACACGCAATGCGATAATAATAGCAAAAAAAATCCAAATTAAACATTGACAAACAAAAACTAATTAAAATTTACCGCTTCAAAATTAAAGTTAAGTCTAATAGTTTTTTTCTTATAAATCTGGTCACTTCACCTTTAATTCGTTATACCTATGACATAAATTTATAAACGAAATTACTACCTACTAACGCTTGATAAAGCAAAATTACATTTGAAATAAGTAATAAGAAAATAAAGACAAAGTCAATGCCTTCGAAAGCGTGTAACTTTATATGATTTGGCACGGAGGCTAATTAAAAAAAAAAAAAAAACAAAATTCAATCAAATCAGAGAAAAAATAAAATCATTAGCATTTATTTTCTAATTTATCACAGATAAAAAACAAATAATTTTTTTTTTTGTATAACACAACAAAACTTGATCTGTGATAATTTTTTTTAATAATAGTTAATTAAAGGTGAAAGGCATTATTATATTATGTTTTTTTTTTTTTAATCTGTGAATGCTTAGAGAAAATAAAAAATATATTCAATTGAAATAAATCACAAAACAAGACGAGTTAGACTGTGATTTTCGGCTGCAATGCAAAAAATTATATTTTGTTGAAATACAGACATATGAAATTTAAAACAACGTATAAAGGGAATGTTTACCTGCAGATTATTAAAAACAGAAGGCCTATAATATTTTAAAACTAAATCAAAACGTTTATGTAACCGATACTATAATTTGATGCTATAGAACGTTATGAAATCTTAAGCGTAATTAGAAGTTTTTTGGGTATGATTTTACGTCAACTCGCGTCAAATTAGTTGGGAGTCATAATTTTTTATATTTAGAGGAATAATAGACAGCGTAGTCGAATACTCAAGGTCGAAATTACATAAGGATAATTAAAAAAAAAATAAAAAACTTTTTACTTTAAATCATTTTACTTCTGCAAACAACAAGTTTGCTATCAATACTGGTATTCGACCTTCCGCTAAGAGGACCTTGTATCTATGCTAAAAGCTTTTACTTCTTTAAAAGGTTTCTAGTCATTTAATATCCCTTAAAGTTTTGCATAATATGATATTGTTGCACATCAAAATTATTATTTGCGCTTAGTTTTAGAGTTGCTTTAAATTATTTTTGTTCTTATTTGTATCGGGGTTTTCAACAAAAAGTTTATTTTTCAATTGTGGCAACACCAACATAATGATATTTCTGACATTTATTTTTTTGACGAGTTGGTAGTAGATGCACGAAAATCACATTAAAATAATTAAAATCCACTATGAAAATGGTGGTTCTGTTAAAGTTGCATTTTGTAAAATTTGTGATATTTTCGGATAACATAATCGTCCTTCCGCGACCACTATTAAGAATTTTGTTGTTAAATTTGAGTCGGTCGGATCGTTCAACTGAAAATACCGCAGCCGTTAGCCACAGTGTTGAAGCAGATCCAAATTTGTCAATTCGTCCACATTCTCAAACATTGGGGGTTATGGAAAATCACGACATGGCGAATTTTGCGTAAGGATAAAAATCTTACAGCAATTATTGAGAAGTCTTTTCATGCTAAACGTCTCATTATATAGTGCACAATGCGGTCTGGAGGCGTGATTGAGTCGTTTTTTCTTGTTTCGAAGATAAGGCTGGAAATGCGGTAACGGTCAATGGACCATACTATCGCGAGATGCTAACAACTCAATTTTGTGCTGCTATTTACGACGTGGATATCACTGACATGTGGTTTTATTCGGACGATCTCACATGTCTCATAGTCCATGAAACGATCCATTTAGTGCAGCTGTTTAGTTCTCAGCCATATCGTGTGATTTCACACTACTGGATTATTACTTGTGAGGCTAAGTTAATGATGTTATGTTAACGGTTTATGCGGAGCCAATCGAATCGATTGCAGCCTTAAAATTCAAAATTCTTGATGAAAAGAAACATTACCGCCACTTTGCGAAAAAGTGAATTAAAACTTTGATAAAAGAATCGACATCTCTCACTTGGTCGTAATCAATCGAATCGATTGCAGCCTTAAAATTCAAAATTCTTGATAAAAAGAAACATTACCGCCACTTTGCGAAAAAGTGATTAAAAACTTTGATAAAAGAATCGACATCTCTCACTTGGTCGTAGTCAATCGAATCGATTGCAGCCTTAAAATTCAAAATTCTTGATAAAAAGAAACATTACCGCCACTTTGCGAAAAAGTGATTAAAAACTTTGATAAAAGAATCGACATCTCTCACTTGGTCGTAGTCAATATCGGATATCATTTTTCATTCATAATTTCTAAACTTTTCTCTTCGTAATTTCATTTCGTAATGAAAATAAATTTCATTTCGTAAAACCGTTCAGCTGTATTAATAAAATAAAGGGGTAAAAACAAAAATCACAACAGTTGTTCTCTCTGGTGACATGGTTATTTTACAAATTTCCATCACTATTACCAGCTGTTCCTACAGTTTTTTGTTGAAAAAATAAAAATATTTTTTTCTTAAGAATTTTTAATTAAATATTTTGTGAAGATTTTAAATTTAAATTCACCCTACTTAAATCTCATATTTCTGTAAACGCATTTAAAAACAATTACTTTATTTAATGTGAGTTTCAGTTGATGTGTTTGATTGAACCGATTTTTTAGCCCTGGCTTTAAAAACAAAAATGTGTGTTTTTGCTTAGTTGATTGGCAGGCAGCGAGCATGTATTGTTAGACTACTGAAGATTGTTTTTTGCTGTTTTATAATGTTAAGAATTTATATGTTCTTTTGCAGCACACTTAGACCCAGTTTACATTGTGCAACTTTTGTCGCTGCAACTCGTACTTTATTGTTGTAAATAATGTGAGTAAAGAGAATAGGGGAAGAGAGTAACTCTACCACTATTCTCTTTACACACATTATTTACAACAATAAAGTACGAGTTGCACCGACAAAAGTTGCACAATGTAAACTGGGTCTTACTGATTTACACGTTTGTTAAATTCATTATTTTGCTGTTGTAGCCAGTCAGACGTTTTTTTTTGCCTGTTGATTAATGTGCGTGCCTAATGTCCAAAGTGAAAATCTTTAATGACAGGCGGTACACTTCAAAGTGGTGAGAAAATAAAATTAACAAACTGCGAAGAAACAAACTTATCCTCGGCGCTTTGAAAATTCTTAAATGATTTAGAAAAATTCGTGTTACTCCAAATTATTATTATTTTTATGTTCCATAATATTTCTCCGGCTATAAAATTGTTGATAAGAGTAGAAATATGAGGGAAGTCAAATACTTTATTTAACATACAAAAGTACATAAAAACATGCATGAATTTTAAATATATTTTAACTAACATATTTTTGCGATTAATTTGGATGTCTAATGTTTATTCTATACGCTTAAAGTGTTGTCATCTTTAAAAATAAATTTTTGCAGCATAGAATGTTTAAAATGATAAATATCAGCAGGGTCAAATGATTGTATGAGAGGCTATAAAGTAATAGCGACTTAATAGTTTTCACGATAGTAAATTGATTTTTATAAACATATTTATATTTATTTACATATATATGTATATATATATATATATGTATATACATATATATATATATATATATATATATATATATATATATATATATATTATATATATTTATTTATTTATAGAAGAGGCAGCTGCTTGAATACACTAGAGGAGTTTCTTGATTGTTTCAGTCCAGCACTCAGAGGATGATACTTACTCGTGCAATGCATTGTGCTAAAACTAGGAAATAAGGTGATAGGGGAGGAGGAAAGAGGTAGTAACGTTTGTGGGTTCTCGATTTGAATTTTCCTAAATAAAATATAACAGGAATGACCTCTGTTTTGATAAAAAAAGTTTAATTTTCTCTGTAATGCATAATGCGGCCAATCAACCACAAATGTATGGGTTCTCAACAAAAAGTGTTTTGAACTCAAGAACATGCGAGTAAAGAGAACAAGTTCGATATGTGCTAGTATAGACTAGTACGAAAAGAACACTGAAGATGGCAAACAGCCGAAACCGGTTTGTTCACAAACCAAATTTGACGAGGGTCGACGGAAAACCGTACCCAAATAAAATTAGAACAAGTTCCCTTATTTCATTAGATCACTTACCATTGTAGCAACATTAAAACAGTGAAATACAACCCACATTACGTCGATGCTCTAAAGAATCAATAGCTTAGAAACTCTCCTTCTTTAAAAATAAACTAGGTACCAGTTAATTAGCTTTTTCAAAACTTATAAAAGTTCACAAACCAAATTTGACGATGGTCGACGTAAAATCATACCCAAACTTATAAAAGTTGTTGATTTAACTTATATAGTAAACGTTCATGCTATACTTTGTGAAAAGTTTGGAAAACATCACCAAAAATCGCTGAATAGTATTTTTTTTTTCTCAAGGGTTTTTTAACTACATTTATTAATCTGTTCATTTGTTCTGTAGTGCTCTAATGTTTTCTGAACCCGAATTAAATAGGTACACAAAAATTGGATTCAGCGTAATAATATGTCAACGAATTTTGATACATTTTATACAGACTAATTAGTTTGTGTGAACTGATCTTTCGGTGGTTTATTCCTGGTATCATAATTATTAAGAAGACCTTGCAGTCTTGAGTAAAGTACTCATATATATTATTTTATTTATAATTTACCTAGAACATGCACTCTTATTTGGGCTATACCAATAATTTTTAGCATATAAAATTAGAAATTAAAACGTTTCCGTATGGGCGATGTTATGCGATCTATATAACGGTCGTCCGCCGGGAAGATACACTACCTTGTTTATCATTTTTGATTAAATGTCGACAATTATGAATCATATACAATATCAGATAAATGCCCGCCTCTGTTAGCCTCACTAATGCGAGTTCTTTTGAGCATATTTTTCATTATATTCTCACACATTTTACGCGATATTTCAGTTATTTCCTCACAAAAAGTTGCACAAGCGTTTTTGGTTTGTTTGCATAAACCTTGGTTTTCCCCACTATAAAAAAGGAGCAGTCAAATCAGGCGACCGTGGAGGACAATCAGCATCGTAATTTCTTGAAATAACTTGTTGTGGATAGAGGTGTCGCAATACTTCCATTGTAATCCTGGCTGTATGCGATGTGGTACCATATTGTTAGTACCACATGTTAATCAAGCCCAAAGCTTATCGCTCCCCATTCGCAGTTACCGTTACACCTCCTGACTAATTTGCATGCAAGACTGTCACTTTCAATTGATTCAAAGGTGACTGTTGAATAATTTGAGGGTTTCCTATTCCCGAGAACTGACTATTCTGTTTATTCAGATGTTCATTCAAATGAATATGTGTTTGTCACTAGTTGCGATTTTTTTATAAAAATCAGGGTTATCAAGAGCGAACTCTAGCATCCTATTGGGATATGTACGGCGTCGTAAATAGTCTTGTGGAGGAAGCTCTTGTGTCATTTGAATCTTATTTGAAGACAAGTTCGAATCCATGTACAAAATTGTGGCCAAAGTTATTCTTTGAATACCAAGCTCCTAAACATGGCTTCTAATTTTTTTTTTTAAGGAGAAGTAGCACTTCAGGCAACAATGCCTATTTAGTCAAGTACCGTGCTACATTCTTAAGGAAAGGGATAGAGAATAGATGAAACAGGTGGTGAAAGTAGAAGGATAGTCGGAAATTAACTGCCGTATAAGACAGCACAGCGACCAGTAACTATGCCTTCATCGCTGAGCAGCCACATCGACTGTCAATTTTTATTTTTGTAGTGAAAAAAAAACCAAGATCTTCGTTGGGAATCGAACCCACAACCCCCATACTGACAAGCTAGTACACTATCTACTAGCCTACAGGGGCACCTAATTGATGCTGATGGATAGTTTTAAACACTTTCTTGAGCAGCAGCATTAAGTTTTTCAGGCGATCTTGCAGTACGTTGCTTGTCTCTATCACCTACAGACCGTCTTTTTCGAAATCATTTACTACACGATAAATAGTGCGTTTTACTGGCACATTTTTTTCCCAAAACTTTAACGTAACTTTCTCATCGTCACAGTAATCGATGACAGATTTTGCTAAAATTTTCTAACGATTGAAACTCGTTGGTTTATCGAATGTTTCTCCATGATAAATTTACCACGTGTCTACTTCACGACTGCCAAATATTAACTGTCTTGCCTAGTGCTTACCTAAATGGGAGCAAAGCGAAATAGTATACCTTCCCGGCGGACACCCTGCTATCCTATAATTTATAAACTACACTGATTGTGTTTAACTAAATGAATTTTAACAAAAATTATACATTTTAAATTTTTCATAGATTATTTGGGTTGATTTAAATTTAACAATAATTCATTGCTTTCTTTTTGTAGCTTTGAGGGCCGTATGATCTCAAATTAAAGTTTGATATATATAAAATCATAAGAAAACCCGCAATTCAAGTTTGGGAACTAAAGACTTAGTTGATACGTGTCCACTGTGCTTCACTGTTTGATGCTATTTACAGAATAATAAATAAAAATCTACTAAGTAAACACTTTAATAATAAAGGAAAATAAACTTTTAAATAACAATTGTTATAAACTTTAGTACAGAAAACATCTATTCATGTCTTTTCTTCTTGTTTCTTTTTCTTTGCAGGTTTGTATTACCAACATCACCCAGCCGAATACGAGTAAGAAAAGTTAAAAAAAAATAACAAAAGTTAAAAACAAAGTATTTACAAGAAGTAATACTTTTTAAGCTCATTTAATTACAGTTTTATCGCGCTTAATTACGAGTTTTTGATTACAGTGTTTGCTATAAATTTTTTTGCTTTTTTTATTTTATCAAGTTTAGTTTTCGAATAGTTTTTCTCTTTCTTCGCTCAACATGTCATGTACTACTTCTTCTTCGCTGTACTTGAAATGAAGGAAAAAAACAAAAGCTATGCTAAAGAAAGAAAGAATGTAAAGTTAAGCATGGTTTAACATCGACTAATTCATGTAGAAAAATTAGATATACTTTTTTGTATTTTGTGGTTTTAATATAATTCCCAGTGTGCTTCAAGGACAGTGGAGTTAGATAGTTTGAATATAGCCACAATAACAGCAGTTTTATTAATGCACCTTTTGAATAACTTTCAACCTGAATCATATTGTTACGAAGATGATTTGTTAAGTTTAAGAAGGAAAATAATTATCAGTAAAAAAAGTAAACGAACAAGCTGCATAGTGTTCTAAGGAATACGTTTATAAGAAATTCTACGAAATAAGATAAACAACAGAAAACAAAAACAGCTAATACAAAAACAAAGTCAAATTTACTCCCAGTACCAATATCGGATTTTCCCAAAGCGTTGACCCGGCCCTATTTAAGTCTGGTTCTTACGTTTGGTGTGAGCATGAGATCTTTTCACAGACACTGATTATTTACTTTCCTTAAGCTCTGTTATATCGTTAATAACACTTAATTAGAATATGAATCTATTGTTAAAAATCTATATGATCAAAGTAGCAATGTTTACCACAATGCTTCAACAAATATTTTTTATTATAAAATCACCCACCGCCACCCTTAATTTGAAGGAGGTTTTAATTTATAGAATTGCAACTATCTGTTGCTTGCTTCTTCGATCTTAAATATTGTTACGAAGATGATTTGTTAAGTTAAAAAAAAAATAATTCTCAGTAGAAAAGTAAACAAAACGACTCACTGTGTATTTAAAAAACCGCACAATTTCTACGAAATTTTATATACGCAAGACAACAACACCTTTATAAGAAATTCTACCAAACAATAAAAACAATAGAAAATAAAAACAACTAACACAGAACAAAGACAAAACACAGAGCCACGCAGGCGCCTAAACTGAATGATAATAACAATAACAATATGGGGTAATGTTAAAGCAGAATATTCATGTATATGCAAGTACCGCTTAAAACAACTATTTAAGCACCAATTGCTGGGCAACTGACTTAATTCAAGTTGAGTTTTTAGTGAGTAAAGACGGCAAAGTTACCATCGTGTTTATTTTGTGTGTATTAAAAGTAAATAAATCGTTTAATTTAATTTAAAACTCTAAAGTGCTGTGTTGTTATTTTGTATAAAAAAGCTTAATATAAAAAAACTTTTATTAAAAAGAATAAACGTAACAATATTTTTTGTAAAAAAATATTATAATATATGTGAGGACGGTGCGGTGTAATATATGTGTGAAGGTGCTACAAGAGAAATAAAGTAGGTATCTTCTCTAATAGTGAAATTGCCGATATGAGCTATCTAGTATAATCCGCAAAAAACTAAATCATTTAGTCAGTACCAACAACGTTACTATATGGTGACTTTTTGAACACGCTGAAGTAGATAGCAATCAAAGGGCAAACTAATTAGTTAGAAGAGAAAAAGAATAGACCGATGTCTTTGCTCGTGTCATTTTCCGAAGTAAGGATTAAGAGCACCGGGAATAATCAGTGGGTTAACCTTGTAAGGTTAAGACATCCCAAGCTACTCCTTGTAATATGCGTGATAAGATTACGTCAGTAGCTGTGTAAACTATAACCCTACGGTGGATCGAATCACTGTGGGTGTTACGTAGCGTCACCCTCGCCCTATGAAGCCGTCGGATATCTATATCCTTTTGTCGCTCCTAGTTACAACTTCGAGAGCTCGAGGCAGGCCGCCACCTCCAATCCTTGCTGAATAGTTATAGACTATCCAACTCCTGGTAAAGAACACATAACAAGCATGCTCAGTGGACGTAGATCCAATGATGATCCCTGTGTTACGTCAATAGTGAATGAACCTGCGAAACCACAACCATCACGATGCTTCCGAAGGGCCAACCTCAACAATCAGTAAGATAACAGCAAAAAGGCTGGGGTCTGGGGCTTACTGCCTCCCGTGGAAATAACATGGAGTTGTCCGGTTGGCTCCTTAGAGGACTGGACTCCCTTTTTCCCCCGGTGACACATGTAATAATGGTGAGATTCCATCAAGATATATCAATGTGCTCCCGAGGGGGATTGCTTGGGATATATGACCATCATCACCTCTGAAATTTTATGCCTCTAAGTTAAAGTAATTATAGAAAAAGGTCTTTAGGTAAATCATTAAGAGCAAGGCCGGGTATAGATATGGTGACTACGACGAAGATACTGCAAAGCATAAAATATTAAACTAGCTTAGCAAGCACATTCTGGAAGATGGGAGTCTACCAACACTAGATCGCAATTATGAGATTCTGCAGAAAATTGGATTTAGATGAGGTGCTACAGCACAAAAAGAGATTTTTTGGACGCAGTGTGTTATTTCTTATTTTTTTATTTTAGTCTGTTCCATTTTAATCTCCAATATATCTCGTTTGTTCTATTCTATTTTACTCTATTCTATACTAATCAATTCCATAAGGATTTTTCAACAAAATAAAATAAAACCAAAAATTTTGATTAAAATGTTTAAAAATTTTATTCTATAACGAAGGGAAAAGTTCAGCAATTATAAATGGAAAATGATATCCTGCAAATATCCACCACGACCTCGCAGACAGATTTTAATTTTTTCATCATAATTTTTAATCACTTTTTGGCAAAATAGACCTTCTGATTCGTTAATCACATTAAGGATTTTGAGTTTTAAGGACCATTTCGTTGAAACCACATATTAGTCATATCCCCAAAATGAAATTGTTTGCCCAGTCACATCTCCAGACTTCATAGCGTACCATACCGTGACATGAAAATGTTTCTCAAAAATCGCTCTAGAGTTTTCAGAAGCACAAATGCGGCAATTTTGCTTGTTGACCTACTTTGACAAATCAAAATGGTCTTCGTCTGAGAATTAATTGAGCGAATATACGGCGAATGTGAATCGTCGGGCGGCTTCAATTTCTGCACCAGTTCCATCTTGTAAGGCTTCAAAGTTAAATTCTAACGCAAAAATGGGCTATGTATAATTATTTTAGTTCCTTTTTTTTAGTTCCCAGTATTTATAATTTTTCCCACTGTTCTCTCTTAGTGTTGGTGTTAAGTTTATTTTTTGAAAAGTTCAAACTTTAAATTTATTATATGAATAAAAAACCTTTTATCCCCCAGAAAATTAAATGTAATTTGATATCTTACAATTTGCTACTTATATTTCAGCTTCGTTATATAAATTTAGGATACAAGATTTGCAGCAAACAAACAACATATTGAGTTGAATCTACCACTTCTTTTCCCTGATTTCTTTTGCTTAATTCATGGTTAACATAAACGCCGTTTTAAGTTTCAGCATTGAAGTTGAGGAAAAATAAAGGTGGAGCCAAAGAGGTTTTCCTAAGATAACTTACAATTACTTAATTGGTTTAAGTTGTAGTCTTACCGAACGTAATAATGGTAGTAGTAGCTTAACACAAGTATAAACTACTGCTACTTTTAGTAACTTCTTGGCAAATGAACGTAGTAGGCTAACCAAGAGATTGTGCCATAAAACACAAAATGTATTTATCTCATTGCAGATTTGATGTCTGCTGAATGCGTATGTTCATAGTGTGTCTTGATGCTTGGTAGAATTCTAGGTTGGGGTAAATTACTAATATACAACAACATAAGTTATCAATTTTAATGGCAATTTGGCTTGCAAATATAACAAGCATTAATGACCGACAGACACACTTGACTGACAGTTAAATATATGTATGTAAAGCTTAAGTCCGTATACAAAAGGAAAAAAGTTCTTAATCACGCATATCTACATGTTTGTGAAACCATGAAATTTTGTTGCTCACACAATTCTCTAACTGACCGTAAAAACCATGGGAATTTGTAGTTTAGAAAATTCTCCAACTGACCATGAAATAAAGCTTTTTTAAGAATAAAAAATGTTGTAAAACAATATTTTTTATAAAGGCGGTGTAAAAATTATTTCTTATACGCACGATGAATGCTTTAACAACTTGGGTTTTTAAAAAAATATTTTTTTTCTTACAATTAGGTATTAGATATTATTTGCCAATTTAAGTTCTTTAACAGCACAAAATCGTTGAAGAAGTAACTTTATAGAGCTTCTTCATTAGCTAAAAAAAATTGTGCGTAGCTAAATCGCTCTGCACCACAATCATAAAATTAAAGCATAAACTTTGCAAAAGTAAGCAAACTAAAATCACAGACTGTGTTCTTCCTAATACAGTAACATAAAATAACAAATTAATAGTCATAATCAATAATAATTTATTAAAGTTTTAGTTGATAAATCTCAGTATTTAGTCTAAAGTAACGTCATCTAATATCTTGCTGCCTTAGTCCCCAATTTATTGATAGACATATATAATTCTCATATTCGCTCCTCTAATGACAGTGTTTCTTATTCTGCCAGAGGCGAAGATGAAACAAGAAAAACAAAAATATACTTTATTTATAAATTTAATAAAGACTACAAAGAAAAAGGTTTTTCTACCTCTTAAAAGTTTTCTTTGTTTTCATACTAAAAATTACTTAATTTTCGAACTAGCTTCGTTAAGTATTTAATTAATAATCAACACGATATTTTGTAATTAAATTTAATAAATTATACCTTTAATAAAAAAACAGAAAACAAAGTGGCAATTTAATTAAATAAATAATAGAATTAATTAAACATTTAATGCAATTTGAATACAAACTAAATAAAAACTTTAATAGATGTAAAGAGCTTCCTGTGCATTAAATCTTGTAAAGCGCTGCACAACATCCGATGCCGTAATAAATATACTCATTAGTTTTACACGTAAATTTCTCAAAACGCCGACAAAAAGTTTGTTTGGCAACAACATGATAGTTTTGACATTTAGTTTTTTGACGTATTCGTAGCAGATGCATTGGCAATCGTCACAATGAGTTTAATTTTATACGAAAATCGCGTTAAACTAATTAAAATCCACTATGAAAATGGTAGTTCTGTTAATGGTTCGCAAAATTCGTGATATTTTCTGACACCGCTATTAAAAATTTGGTCGTTATATTTGAATCGACAGGTTCGATACAAAATATCCTAATACCAATATGGGTTTGATCGGGTCGTCCAACTGAAAACATCGCAACCGTGAGCCAGCGTGCTGAAGCAGATCCCAATTTGTCAATTCCTCGACATTCTTAACAATTTTGGTTATCAAGAACAACGACATGGGGAATTTTGGCGTAAAAATTTGATTTTGAAGCCTGCAAGGATTCAACTGGTGTAGGAATTGAAGCCGACCGACCATTCATATCGCTGTAGATTCGCTCAATTCTTTCAAAAACAACCACCATTATTTTTTCAGACGAAACCCGTTTTCACTTGTCAGGGTATGTCAACAAATAAAATTGTCCCACTTGGGCTTTTGAAAATCTTAGACCGATTACTGAGAAGCCTCTCCATGCTCAGCATGTCACTGTATGGTTCGCTGTTATCTGGAGGCGTGATTGAGCCGTTTTTTTTTGTTTGACGATGAGGCTGGAAATGCAGTAACGGTCATTTATAACGCTTACGCGAAATGCTAACAACTTAATTTTGGCTTATTATTGACGGTGTGAATATCACTGACATGTGCTTGCACCAGGACGGTGCCACATATCATACTGCCAATGAAATTATCAATTTATTGCAAAACCAAATTTCCCGATCGCATAATTGCACGACAATGAACAGTTAAGTGGCCAGTCAGATCGTATGATTTAACACCACTGGATTATTTATTGTGGGGCTATGTTAAGGGCAAAGTTTATACGTAGCCAATCGAATCGATTTCATCCTTAAAACTCAAAATCCATGATGCATTGATGAAATAGGACCACCACTTCGCCAAAAAGTGATTAAAAACTTGGATGAAAAATTCGACATAATTATTGAAATTTTATTTGGGTACGGTTTTCCGTCGACCCTCGTCAAATTTGGTTTGTGAACAAACCGGTTTCGGCTGTTTGCCATCTTCAGTGTTCTTTTCGTGCACTGAAGATGGCAAACAGCCGAAACCGGTTTGTTCACAAACCAAATTTGACGAGGGTCGACGGAAAACCGTACCCAAATAAAATTGGAATTAACCCCGTCGGAAAAGCCAAGCACATATATAATTATTGAACTTTTCTCTTCGTAATGCAATCAACATTTGAAACATCTTAATCTAATTTTTTTTTATTTTGTTTTAGATAACAAACTTCTTATTAAAAGACCCTTTGGAAGAAATTGTTAGAAGCTTACTTTTATCATAATTTTCTCTATGAATAATACTGGGAACTAATTTCACAGTATTCAGTTTTTAGAAGAAATCAAGACTTTAGCATTTAGTTGAACAAATTTTTCTTATCCGCAAGTCGAAAATATTACTGAAATTTAGATTGTCGAAAAGTGCTGATATGAAAAATTTTTTCGCAGAATTATTTCAGCTGTAAAACGACATAATCATTATAATTCGTCTACCAAATGTCTTCAGGTGGAAAGCTAACCTTGGTGTATATGGCTAACCTTATGATATTCAGTATCATGATAACCGAAGAAATCTTTCATTCAGTTGGGTAGTTCTTAAAATAAACAGGCAATAAGTGGATTAAATTTTGGAGTACTCTAAGGCCACCCGATTTCTTGCTGCTTAAATAAAAGAGGTGCAGGTAGCTCAATTATATTAGTCGATATTTTCGAATTGAGCAAAATAATTAATTTTTTGATTTATTTTTATGACACTCATAACATTGCGCTATAGCAGATATTACTGGTTGTGATTAATAATGTTACGTTTATTTCTTTTAATAAACGTTCTTTAATTGCAGAATAATATCACAGTACTTTAGAGTTTTCAATTATTTACCTTCAATTCACACAAAATACACAGGATGGTAACTTTATTATCTTTACTCACTGATGACTCAACTTAAATTTATTCAGTTGACCAATAAGTGGTGCTTATATGGTTGTCTTAAACGGTTCTCGTATATACAAGAATATTCTATTTTAGCACAACCCCATATTGTTGTTATTATTATTATTATTGTTTTCTGTTGTTTATCGTAATTGGTAGAATTTTTTACTAGCATGTTATTTTTGTTTTGTGTGCCAAGATTTCTTAGAAAACTATGCATTTTGCAAAATGCTCTTTTTTTTCTTTTAAAACTTAATAAGTCATGTTGTATTAGCAGAACTAGATGCATCAGCCAAATTAGTCTACTAACACGTTTTATTAGGCTTTGCCCTATATCAATGTTAATTACAAAGTATTATGAGATGTCGCAAAATGTGTATTAACCCTGACTAGTGTAGTCAGTTATGGCATTTTTTCGTCAAGAATAGCAATGAAAATTCCTTTAAGGCGATGAAAATTTTAGAATCCCAATTGGAGAGATAATTACTGGAAAAAAGATTAAAAACTTTGCAACTTTATATCACAATTATAAAGTTGAATAAAAGTGTGTATATTTCGGCAAATTAAGTTAAATTTTTTCGCCCACAAAGTACTTATGTGTAATAGGGGGAAGTACTTTCTTTCGCAAATAGATTCATTCATTTTATAACAAAGTACCAAAAAGCCTTTTCAGTCTTTAATAGCAAAATTGCAAAAATGACTTCAATCTTATACATTGGCCTATTTTTTAGTTTTCTTTATTTCTATTATTTTGTTATCCTTTTAAAAAGTATATAAAATCAATGAACTCATTATTCTTGTGAAAAGCTTTCTTTTAGATTGACGTAATCTCTGCAGTTTTTATGTTTCATGATAAATAACATCAATAGTATGAATTTTTATCTTAAAATTTTTATATTAATAAAAATATTTTTATGTATAGAGTGACATTTGAGCTGTTTAGGCGATATTAGTCACGACATTTGGCGCGAAAGGTAAAACAGCGGCAACAATCTTTAATTTTACAATATTGTACTGTTTTCTGGCTTCTGCAAGTAGAGATCTTGTGATGATATTATAAATATTTGAATATTTAACAAAATCCTTTTGCATTTTTTTTGGATCCGGGTCCTTGTTAGCTTTTATTCCCTAAACGCAACCATATGAGTTTCCATGAATATAATAAAATCTAAATTTGAAAACGAAATGGAGAACCAAAATCCCTGTAGCTCGCATTAGGAAAGTTAAAAAATACCGCGGAAAAGCGGAACTTTTCAAACTGTAACTATGGTTATCCTTTCGGAACGTTTATACATATTGACAACAAAACTATAACCCGATAGGCAGCTTAGTACATGTTGTCAGAATATGTGATAAGAATTAATAGATTTTGGTAAAATTGAAACTAAGGTTTTCCCTATAGACAAAAAATGTTTTATTAAACTCTGAATTTTTAATATTCCGAAATGCAAGCGGCAGTAGTCTATTTTAATGAAATTTACATTTATATATCCCCTTGAAAAATATAAATTAATTCGCTAGTTTGAAATGACATTGTCATCTGATTTAAACTACTTCATATCAAGTTCACGATATATCTATCTGGTATTAATTCATATTAAAATATTTAATATCATAAATCTCCTTCTCAACCAACCGTCTTTAATTAAAATTTATCTTTCATTTCGTTGCATTAATAAGCATTTGTCATATATATTATATGGTGATTTATTGATTGAATTTATCTCTATAACTTTATTATTTTAGCGAGTAAGGACTAAATACATATTTTCTCACATTTATACTCACTTATATAGCAATCGTTATTTGTCTATCTCCACGTATTCATAACAGTTATTTTTTGTTTTTGCTGATGCTTTTCAATTATTTTATTTTTAAATAATTACATCTGTATGACATTGTAATGCATACTCATCATGGGTTTGTAAATCGCAACATTTATATCAATTGTCTTGATTGTCACTATTTTTCATTTTGCAGTAGTGAATGAGTGGGTGTGTGCTGAACTAAATGAAGGATGTTAAAAATTGCTTAAAGTGTTAATTGAATATAATAAAAGGCGTTTAATCTACATATTTTAAAAATTAAAATCTTACAATTTAAGGCAAGTTGTAAAGTAGTTTTCTAAAATAAGGTCCGTTTATCATAGAGCTTTTAAAGCAGAATACAAGTTACTTAAGCCAGTAGGTGAAACACAAGAGCTGCAAGCAAAATCGATAGTTAAAGCATGTGAAGTAAAACATTTTTATTAAAATAAAACATATTTGAAGTCTACACATAGCAGTTTAATTTTGGATCTCCAGTGTTTTTTAAGAAGCTTGGTTTCTAAAACAAAATAAAACAGAAATTTAGAATAAGATGATTTAAATTTGTATTATTTTACGAAGAAGAAAGTTCAGCAATTATGAATGATAATGTTTTCTTTCACCAGAATTTTTAATCACTTTTTGGCATAATGGCCGTCCAATTTCGTTAATCACATCACGGATTTTGAGTTTTAAGGCTGAAATCGATTCGATTGGCTTCGTATGAACTCTGTTGTTTACATAGTCCGACAAAAAAATAATCTAGTGGCGTTAAATCACACAATCTGGCTAGCCGCTCAACTGCTGATTGTCCTGAACTTATGCGATCGTTTCATAGGCTGTGTGACATGTAACCGTCCTGGTGTAGCCATGTGCCAACGATATCCACGTCGTCGATAATAGGCCAAAATTGAGTTGTTTGCACCTCGCGATAGCGTGATCCAATGACCGCTACCGCATTTCCAGCCTTATAATCGAAAAAAATAACCCAATCACGTCTTCACGCAACGTAGCACGCCACACAGTGGTTTTCAGAATCTCAAATGCGGCAATTGCGCTGACATGTGAAAATGGACTTTGTCTGAAAAATTAGCCGGTTGCTCCTGAGTGAGCTGAGTGAATTTAAGGCGATATGAATGATCGGTCGGCTTCAATTCCTCTACCAGTTGTAACTTGTAAGGCTTCAAAGTCGAATCCTTACGCAAAGTTCGCCATGTTTTGGATAACCCCAATTGTTGAGTGCGGTGACCCCCCAGGGGCATATAAATATGGTCTTTATAGAATATTCCACTATCTAGACTCAGTGCAACTGGGGTATAAAGGGAGCCCAGTCCCCTGAAGACAGGCAGGTGGTCAACTGGAAGCTCCACTTTATTTCTACGGGGATCAGTGACCCGCAGAGTTCATTATTTGTCTCTTTAGACTTATAATAGTTCTCTGGCTGATCATTGAGGTTGGCCCCTATATGGGAGCATCGTGGTGGTTGTGGTTTTGCGGCCCCATATCAGTCTATGGTTCTATGGTGGCCAGGATCATCTCGCTGTTAATGACACCCTAAGTGAATGATCCAGTCCAGTGAGCATGCTTGACATGTGTTCTGGACAGGAGTTAGAAAGTCTCCAACTCTTTAGCAAGGTGTGATAGTTTGCAGACCTGCCCTGGAATTATTCAAGTTGCAACTAGGTGGTTCTGTTGTTTAGAATTATGTCTTCGGCTATCTAGGACGTATGTATAACGTTCCAAATTATACAAAGTGGTTTGTCCACCATCTGATTAAGACTACATAGTCAGGCGCGGATGTAAAACAAATCACACTCTGTGTTGAGTGCGGTTCAGTGTGAACTCCGATATTTTTAGTTGAACGACCAGGTCGAACACGCGTTGATGTTCACACATTTTGTATCAAGTCTGTCGATAAATTTATTAATATCGGTCTCAGAAGAACGATTATGTTGTCTAAAAACATAACGAATTTTAAAAAATTTTACTTTAACAGAACCACTAATTTCTTTACAACATCTAATCATAGATAGTATTCAATAAATCTATACAGACTAATAAAATCTTTACAAATTCTTCGACTTGACACTGCATTTGAACAAATACTTCGGAAGAACTTTAAGTACAGTGGCTTAACCCGCAAATAACAGAACGAAGATGAACTGCAGACTGCCAAGTTTAACCTCGTAAGCAGAAAATTAGAATTATTTTTTCAACCGATTCAATATGGTTACTATGCACGTTATATTGTGGATCTCCTATTACTGAACAATAGTCCAAAATTGGGCTCACAAGTGGTGTGTGTAATTGTTTTGCAATATGCTTATTTGTGGACTCTTTAGCCCACCTTTTAATGAACGCAAGTACATGTCTATTCTTTTTAACAGTCACATGAATATGAGATATAAAAGTTAACTTAGTGTCCATTAAAAGTCTCAAATTCAAAATGTTAGCCACCAGTTGTAACCGATTTTTTCCTAAAAAGAAGTGAGTATGATAAAGTTTTTTATCGGGAAACAAATACACTTGTATTTGAGTAGGTTTAATTTCATTAAGTTTATATCGCACCAACTTTAAAACAATAATAATTGATCGATAGATTAACATAACACGATTTGTGTACGTTAGAAAGCTGGAGTAAAAAGTGAAAATTAAATTGGCTTAACATGACTGCCTCGGGGTACTCCAGAAAATGCTGATATATCTCTCGAGGTGTTGTTTTTGAATAGGATACGTTGTGTCCAATCAAACAGATATGATGCAGTCAATTTAAGGGCATTCGTAGTGAAATCCAACAAGCTTAATTCATGCAAAACAGGTTTTTGATTAGCTTTCTCGGATACTTTTCTAAACTCCGTGTAAGGAGCATCAGTTTGCTCATCTTTAATTCGTTACATTACATATTGTAGTAAAATGCAATATGCTGGTAATAGTTGAACTGTTTTTGCGGAAACAAAACTAAGGAAGTGTGATGGCGGAAATAATCCAATAGAAGTTTTTTTGAAGAGCTTAAGGTGTTATGCTCAGATTTGCAATTCCTCTGTAATTTAAATATTCGACTACCAGATTTAAAAAGGGAAATAATATATGATTCTCTCCAAAATTAAGAAAAATATCCATCTTTTAGGAAAATATTGTTCGAAGCTGCCAATGGAGTTGATAAGCTTTCAGTACAAGTAATTAATATAGATCGGACAACACCATCAGTTCCATCACTAATGGAAGATTTTAGACTTTTTAAACCACGTAAAACCTCATCAACGGAAACGAAAATAATTTTTTTACAGTGAATATGGATATTCATGGTTATTGGCTATGATATTCACAATATGCGGTATGACATTTTTTTGAATCGGCTGTACTGGTCATTGGCTGCTGTTATCATAGTTAATCGGTATAAACAAAAAGAGTAAGGCGGTTGCAATTAATACAAAATCGAAAGTAGAGAACATTTTATGCGATACATTCGTCACGTTATGCCCACCTTAAAATACAATATTGGTTAAGTTATATATTAAAGTGTGATAATGTATCATACAAAGTTATTTTAAATTTTATAATCAACTTGATTTTTATCAATTTTGTAAAACACAATGAGGTTTACTTTTTACAATAGGCTCGTTTTTAAACTCACGGGTTTCATTTTGTATTAAATGTGATAGAAATAAAATGGAGTGTTACATCAGATGTGGCCAATGTGGACAATTCTCACTTGCTTTTGTCCTCTTAAAAATCTAATTCAAATTTAAAGACTTGTATTATAGTGCTAAAATCCCATAAAATTTTAATTATATTAGAGTTGCCATTTTTTAACTTTCATAGTGTTAGGCAAAAATTTATAAGTTTATAAGACTATGCCTATATGGCGTCGTCAACTGCATCAACTACATGGCGTGCAAAAATATTATTTCTTTGTTAAATATAGAAATTTTTTAATGAAAAAAATATTTAATATGTCCGATGACTCTGAATAAATTTTGTTGATGAAATTGTGTACTTTCATCGCTTTTCGTTAATGACAACTTTTATTGTGTACTTAGTTATAAAATTATCCAAAACTTTATTGGCGTATTAACTAAATAAAATTCAAACATCCTTTGGATGGGTATTAACGCAAAGAATAAAATTTGTAGCCACAGTTCTGTATAATTTTTAGACTTGTAACAGGACTTGCATTGTCATTAGTAAATAAATAAAAGATTGTTGTCAATACTTTCTGTCTTCGCTGGCAAGCGCTTTAAAGCTTAAGCTACTTTAAGTCGATAAATTAATTTAATTGTATATAATTTTACGTCATCTCGCGTCAAATTTGGTTTGTAAACATACCGGTTTCGGCTATGTGCCATCTTTAGTATTCATTTTTCTCTATAGTCTAACTCCAAACTGTCAACTTAAATTCAATAAACTTAAAATAAAACATCCTCAGACGGACACACGTACCTGGTTAATAATAAAAGATGGAAATGTTAAACACTAGCCTCGCGTTAAATGCCAGGTGGCGGGCATTCTACCTACATGAATAGATACGACCTTGATAAAAGAACTATCTAAGATCGAATAATGACTCACATGTACAGACCTGTGCAACTGGGAGAAAAATGGAGCCCAGTCCCTGAAGTCAGCAGGCGTACAACTGGAAACTCCACTTTATTTCCACGGGAATCAGTAAGCCGCAGAGTTCGTTATTTGTCTCTTTAGACATTTAACTGTTCTCTGACTGATTATTGAGGTTGGCCCCTATATGGGAGTATCGTGGTGGTTGTGGTTTCGCGGCCCCATATCAGGTTTGTTGTTTAATATGGTGGCCAGGATTATTTCGCCGTTAATGACAAACTAGGTGAATGATCCAGTCCAGTGAGCATGCTAGATATGTGATCTGGATAGGAGTTGGAAAGTCTCCAACTCTTAAGCAAGGAGTGATGATTTGCAACCCTGCTCTGGAATCATCGAAGTTGCAACTAGAAAGTTCTGTTGCATAGAATTATAGCTTCGGCTTCCTAGGACGAGCATGACGTTCCAAATCATGCAGTGGTTTGGTCCACCATCTGATTAAAGCTTCATGGCCAGGCGCAGATGTAAATCTAATCACACAATTGTAGGCTGATTTCCGCCATTTTTATTCCAAGATGAGATTGGAAATGCGGTAACGATCAATGGATCACGCTATCGCGAGATGCGAACAACTCAAATATTGGCCTATTATTGACGACATGGATATGACTGATATGTGGTTTCAACAGGATGCCGTATGTCACACAGTCAATGTCCCGACCAATTTAGTGCACTCCAAATTTTCCGATCGCAGAATTGCACCACAATCAGCAGCTAAGTGGCTAGACGAATCGTGTGATTTAGCACCACTGGATTGTTTTTTGTGAGGCTATGATGTTAACGACAGAGTCTATACGGAGCCAACCGAATCGATTTCAGACTTAAAACTCAAAAATCGTGATGTGATCGACATCTTTCAGTGTGGTAGTGGTAGATATCATTTCATTCATTTGTTCATAAGTGCCAAACTTTGCTCTTCGCAATACAATTAAAATTTGATTCATTCTAATCTAAATTTGTTGTTTTATTTGGTTTAAGAAAACAAACCTCGTTAAAAAATCCTTTAGATTCCTCATAGTATTAAATAAGAGTTTCCGTGGCTAGAAAGAGGGTTTTTCGTTTTAAAAAGGTTTTGATTACCAAATCTCGTTCCTAATTTAATCATAATTGAAACCTTTAGTTCTGCTTACATAGTTGCTAACTAAAACAAGCTGTAGCTGCCAGTTATAGAACATACTGGGGTCTTTCGCAAAATGCATGGATATAAAGTGGGAACTTCTGAAACCCTAAACAGGCTTATATACGTAAATATGATTTGAAATCGGCTTTCTGTTTTACTAGAACTAGAATTTACAGCATTTTTAATTCGCCTAAGCAACTCATTTTTAAAGTCGTGCTTACATTAATGATTTATTCTATGGAATGCGGAATAAACTATCGCTTACAATTTCAAATGTCCAACTAAATTTACAACAACAAAAAACAGAATTAATAAAAAACAACATCACAGCTAATAATTACGATAATATCTGAAGTGAAATGCGTAAAGTTTGTTAGAATAATGAACATGCAAAAAATAAATGTCTGTCCTTTCTATTGTCTGTTTGTCTCCATATAGATGTTTTTAAAATTATTGCACACAAACAATGTTGAGTTTATTTGATTTTTTGCATATTCTCACATTTACGCATTTTAAATCAATTTAAATAAATAAATTAAAAAATTAAAATAAATTTAATTGAAAACATTTCAATGGTGTATGCGTGCATGTATGTACATTAATGGCTGTATGTGTGTATATTTTAAATAATTTAATTGTTGATGTAGTGCCAAAGACAAATTTAATTTTATGCAAAAATGCAAAAACAGGCAAAAAATAAATTTTATGGTTTTTATATCATTTGACTTTAACGAGAATCAGTAAAAGTAGTTTTATTTGTGAATTGTCATAAAACCTCTTAAATGTGTGGCATCAAATTGTTTCGCCTTCTAATTATTTATAATTTTGTACATTTATTTCTTTTTTTTTGGTTTTTCTTTAAGACGTTTATTTATTTACTTACAGAGATGGAAAGACTGGCGCAAATCATCTCATTTATTATTTAGTAGAATTATTTATTCAGTTTCACAGATGGAAATGTGTATAAAATATAAAACCTTTTTTTTCCTTCTACTAACTCGTTATTTAATACACCTATTTATTCAAATGTTTATGTTCTTACAGGGGTTTTAAATAAGAAATTGATGATTGAAATTTGTATTGTATTACAAAGAGAAAAGTTTGGTATTTATAAATGAAAAATGATGACCATGCTGACAGATGCCGACACTTTCATCAAAGGTTTTAATCATGAAAAAAATTTGAAGGCTGAAATCGATTCGGTTGGATCCGTATAGACTCTATCGTTAACATCGTATCCCCCCATAAAAAATAATCCAGTGGTGTTAAATCATACAATCTAGCCACTTAACTACGATTGGAAAATTTGATTTGCAATAAATTGAACATTTCTTGGCTGTGCGTGGCACCCTCCTGTTTAAACCACATGTCATTGATACTCACGTCGTCAAAAAAAAAATAGGCCAAAATTAGGTTGTTAACATCTCGCGACAGCGTGATCTATTGATTTTTACCGCATTTCCAGCCTCATCTTCAAAAAAACACAGCCCAATCACGCCTCGAGTCCAAACACGTTGGGCATGCAAAGGCTTCTCAATAATCATTCTAGGATTTTCAGAAGCCCAAATGCTGCAATTTTCCTTGTTGACAGACCCTGACATGTGAAAATGGGCTTCATCTGAAAATATGATTGTTTTAGAAAAACAAACCGGTTGCTCCTAAATGAATTGAGCGATGTGAATAGTCGGTCGGCTTCAATTCCTATACATGTTGTAACTTGTAAGGCCTTAAAGTCAAATCCTTGCGCAAAATTCGCCATATGGTAGTTTTGGAACCCCCCGGGGGCACATATATATGGTATTTGGAGAAAGCAACAACTTAAACCTGTGCAACTGGGGAAAAAAGAGAGCCCAGTCCCCTGAAGTCAGCAGGGGTATAACTGGAAACTCCACTTTATTTCCACGGGAATCAGTAAGCCGCAGAGTTCATTATTTGCCTCTTTAGACTTTCAACTGTTCTCTGGAGTTTGGCCCCTATATGGGAGTATCGTGGTGGTTGTGGTTTTGCGTCCCCATAACAGTTTATGGTTCTATGGTGGCCGGGTTCATTTCACCGTTAATAACACCTACCTGGTGAAATGTTCCCAGATCCAGTGAGAATGCCAGACATGTATTC
This sequence comes from Trichopoda pennipes, assembly GCA_030448955.1. Lineage (NCBI taxonomy): Eukaryota > Metazoa > Arthropoda > Insecta > Diptera > Tachinidae > Trichopoda > Trichopoda pennipes. Next base: position 2,530,195 of record JASKUP010000108.1, on the reverse strand, counting down.
TGGACAGGAGTTGGATAGACTCCACAGTTGTGGTGGTTTTGGATAACCCCAATTGTTGAGAACGTCGAGAAATTGAAAAATTTTGATCTGTTGAACGACCCGGTCGAACACGCGTTGGTATTCGGACATTTTGTATCGAGCCTGTCGACTCAAATTTAATGACCATATTCTTAACAGCGGTCTCAGAAGAACAATTATGTTTTCCGGAAATATCACGAATTTTAGCGAAATGTAATTTATTTAATCAGCTTCAGGGTTGGGAAAGTTGATTTAATTATTGGCATTTACCTTTTAATTTTTTCCTTATTTAATACATTTATTTATGTAGTTCCAAAGTTCGTAAGTTTTTTGAATAAATCTCTCAAATATGTGACACCATAGCGCTTTGCATTCTTTTATTATTATTAAGCGTTCTATTTATTCAGTTTTATTTATTTTTTCTATTACATATTTTGTTTGTTGTCAGTGGTCTTTTTAATGTTATTTAAGAAATTTCTTGTAATTTCAATTGTTCTATATTTTATAACGTCCTTTTTATTCCTAAAAGTATCACACACAATAAGAATTTTCCTCTTCTTATGATAAGCTGCTAGACAAAGGAAAGAAAAGGTTATCCGGCAGAGTTTTTTAATTAACTTCCTGATTTCGTTTATCACAGATACCTAGAAATCCATTCCGAGAGTCATATCTAAAGAAACGGTAGCATGAAAAGCAGCTTCAAATGCATCTGCTGATGACAATATTTTACAAGAATGGTTTACTGCCAGTCACCAGTTTCTTGTTTGCTCACGTATCATGAACATTAACGACATTGCACCGGCTAATAATTTAAAATTGAGTTTTAACTCTTGAAAGTACACGACTTTTAATTATAAATAAAGACCCGTTAAGCCAACTTACATTACATTACTTGTTAATATTGGCCATGTGCCAACGCTAATAATCAGGTGCCCCTGTAGGCTAGTAGGTAGTGTACTAGCTTGTCAGTATGGGGGTTGTGGTTTCAATTCCCAACGAAGACCTTGGTTTTTTTCACTACAAAAAAAAATAAAATTGACTGTCGGTCGGGCTGCTCAGCGATGAAGGCAAAGTCACCGGTCGCTATGCTGTCTTTACACGGCAGTTAATTTTCGACTATCCTTCTAATTTCACCACCTGTTTCATCTCTTCACTATCCCTTTTCGTAAAGAATGTAGCACGGTACTTTACTAAATAGGCATTGTTGCCTGAAGTGCTACTTCTCTTTAAAAAAAAAATGAGGGTGAATGTAAAATTTTACTTTGTCCAATGGAGACATTTAAAAATTTTGCGTTGACATTTCTTTATGGAACACCATTTTTAAGTATAGTAAATCGGACTAGGGCCATTTTTATTTATTTTTTTTTTTTCAGCCTGTATCATTCACCCGCATTTTTCTTTTATATGGCTTAACAGCGAAGATTGAAATATATGTCATGTGAAATAAGTAGTTTTGTCGAGTGTCAAACACTGTGATGTTTTATAATTATTACCACTTTGTGTTCTAATTATTATTATTTTTTTTTTTATATTTTTTATATACAAAAAATTTAATGTGAAATACAGCCCAAAATTTTATAAAGAATAGAATCGGCCATTTCCTAATTAATAATTCGCATTGAGACGATGACAACTCGAAAATATTGACAATTTTCGCATGCGGTAGTATCGTTCAAATATGTACAATTTTTTCATATAAATATTTAATTTATAGATTTGAACGTTAATAAAAAATATATTTAAGCTCGTTTACATTATTGACACAGAATTTGATTCAGAAATTGACCAATGCTTTCATATAAGTGAGATTATTTTAGAAATGTTGGCGGGATTTTATTATTATTGTAAATAATGATATCAAATAATCGTCTCAGCTATGAGAAAATATGTCGTGAAAATTTGACGGTTTTTTCTGTCTAATAACTACCACTTTTTTGTGTAATGTTAACTTTTCGATTGTAAAATAGGCCAGTTTTTATTGCACAAAAGTAGTCACTGTAACATTTTAAATTTGAGTAGTTTTTAACAAAATTCAATTCTTTAAATGACACTAAAGAATATACAGCTCATCTTTGTATATAATTGCATCAAAATATCGGTCTGGTTAGCCGAAAAAGTTTGAAAATGACGAATTTTAAGATACTTAGAAGATATTATATTAAAAGATATTGTTATTTTTATTCGACCTTTTTTTAATTCAATATGTTTTAATCTTTTAATCGGTCTTTTTAATTAAATTTTAACGATATATTTTTCAATACTTCGCTTTCCTATGGAAAGTTTCTTCAGGAAAATAAATTTTTAATAACAAAAATTATTAACAAATTGAAAAAAAATTTTTGAATGTTGAATGATTTAAATAGGAAAGCAAAATATTGAAAATATATATACAGTAGACTCGCGGTAACGTGAACTATTAAAACCTGAGCGTGTTCACGTTTGCGAAGTTGTTCATGTTTACGAAGGTGTAATTTTTTACATCTTAAAAATAAAATGACACATGAATTTAACTCAAACTCATATATTTTTTTTAATTCATTTTCATTAATTCATATTAATATTTGCTTTGTTAAGAAAAACAATTTATATTAAAATTATTAAAAAAAATGGGTTATCTTTTTTTTTGGATTTTCTTTTTTTGCAAAAAGCTGAACACCACCTTTTCTCGGAGACGTTGAAAATGTTGATTGCTTTACTAGGTTCTACTTTGGTCCGTGCTGTTTGCAGAATACTATAAACGCTTTCAATTTCATCACTGCTCAAGATTTCGTTCGTTTCAGTTACGTTTTGAAGATCTGCAGTCCATTCACTGATATCAGAAAATGAAAAACTAACCTGCGAAGACACAATTTAAGTTAAGCGAATTACTAGACATGTGAAAATGTTCAAACATCTGGATTAATTGCATTAAAAAGTTTTATTATGGGTGCTTGTTGGGTGTTAATTGGTGCACAAATTCTTTCTCTCAAAATAACTAATAGAATATCCTCTTCAACGTCTTCTTCATCTGCTATAGAGGCTAAAATGTTCGTCCAGCAATTCCATATTGTTTCCTTTTCAACAGCGTCCCTTAACGTTAATTTTTTTAGAGCTTCAATAACTTCATTTCCTTCATTTCCAATTGATGCCAAGAAACTGTTTCTATAGAAAAGCTTGAGTGGCGTGACGTTGGGTGGCATGAACATTACATTTATGAACCCGTCATCTGATCTCAATTCATTTCCTGGAGGATGAGATGAAGCGTTATCTATTAAGAGTAAAGCTTTATTGGCTAACCCTTGCTCTTCAAAAATTTGATCTTGTTTTTTGTTTATAGCGCAAATTGTTGACTTTGCAACATTGTATTGCTTAAAGTTAAAAAATTTTTTAGTTTATGCGACATTTTTACGACACACTTTATACGCGATACACAAAATGCCAGAATATATTCATAAGCATTTATTTACGGGAATTCTCAGTTTTTAAAAAAGTAGCGATTGCTTAAAAATGTTCAAAAGAAAACAACGTTCTCTATGTTGCATTAATTATACATTTGTTCACCTTATAGGGCTTTCTTACTGTGTTTACGCTACATAGTCGTCAGTGTAAAAAAAATTATGTTCATGCTAGCCGGTGTTCACGCAAGGCGGTGTTTTTGTTATCGGGAGTCTACTGTAGTTAAAATTTAATTAAAAAGACCGATTAAAACATATTTAATTAAAATTAAAAGATATGATATAAAAAAGAAAACAAGGGGTTTGAAAATGTTTAAATATATGAACTATTTCAAAATTTGTTTTTTAAATATCGAGTTTTAAACGACCCTTTTTTTTGCTACCCATGTGAGAACACACTTCGTTCTAGGAAACAACTTCAAGAAATCGACAAAACTCTAAATATTGCAGTTTTCTTGTGTAGATTAACAAGGTACCAGAGATATCCATCAATTGTATACCATCAAGATTGAATTTAGAGAGTGATGCAAAATTATTTACTACAAGTAAAATTTAATTAATTAAATATAGAAGATAGGTAGATGTGCGTTAATAATGCAGTATATGAAGTAAGTAAGTGTTTTTTTTTCAAGCACTTTCAAGACTCTTTTCTTTAGTTCTATCACAAAGATAAATACCTCTGCACATTATGTGCTATATATTTTTTCAGAGTATTTATGTATATTCCCTGCCAGAATGTGAAAAAATATTTTAAATAAGATGTTTTTATTGAAGATGATATGCCCAGTGTTATGATTCTGTCATCTTTTGGACATCCCCGTTTCCCATATTCTAAAAAGTATGAAAAGATTTTGTTTCACTTTTATTGCTCAGATGGATTTTTAAAAAACTTCAAAGACGGCCACTATACTGTCAGAAAAGCCCCTAATTTTTCCAACACGATAGGCTTGGAAAAAAGTTACTCCCTTTTTTTCTTCATTTTTAATTTATTTAGCACTCGCAATTTTAATGGGAATAAAAGTTAATAATGTTGATTTGGACAACATATGACAATTATTACATATGACTTGTAGTCAATAAAAACAAATATAATATTTTGAAAGGTAGACACCTGTCATAATTCAATTTTCGGTAGACGTCAAAGTGCAAACACACATTTTTTCAACCGCTATAATAATGATGAATTCAGTGCCTTAAAAAGATATTTTGAGGGGAAGTCTAAAACCTTTATTCATTTACAGAAAACGGCTCTTAAAAGTTATCGATTGTTGATTGTAGAACAACGTACTCCAACTAAGAAAAATTGTGAAAAAAAAATTTTAATTTCTGTACAGAAAGCACGGAGAGGCCTAGTCAGCTGAGAGAGTTTAAAGATGATGAAATGTTAGTTTTACTCGATAAAATTTATTATAGAACGCAAGAAGAACTCGCATTATCATTGGGAGCCTATTGGGAGCCTTTCTCCTACTCTATTTCTTATTTTTCGAAACGACCTTCTTTGTCGAACTTTCAACCCTATATATTCTTTTACCGATGACAGCGCCATTTGTCACTCATATTCATTTCGTAAGAGACTAGGCCATTTGGAAGTTAGTTCCAAAAGGCAGAACATGAATGATACCCTCAATCACGATCTCGCGACAATCTTGGAATGGGGTCGTGTGAATAGAGTAGATTTTAATGCTCGTAAGACGCATGCTAACGCATAGATCTGCGTTCGGTAGTGGTGCTGCATCTGTTACTATTGGTGATATAGATATTACGGAGTCGGAAGCTCTTGATATGTTTGGCATGAAAATTCAGTGCGATGTTCGATGGACTAAACCTTGGTTTAGTGCCTTGGTTTTCTAAAACGGTGTAAAAGATACTTCACTCCATTCGATCTCCGTACTATCTATATCCGTCCGAAAATGGAATACAACTCTCATATATGGGCCGGCGCTCCAAACTCTAATTTGGAGTTACTCGACCGCGTACAGGAGAGGGCCAAGAGACTTATTGGGGACGGTAGGGTATCCAACTCTATTGATTCTCTAGAGGATCGACGCAATGTGGGGTGTATTTCATTGTTCTATCGGTACTACAATGGAAAGTGCTCTAATGAATTTAGCGAACTTGTTCCCGATACTCACACGTTTTCGCGTTTAACACGATTTTCGTTAGGAGCACATCCAATTGTGGTTGATTGGCCAGTGAATCGCACTATGCATTACAGGGAAAATTCGTTTTTTAGCAGAACAGTCTGTATGTGGAATAAAATCCCTCCGGACATCTTTCCTGTCACTTTCAATCTGGGAAAATTCAAACTGAATGTTCACAGACGATACTCCCTCTTTCCTCCTTCCCGTAACCTAATTTCCTAGTTCTGGCACAATGCTTTGCATATGTAGGGGTCATCCCCTGAGTGCTGGTCCGAAAAAAAACAAGTCATTTTCCTACGTTCAAAAGCATTGATATTTATTCAAAAGTAACGAAGTTATTAATTGAAGCCGAGAAATGTTGAAAGCCAATTTGCATATCGAAAATGATGCATAAATGCCACAAAAAGAAGTAAATTTCGCATCGTATTGATACTGGTGATGAAGAATTATGATTAACCAGCTAAATCAACCCTCAAGCCAAATATTCATAATGCTAAGGTAATGCCCTAAACTTGGTGGTATTTGGTATTACGAGCTGTTGAAATTGGGTCAGACGTTACAGGGTGCCTGTAAAGAAGACAACTTATTTACGTGAAGAAAGTAATCAACAAAAAATGACCAGATAATTCGATCAGACTCGAGGCGATAATCTACTATCATGGCAACGCTCGACTACATGTTGCAAGAGCGGTCAAAAACTATTTTGATGCCTTAAAACCCAGATGTTTTACCTACTGACTAGTATTTATTTGTCCCATGAAGAACGCCCTTACCGAAATACGATTTACTTTGGAACAGGGTATTAGAAATTGATTTGATTCATACTTTACCTATAAACCAGAGCAGTTCGTTTGGAGCCGAATGCATGAGCTTCCAGAAATATAAGAAAACGTAATGGCTATTTTTGATAAGGTATCAACTAAATTTGTTATCATAATAATGCATTTTCAAGCAAAAAAGTCAATATTATTAACTTTTATACCTTATACCTCTTTCGCATTGTCAGTTGTCTAACAAATAGACTATGATTTAATAAAATTCATTATTTTTTTTATTTTATTTTCAATTAACCTTTTATTTATTTCATGGTAAAAAATGGTGTCATCTATAGTACTTGCTGACACAAGCAATTAATCCGAATAAAAGAATTTAGAAAGCAAAAAACTCAAGTTTGATAAAATAAAAAGTGCCGCATTGTAAAATTGTTGTTAATTGACAAATGAGTAAAAAATCTTAATTACAATAATTCCTGCTCCTATTTTAAGAAGTGATTTCATAAATAAATTTCAAAGAAATTCAAGCGATCTTAAAAAATGAAAATAAATTTCTATTTCATTTACTGATTAACAGCAAATGATAGCGGCACTATATGAAATTGTTTATTGTTTATATGCGTTAAGCCTATAATGAATAAGGTTGCTGTTTTTAATTACCTTAAAAGTAATAAAAGTAACTAATGACATCATTGCTATGGTTGCTAATAGTTATAACTTATTAACACATTAGTGCTTGTTATTTTATAAGACAAAAACATATTACCCAAAAAGGTATGATACCTATAATACCAAAAAATTATAAAATTTTTATTTATTTAATTTTATTTATAAAACTTAGTCTTATAGTTATAATAGTTAGTCAAAATTAAAGACAAAGTTAAGTTAATTTATAATATTTTTATATAATATGAAAGATAGAACATAGAAAAAGCATTATAATTAGAAAAAAGTTTTCGAAATAATATTACGTTGCTGTTTATTTGTGGATTACATACAAGAGCACTTCAAAAACGAACAGCAGGCAAAAAACTGGCACTCAGATATAAGGGTTTTATAGTATTCCTTCCTTAGATTTAGCAAGCTTAACCATGCAAAATAAATATTTTTTATTTTCAAAAGATTTATAAAAGTTACATCGAAAAATCTTATCGCATGTGACGAAATGTGAATACGCCTATTTAGATCATTATATATATCACTATATTATTTTATAACATGTACGTGAATTTAAACTTAATTAAAACCTACGCTTCTCAAGCTAACATATAGCAAAATAGACATGGGTATAGATTGAGCTACGCTCACTTAACTTCAAAAAGACAAACTTAACAAGGAAATATATAACTCACTTGGAGCTACCTGACACACTGACATAATCTAGACATAATCTATTTCCACCATTTTTACACAATTTACACGCGTACAAAAAAAATAGAAACGGATGGAGTGAAAGGTTACAAAACGAATCAAACAGACCAAAAATCACACTTAACTAAAATTTCACTCTCGCTTCGAAAACCTAACAGACATACGACTTAGTAATAACGAGACAAAACTAATGGAGAAAGGAATGAAACATAATCTATCTCTTGACAAGATATGAAGAACAATTAAAACACGAATTGTAGATGCCGAAGCAACTCACTTACTCAGTTATCAATTGACCGACAAGAACACATGAGACACAAAGTAGCCGACATACTCGGAAAAATAATAAGCGACATGAAAAAACCAAAGACAATTACCAAGGAACAAAAAACTGCTAGACAAATAAGGAAAAAGCTACGGGACAATGAGCTACTAATTACTAAAACGGATAAAAGAAACACGACTGTAGTAATGTAGAAAAGGTTTTATAGACAAAACACAAGAATTTATTCGACGCATCAACTGCGTTAAAATTAAAAATGACCCAAATGACCCTTTCCAAAGAGAAATATGCAGCCTATTAAAATGGTGATGGTAAAGTTTACAAATACATGAACCCAGGACAACCAAAACTCAAAGCCCAATTGAAAATGCCCAAAGGAAAACCTACCAATGTAAGCTGCAGCTCTGCACCGGCACCTGGTTAAGCACCTCACCGCTCTACTTAAAGAAAAGGTTAATAAACAAAATACATATACGGTACGTAATATACAAGACCGTATCGAAAAGACACCAAGATAACCGAAAACACGAGACTCGTTGCCTTTGACATCAATGATCTACCAATACCAATATTTCATTACCAACATAAGAAACCTTAGTTATCCTGCGCAACATACTAGACAATTTACACAACAATCAATACACCACGGACTTTATAGATATTGCAATAACGTTAATGAAACACAACTACTTTAGATTTAATAACTACTTCTACAATTTATCTGATGGAATCTGCATGGGAAACCCAACTTCCACAATGTTCACGGAAATTTTCAGACAAAATCTCGAATTACTACACGTAAAAATTATAAATGGAAAAACACAAAATAATTCATTAGTATAGATACGCTGATGACAAGAGAACGCCGAACAAATTCTATTAGACATAAACACAATCCACAATAACATTAAATAAATAATGGAAATAAAACAATACAGAAACATGCAGAAATATCTTGCCATCGCAGTAATATGAGGAACTGACTGCTTAACATTTGACATCTATAGAAAATCAACTACGACGAACACTGCCATCCACATTATCCTGAACCACTGTACCCAACATAAACTAGCACCAAACTAGGCATATAACACACAGACTTAAGATAATCCCACTTACTCCAAATAAATACTACAAAGAACTTGACATAATTTACACTATAGCTAAAAACGACGGCTACAAACCCACTACTATCGAGAAACTGTTTAGACAATACACCACTAAAAACAGCAATAAAGAAACAAAGAGATAATTGATGCAACACGACAACACAGGTTTACTTCCACAGGACCAGAAATATATAGATTAATTAACCTTTTTGACAAAGAAGATTTACTCACAGCACTTTACAAGAACTTTTAACAGTAATATTATAAACGAAGAGGTAAACATGACCTCAGACACAATTTTCACACCACTGAAACTACTTGTACAATCTAACAAACGGAAAACTCCCTCAGACGGACACACTTACCTGGCAAATAATAAAAGATGAAAATATTAAATTAACCCGGCATAAAATGCCTGATGAGAGGGGGGGGGGGCATAAATAGATATAACCCTACTGAAGGAACGATATAAACCCAATACCTAATACTAACTCTCCAGTACTATCCCCCGGAACTCAATATTAATGGATCTCTTCACCATCTTGATAAGTGCCTTTAGGGGTTTAAGACGGCACTAGTCGCCTGGGAGGCAACTAGTGATCTTATAGACATATATTGGTTCCACGAGAACCAATTGTTCACGAGGTTACGCACCTATTTTTATTACTGGTAAGGCCCCTCAGGGAGCAACTTGGTGGCTGCGCTTTAATCAGGCTTTGAAGAATGTTCCGAAGAAATGTAGAAACGTAGAAAAAGTTACATCCAAAGTGCTACCTTGCGGATGCTATCTAAATCCTAGTCAATTCTTCAGCAAGAAATTGGGGTACTGCTCTGCTACCGTGCACTCGATTATTGCGACTAAAGCGTATATGCAACTAGCTGTGTATGTGTCTTAGAGCGCAGGTGGCAAGACCACCGTCAGATTAAAACCTCGCTGCCAGGTTCTGACTCTAATCATATCACGTATCTCTAATACTATATCAAACCGGCTTGATGATAATGATGCCATCGCATCAAAAGCGCTCGCCGATCGTACCAAACAAACATCCGGTAACGACTGTTTTCAGCGAAAAGAAAGGCAGCAGTGAATTTTAATTATTTATATTAATCAATATTATTTATATAATACACAAATAGCTTAACTTATAATAAACATTTTAAATAAAGGTATCACCTTAGGAATGCAACTTAGTAAAAAGAATAAGGAAGTTTGCTTTCTAAATTAATTTACTTGCAATAAATTAAAATTTAATGAAACTCTTTGGATAATTTATTACATATAACATTTGCTTTAACTAACAACACTTTTCTCTATCAACCTAAAATAAGAAGCGAACCAAATATCTTTCGTTTGTTAGAGTTATCAAAATTTTGGTAAATGCATTCTGGTGTATGTCTCCCTAGAAAGTAATCAATTTTAATTACCAATGCTACAAAGGAACAATATCATGCAAGAAGACTAATAATGACCAAGATGATGACTATGCGAAGATACTGCTGAAACTTGTATTATAACATACAAGAGTTTGCTATTTAACTTTTTTTCTAGTAAATTTTTAGCATTAATTTATAAAGTTTATTTTATTTTCGTTTCTTGTTGAAAACCATTTACTATATTTGAGAAACATTAAAAGTTTCATACATACACAATAACATACCCTTCCATTGACCTATTTAAGGATTTCTAGGAGTATGAAGAGAATTCGAGTCAAGACGGTAGAAGTTTTTGAAAGTGAATAATGATTTTTCGCACTCAGCTTGATGCAATTCAATTTCAAATGGTCAAAATGAAATAAATGATTGTAATGAATCCAATTTTTTCTTTTAATGCCACTAAATGCTTTTGTCAAAGTGCTGGGGAAACTATAAGGAAAAAGCCATAATTGTCAACTGCCAAATGATTTTAAAATGAAGAAATATTATCTTATAAAATTGTCCATTGAAATGTTGGCAAGTTTAGTTAAAATAAATTAACGAAAAGGATTGAAGTGAAAAAAAAACAAACTCAAATTTTAAAATAATGAATAAAACTTTGCTTTAAAAAAGAGCATATAAAGGATATTGAACTCTAACAAACTAGTCCCGCTAAGGAAGTATTAATATATTTTTTTATATTTTTCAAATATTTAAAAATTTAAAGTTATTATATCACATGGATTTTTCTTTCAAGAAAAAATTAAAAGAACAAGAAAATTAAAACATTTTAGGCAAATATGTTTTTTCAAATATTTTTATAAACTTTGTTAAAAGTTAGCTGTGGTAAAAGTGGCAATGTTTTCGATTATAAAATATCGGATCTTTAATAAGAAACACAGAGATAAATAATTTATTACTTTCACGAATAATGATTTCGGTGTGTGTAAATAGAACAAAGAATAACCACGGTGATTATGATGGTTGAAGTACATCTGAATGTTGTAAATTATGAGAACACGAGTAATAAGTTCAAATCCCAGCAGGCGCCATGAACATAAAAAATCAAATTGTTATTCAGTAGCCGGAATGGATGGCTGGTGAAAACGCCTCTTTATTGAAGAGTAAATGGAATAGTATTTAGTACGAAATATATTGAAATAGTGGTCTACATTTTAACCCAAAGAAGTTGTTAGCGAGGAAAGTAAATATTAACATAATAGCAGTGTGCAAACTTAGAAACAAGTTGGTAAAACAAAAAATTATTAAAACTTCGGGCCTTTGCAGTAGCCACAGTATTTTGTTATTTGGAGAGCTGCGCTTATTTGCTAAGCAATACATCAAATAGTATTTGTAAATAGTATTTGTAAACTTAAGATCGTGGAAATATTTTTACTCAGAACCACAGAGTAAAATTGTTAAAAATTCGAATATTTTTTCGAAATCGAATTTTCTCTCTTGGCATCTCACCTTATGAAAGTGCAAACATTATTTTTAAAATAGAATGCTGAACTAATATTAATATGAATTTCTTAAGGGCTCGAATAGCTAAAGTTAAAATGTAAATAATATTTTATATTTATATCAATATTTAAGTCAAATATATATTAAAATAAAACAAAAAAATCCCAATTTAACAATGTTATGCAAATGTGAGCTTGAACCCACACTAACAAACGAAATGTAGGGATTAAGTGAGTAGATACATGATGCGTGTACTGCATGATGATATGCCCTTTTTCTTTTCTAGCGATTATAAAAGTTTGATGTAAGGCATTTCAGAAATCACTGTTGCGTCCATATATTCGTCTTCCAGTAAATTGAAAAATAATTAAACTTCTTCTATTGTAATTATTTTCGAAAGATTCACACTTCCTTGTGGCGATTTGAGACATTTATAACCCATTTCTAACTACGAATTAGTAGAGTTCTACGCTCTTTAACAATTTTTCGCACCTTGCCATTCGCTTTAAGCTAGTGCGAAAGAATATTTAATTTTTAAGGGTTTAACCATTTCATTGCTTGAAAGATCATGAAGAGCTTTCATGTCTAACCTCACTTTTCTTGTGCATATTTATTGGTTTAACAGAAATAAAGGCTCGTTTCTAACTAAGAATTGGTTGAAGAATTAAAAATTCCCCAGATTTACTGTCTGAGCCTCTAAATCACCAACGCCTCTTCATCTCTAAAAACGACTTAACCGTATTATATTCAATTGCGGTGAAAAAAAGTCAAAGTCCTACTACGATTAAATGACAAAGGCTCCTTAACATATTTTCGCACCTTGTAATTCGATTCAAGGTATTGCAAACCATATAACCATTTCCTTGTTTGAAAGATCCTGAGGTGCATCTCATCCCTAAGCTCATATTTCTTGGGCATATTTATTGTTTTAACTGAATTACGGTATCTTTTCTACGACTTAAGGAAGTTCTTTCCTTATACCACGATGCCCAAAATAATGTTTAAACCAGTGCTCTAAAAAAACAAATATGCTTTAATAACATACTGGTTTAAAAAAAAACAATCCGGTGACATATCGTACGGTTCAAAGAGTTTATTTTTAGCATTTGTGTATGTGTACGCAAACAAAATACCGTATTTTTGTCTAATGAACAGAAACACTAAAATAATGTATTGATCTTTTTTCTTAGCGCACTTTAGGAAAGTTTTCAGGCATGTACACTGATCTTTAAGAAATACATAAAAGTTCACTAAAAATGCAGGCTAAAGATCATTAAAAAATACGATAAAGAAAACAATAAAAAGTACGCTAAACGAAACTACGCAAACATTACACAGTGTGACTTCAATGTTATAAGTTTACAGTAATGAAAAGTCTCACCCGCTAAATTTTTTTTGTGAGTTGGTGGCATTTTCTTAGTAAAATTGTCTACTTCAAACCACCTATCATTTGCTGGCCCCACTTCTTGATAAGTCTTAATAACTTTATTTTTTAAAACTTTGCACTATTCTTCCAATAACAAGTAGACACAGACTTTAAAGTTTTATTTACGCGAAAGCAATGTTGAGGATTTTTGTGTAAATGATTTTTTAATAAATAGCAAATTTTAAATTCCCATAACTTTTGGTACTGAAAAACACACTTTACCTCATTAAGAGATAACGCACAGCTACACAAGCTTGTCAACGATCTTAAAACAACATTATGAAAACTACTCATTACTATTGTAAGCTTAACATGATTTTGACTTTAAACCCTTGTAATTCTTTAATGAATAGAAGGTTTAACATCCAATAAAATCATAATTATTAATGCAATAATTATTTAACATATTAATGTTTACAATTAAAAATCAATTTATAAAATGTTAGTTGTTAAAAATGTATGTGTCTGGTTTTGAATTTAAAATAAAAAATTTCTTTGGGTAGTAACGTCGATAAGGAAAAAAAGTAATGGTAATAAAAAAATTTTAACCACTTTTGAATTTCAATTAATTGTTAAATTTTATAATGAGTCTAAAAAGTATCGGTTGGTCCACGGCTAACGTATATAATGATCCTTACACTACATTACACTAGTAACGCAAAAACTGGACTTTGAGAAAAGTTCGATACCTCCGAGTTAACGCAGATTGTCTTGATGAGTACAAAAATACTTGTCTGCAGCTATCCGACTATATATAATCACATGAAAATAAACTGACTATCTGAAATTAGGACAGCAGATAGTCGAAGTCAATAATCTTTCTTGGCAGAGTTGGCATTGTTTGTTATAAACAATAAATTAAGAATTAAGACTTTTCAAAAAGAAGTTTGTTTCCTAAAACAAAATAAAACAAAAAATTTAGATTTAAGATGATTGAAATTTTTATTGTATTACGAAGAGAAAAGTTCGGTATTGCGAATTAAAAATGATATCTGGAAAATATCCACCATGGCTACACTGAGAGGTGTCGATTCTTTCAACAAAGTTTTTAATCACTTTTTTGGCAAAATTGCGGTCCTTCGTCGTGATCATGGATTTTGAGCTTTAAAGCTAAAATCAATTCGATTGCTTCAGTATAGACTCGGTCCTTAATATAGCCCAACAAAAAAAATAATCCAGTGGTTTTCAATCACACGATCTGACTGGCCACTAAACTGCTGATTGTCGTGACATTAGGCGATCGGGAAATCTGCTTTGGAATTTTCATTGCCCGTGTGATATGTGTTAATGCCACATGTCAGTGATATTCACGACGTCAATAAGAGGGTAAAGTTAATTTATTAGCATCTCGCGATAGCGTGATCCATTGATCATTACCGCATTGCCAACCCAAAAACAACAGTCCAACCACACGTTGAACATGCAAAGGCTTTTCAATAATCGCTCTAGGATTTCCAGAAGCCCATTGGCTTAAACCAAAATAATGATTTTTTTAGTCGTGAGTGGTTGCTCGGCTTCAATTCCTACACTAATTGAACCTTGTAAGGCTTTAAAGACAAATCCCTACGTAAAATTCGCCATGTGGTGGTTTTGGATAACGCCAATTGTTGAGAACATCGAGGAATTGGCAAATTTGGATCTGCTTCAACATTACGGCTCCGATGTTTTCAGTTGAACCACCCGGTCGAACACGCATTGATGTTAGCATATTTGGTATGGAGCACATTTTGTGTCGACTCAAATTTAGCGACCAAATTGTTAATAGCGATTTTAGAAGGAGGATTATGTGTCCTAAAATATCACGAATTTTACGAAATGTAACTTTAAATGAAGCTTAATTTTCATAGTGGATTTTAATAATTTTAATGCGATATCCGTGCGAAATTGAATTCATTGTAACGATTGCCAATGCCAATGACAAAACTATCATGTTTTTGGTGTTGCGACAGAGAGCGTGATAAGATTTATATCAGTACCAAGCCATATAACCATAATCTGATGATGGTCTTACCACTGGGTGTAGATTAAAACGTCCACCCACGTCTTAAGAATTATATACACAAGTTGCATATACGCCTCAGTTGCAATTTTTGAGTGCACGGCAGCAGAGCCGCGTCCCCACTCCTTCCTTAAGAGTTGGAGACTATCCAACTCCTGGACCTGTTACAAAATCACCTAGGATATTAATTTGGATGTTGACCTTTTCTTTTCGTTAACACCTCTTCGGAACTTTCTTCAAAGTCCGATTTAAACCACAGCTACCACGTTGCTCCCCGAGAGCCACTACCTGCAACCATAACAGCGTCGTATTCCTGCAAGCAACTGGTTCCCGTTGTATCAGTTGTGCTTGTAAGTCACTGGTGGGACTCCGAGAGTCCCAGTATCGGGATCCTGGTAGTCACGGCGACTGGTGCCTGACGGTGGATCATACCACAGTGGATGAAATGTAGCATCATTCTCGCCATAGAAAGCCTTCAGATACGTATATCCTCCAGTCATTCCAAGTTGCAACTTCAAGTGTTCGCAGCAGGCCACAGCCACCCAGTCCTTGCTAAAAGATTGAACACTGTCCAACTCCTGGTCCAGAACGCATGAAGCTTAATAAAATTTAAGAACACAACCGCAATCATACTCACTCAACTCAAACGAGAGCCTCGAAACCACAACCGCCATGATACGCCCGAAGGGCCAACCTCAATAATCAATAATAGAACAGCTAAAAGACTAAAGAACCAAAAAGCTGAACTCTGGGGCTTTACTGATTCCCGTGGAAATATAGTGGAATTGTCCAATTGTCTCCTGCTAGCCTTGTAAGGGACTGGGCTTCCTTTAACCCCGTTGACACATGTAATGACGGTGAGATCCCTTCAAAACATATCAATGTGCCGCGGGGGCCCCGGGGGGAGCAATTGAAAAAATTGTTTAAAAACCCGATATTTTCGCCTAAGCAAATTGTTTAAAAAAGTTTGATACGTAAGATATGTGCCGCCAGTCTCCAAGTGAGAGAGCAAAATATGTCATGCTGAATTGAGAATCATGTATATTTGCTTTTCTTTCGGCAGCCATACCTTCGCACGTAAGAGAGAGCGAGCCTTGCTGTCTGTACAAAGCTTATATTTCGATATAACAAATCATGCACCACCCACCCATCTGCTTATTATAATCTGGTTAAGCAAAAATTAAAAGTGCTTTATACAGAGGCAGCCTTCATCTATTATACACATTGAATAAACATAAAATAAGAAAATATTTCAAGATTTTAAACAAATTATGTATAATAATTTTTATATTAAACTCACAACTGATGTTAGTCGGTATTAACCGGCATTTCTTTCTTTTATCCATATTTTTTATGTGTAAATTTAAGGCAATCATAAAAGTCTGCTCACATGCATATACATAAATAACAATAATAAAAAACAACAAACCATTAGAATGACAATTGAAATGTGTGTTTATTAAATATTAATGGCATACTAAGTGACATATTCATAAATATGAAAGAAAAAGCATTTATATGGCTACACAAGCTGCTAAATGAATAAGACTGATATACATAAAATAAACTAAATAAGCAAAGTTTAATAATACTCACGTTTATATGCAACATCTTGAAATTAATTGAAGTAACAATGAATGTATTAAACTTATATGCAAGCATTAATATTTTAAGTCCAACCCAAAAAGCGATCTCGTTAATCACGGTCGTTTAACATGTTGTGGGCTAGAGGTTTTAAATATCTTGCAGGTTTGCTTACATTAAGCTTCAACACCAGGATAGTAATTAACTTGGGAAGTATAAACTTTTACATTTTCTATCTCTTCTTATGTCGAAGCTACTCTTTGTTACATTCAATGACAAATAATGAAAATAAAATAAAAGGGGTGGCTCTGTTCAATCTGTGCACAGTGTAAGTTTATACATTAAAACATTCATAAGCATAAATGTAAAAATTACAATAAATACATATGTATATGTAAATTTTTCCTCACAACATAATAACAGGGCTTTCAGTATAATTGTCATTAAATTGCAACAAATGAAGAACATTATTAAATGTTGTTACAGTAAATAAACTATATAAAGACGAATACTTCTTTTAAGGAGAAAAAAAATTACAAAAGGTACACGGTAAAATAAATATGTTCATATTAAATATGTTCATATTAATTAGAAACTACTATTATTGGCCGAAACTATACTTTAAAATAAAGACATGATTTACTCTTACGGTTCCAATTGGATCCAGTTATTATCCTCTCCTACAATTCCTTCTTAAATTGTAAATGTGCAACAAAAAATATTACTCCTGTAGGATTCTAAAACAGCATATGTAATGTAATAAATGTATAAAGGTATACAAATGAAACAAAAACTCTTGCCAAATTTTTACACCACTTAATAAATGTATTGTTGCGCTTATTCGTTTTAATAAACGCGTTGCTCTGTTGAGTTATTTTATTGAAAAATAATAACACCGCACCTATGAGTTTTAAATTAAATTAAACGATTTATTCAATTTCAATACAAACAAAATAAACACTATGGCAACTTCACTGCTGTTACGCCTAAACGATACTTTACTATTTTATTGTCTACACTCAACGACGTTTTAACTTGTATTCAACTCTTTTGCCCAGCAAGTGGTGCTTACATAGCTATTTTAAGTGGTTCTCGTATATACAGAGTATTCTACGTTAACATCACCCCACCTCTCTATTGTTATTATCATGCATTCCGTTCTGTTTTAATTGTTTTCGGTTGGTTAAGTTTTTTTTGTAGAATTTATAACAAGGATGTTGTATAGCACCCACACGGTATTAAAATTTAATTGAAAACTGGTTTTGGTTTCTCACAAGCAAAACTTGGAAAATAACGCAAAAGCTTCCTAAAAAGAAGTTTTAGGTCATTTATTGTAATTTATTCATTTATTACGATTTGCTACAGTGCTTCTCTAGTCAAACGTTTACGCAATTTACTTCAGTCAGTTGCTAATTTTTTGTATAAATTGTTGTTTTCGAATCTATCGAACCATTTTTAGTTTTGCTTCAAATCCACGTTCGGGTTGGTCAGAATTACTAGATCCAGATCAGTTATTTAAGTTTTCGTGTATTGTGGCTTATTTTTCTTTCAAACATTTCGCATTGAATTTAAAAACCATTTGTTTATGTTAAGTTTTGATTTTATACTGAAGGCATACTTAATTTTTTTCAAGTGTAACCGCAATTTTTTGTTGTTTGCAAAACCGTGCAAACTTCAATAACGGCAAAACTTCATTCGTGTTACTAAATAATAAATGCAACTATGTAAAATTATTTTTAGAAAGGTATAGATTTATAAAGAAAAAATACAACATTAGGAAAAAAGGCATTAAGCATTAACAGTCAAGATCAACGCAAAACTACACTACAAAATAATTATGGTTATAAATGATATTTACTGCAATAATTGCTTAGATTGTAGCGCTTGCACAAGATGAGATAATTAATTTAATATTGTTACGAAGATATTTATTTAGTTTTAAAAGAAAATTGTTCTCAGTAAAAAAAATAAACGAACAACCCCCTGTGCATTTTAAAAACTGCGTCTTTTTCTAAGAAATCTTATACACAAAAGACAACAACAACATGCTTATAAGAAATTCTACCAAATAAGATAAACAATAGAAATAATAATAAAGAATGAAAATAAAAGACACAGTCAAGCAGGCGCCTTCACTGAATGATAAAAACAACAACATTATGGGGTGATGTGTAAGTAGAATATTCTTGTATGAGCGAGAACCGCTTAAGAAATTCTACCAAACAAACGCTTAAAACAACAATATAAGCACCACTTGCTGGGCAAATGAATTAATTCAAGTTGAGTCATTAGGAGTAAAGACAATAATATTACCTTTGTGGTTACTTCGCCTGTATTGACAGTAAAAAACATCGCTTAACTTAATTTAACACTCTAAAGTTCTGTTATTATTTTGAAATAAAAGAACTCAATATAACAAAGCCTGTATTAAAAGGAATAAAATTACCATTAAATCCTATATTTCTCAATTTTTTTTATTTTGGAAAATACGGCCAGAACTGAGGTCTACAATATAACCAGACCTTTGCTTTTACAAACTTATTATCTGTGTTTATTAATCCCTCAATTGGTGAATAAAATTTTCTTAATATGTACGTTACCTGATATTTGATTTGGCTAGGAATGAAACAGCCGTGGAAAGAAAGTTTTTCAACAATTATTTTTAGTAAAATGAAAGAAATGAATAAATTGAAAAAAATTTACTTAACACACTATTTTACTGTTTATAATGTAGAAGAGAAAATTGACTACGATATTAAATTTAATTTAAAGCAACTTATTAAATTTATGCTGAAGTCGTAGTTTCTACACAGCCATATCATAAACTTAATAGAACGCATTTATAAAATATGTGGTGAAAATATGATGATTGTGTGATCACAAAAACCAGAATCAGCATTTCGTAAAATTATGGTTGCAGTAAAAAGATTATAGTTGTTGTAAATGATAAGGACGTGTCTGTTTCTATGCATCAAAGTTATTTGGAACTTCATTTCTTATGGTACAGGAAATAATGATGCGATTAATGGTAATAAAGGTATGTCAGTTACATATTTGTAAAGTGATTATTATACTATTCTAGAACTGCACAGTATGATGAGTAATCTTTTGAATAGCCTTAAAAATCGGTTAAAAGATGAGTTTTATAGAAGCAAATTGGTAACTATTTTAAAAAGGATTTCCTATCACGCAAAAAGTCTAACAAATCCCTTTTAAAAATTGTAATAGTTACAGCAAGTGGAGATGAATCACTTTACAATAAAATTTTCGTTTTCAATTCAAATTAATCTCTTTTATTATGGAATGACTTACCGGAGTTTCCAAAAGCTTTAGAAATCACAAATGTAATTTACAATGACACTGCCTGCGGAAAGCGGTTGATAATTTGCCGAAGGGTATAATTACAGCATTCATGTAGTACATGTAATTGATCACTTTTCCAAATCATTTAGCAATGCTTTTTGTTAAAGAATCTTTAGTATTTTAACAAAAATTCGTTCAACATAGCCTAATAACGATCGCCATTGACTGCAACGGCCACTCCTTACTCATTTTCGAAGAAACATGGCCCAATTATGCATTTCAATGTATGCGTGCGGGTTTTCTGTATCCCAAATGCGACAATTTTGCTTGTTTACATGCCCGCCAGGATCAAAATGAGCTTCATCTGAAAAGATGATTTTTTTTGCAAAATCGGCATCTTCTGTAAGTCGATCGCAGGTCCACTTAGCGAAGCGAAAACGCATTGGATGGTCACTTGGCTTCAACTCCTGAACCAATGGGACTTTGTATGGCGTCATACCAATGTCTTTATGCAAAATTGGTCTCAATGATGTCTCTGAGATGCTCAATTGTTGAGAACGACTTTCTGCCACAGCAGCAATATTCTCGGGTGTACGCACTGTTTTCGGCTTTTCACACTTTGGTTTACCGATGAGGATGCCAGTTTATTTCACTTTTTTTACAAGATAACGAACATATAGAGCTGCCAGTGCTTCTCTTCTCCCAAAATCCGTGCGCAATTTTCGCACGCATTCTGCAACATTAGCATGATTTTCAAACTAATGTCGCAATATTTCCCATCGTGGTTCAAGCGTGTTTATAACGATATTCGTTCAGCGGAAGGATAAAACTAATTATCTGTCAAATAAAGCATGAGCTAAGTGTTACCATTCAAGAAATAAGCACTAGTTGAAAAAACAAACGTTAGATGCAGGACCCTTTACAAAATATATTTGGCAATAAAATAGATATGTATACTTTTTTTTATTGAAATTAATGTATACGATGTATATTTCAAATCGTCTAGTTTTTCTTTGTCGTATGATTTGGCGTTCGGTAACTAGCAACTCTAATGTGAGATAAGGTACAGTCGATTTTTTTATTCAGGCTAACGTCTTGTTTATTGTCTAAACTACATTGTGATTTCATCGTTAAATTTTAAGTCTGTGCAGGCATTCGATTATTAAATTTATCAACTTATAAAAAATATGGTATAAAACTGCTGGAGTTACAAGCCTTGCTTAGCTAAGTCTCAATTATTATAACTAAGCTTTGAAATCAGTAATTTTATAATGTTGTTCTACTTGAGAGCTTTAGTTCGGCTTAAGGTCTTTTCAATTGTTAAAAATGAAAAATAATAATAAGATTATTTGTTTCATTTTATATTCCAATATTTCGGTTAACGTCGTTAACCATTATCAAGGAACCTAACATACAAAATAATACAGATACATTTTCTATTAAGCAATAAAGCATAATTACAATAAGGTTGTACAATATATACATTGGAATGTTGAAAACAAGTTTTGTCCTAAAAAACGCTAATAACCTGTCAGTCCCATGAATTCTTAACAACTAATTATTCTATCCCCCGTGTCCACTAATAATGTGTCGGTAGAATTCAACGCTTTATAATTCAACATTTCATTGTGAGTACATTAATTATATGTAACAATTCCAATCTGAATCCCCCCTTATAATTTCTTTCTTCTCACTCTCTCAAAATTCGGCCTATGACCACTCAATGCACAGCGGGCAGGGAGTGCAGTCCTCTGTCCCAATAGTCCACCCGCAGCCTTTAAATCGAATCCGTAAGATGAGATCCTAGTCTCCAATTCTGTCCTTGTTGTACCAATGTATGTCCTAGGACATATGTTGATTTCATCTCCATTTCAATCAACCCTCTATATAAGGTTGGATTCGTTTTCCCCGTCTAATTTGTCCTTTGTTCCACCGAATAATTTGTTTAGCAAATTATTGTTCCCCATAACCAATTCATACTTCTTGTTGTCATAAGTGTCAGTATTTCCCATTCCTTTAGTTAATCCCGGAACATATGTAATTGCCCTATAAGTTCTCTGGGGATTTTCCCCGTTAAGTACTCTGATGTTTCCGCCTGATCTTACGTGTCTGATTAACTCAATTATAGTTTTGCGAGGATAACCATTTGTCTCCAGTATATGTATGATTTTATGTATATTTTTGTAGTAAAATTGTCCACCCCCAACATCCATTACACCTCTGATAAAGTTGGCCGCCTTGTCAATAGCTATTCGTCTCGGGTGATCTGAGTAAAAATTGATCAGTCTACCTGAAGAGGTAGGTTTCCGATACCAATCTAGCCCCAGTGATTCTCCATATCTTATGACTACTGCGCCAAGGTAAGGTAGTTTGTTGTCTTCTTCCAACTCTTTGGTGAACTGAATCTGCCTGTTGTACGAGTTCAGCCTCGTCAAGTTGTCCTCAACAGCATCTGCCCCAACGATGGCGAAAATTCCATCTACTTAATTTTCCACTATTCCCGGTTTTGTCACCATGTTCCCTATAGTCTGGTCCAGGAGTTATCCCATTATAATATCCGCTATAACTGGTGACGCGGGAGATCTCATGGGCATACCATTTTTTTGTTCATTTAAAAATATCCTGTCCCCCCAATACAAAAGTTTATAATGTCCATAATTTCTTAGGGTTAAGTGAAAAGGAATTTCTTTTAAGATGCATGAATTTATTTATAAGGCCACCTCTGTTCATTTAAGATTTATACATTCATATCTTTGCCGTCGTCAGTATAATCTATTTTTCATATATTCACTACACATGTATAAGAGTTTGATTTCTGTTATAAAGTGAATGCTTTTAGTTGAAATGACTGACTTAACACAACTGAAATTGGTAAAAGTAACTGACTTAAAGTGAATGTAAATGTATATTGAGGATATTAATATGATTTGTGAAGTAGTTATACTTATAAAATGAAATGATATACTTACGTTTAACATGAAATTGGCTTTTTACATAAAAACCACGAAGTCATAGTAAAGCATTCCTGCATATGCAGGCACGATAACCAAAAAAAAAAAACCAAAACAAAGCCATATCTGCAAAAACACACATATACATATGCATTAAAGACTCTATGGCTTTTTCTTTAAATGTGAATATTTATAATGATACATTAAAAACAAAGTGAATAAAAAACGGATTACAGCAGGATTTGAAATAGTATGAAACACATAGCTTGTCTTTTCTGTCAACATATTAAATAAAACTCTTGTTTATATTTAATTATTTATTTTCTAACTTTCAGTGTGTCAAATCTCTTTCATTTATTTTCACAATAGTTAAGGTTCTACGTGTAAGCTAATCTTTTGTAATTTACTTTAAAACGTATAATAATTTTTTGATATGAAATCTGCCATGGAGAGTGAAATGTTGTTATCGTGCACATGTTTTAATCACGATTTTTCTGGAATGCATTAAAAAGAAATGTCTAATATTTTGCCTTCCTTTTACTTTACTTTCAAAGAAATAGACATATATTACAATAGCAAAAATATTAATGTATTTTTCTTTTGTAAATATCGTTACCTACATTCATGTGACACATACATATGTATATACATAGCTACACACATATAGACACATCAAAACAAAATTACAGTATCGTCGTAAAGTCATTTGTTTATTTTTATTTATCTATTTATGTTAAAAACCTGCACAATAAAAAATAATTTTATATTTAGAGTAATTTTACTATAAATTAATTATATCATAATACGAGCAGTTATGTTTTCTTATTGGGTACTAGCGTGCCCGTGACTGCTTTGCAAGTCATTTCTTCGACATTTTTTGATCGATTTTGGTTCGCGGTATTGAAAAACAAAGCACGTGAACGTGATACATATAACTGACCGTGCAAAAAACAGGGATCATTGAAAAGCAACAGGTATGGGGAACTGAAGCCATTTAAAATCAAACGGCAAATCTGGAGGAATCATTGGAATGCGTGGTTTCAACACATCGCCCTTATATTTTTCTTTTAAAATTTTTGCTTCAATCACATTTTTCATGACTTTTTTGACTACTAAACGTGTCCCATTGCAAAGTCGTGGCTGGCAGATATTTCTAAGCAAAATAATTGGTACACCAACTTTCATTTGTAGGCGGTGGGGCGGCAGTCCAGATAACTCAAGCGAATTCAACATTTCGGAAGTTTTAAAATTTTGATATTTTATTATATATTAGTGAGTTTTTTTTTTGTAAATATCTTCGGAACTACATAACCGATTTAAGAGATTGATATCTCGTTTTGAAAAGCATAACAATGGCTTTAAAAAATAAAATAAAAAAGAAAAAAAATAATAAATATGTATATGTCATTAGTGGGTTTTGCCACGCCCCTCCGCCCACCAAAAATCATAAATCGGACTTCACAGTGTCACCCGCCTGAATATTCTGAAGATTCTCTGAAAATTTCATCAAAATCGGCCCAGCCGTTTTCGAGTCCATTTCTTACATACATACACACATCCTCTTTTATATATATAGATTAAAATTAAATAAAAACTATTTAAAGCTTCTTGCACAGCTACTAAGTTATTGTGCTTGAGGTAGGACAGTCCAGAAACGCATTGCTGCCATTCAGATACAAGAAAACGTTGTAAAGGATTAAATATTTTTTTTCCACTAACTGGTCTGACAAACCTAATTTTATTTAAAGGATATTGTGGCATTTCTGGAAAAATTATTTTATGAAGAAATAAAAGCATACGGATATTAAAGAGGTTGTTAAAAGAAACTTCATATAGCGAAACATGATCGTATCTTTTTAATCCGTAAACATATCTAATGATATTGTTGTATCGGGTTTTTCAACAAGAACTTTGTGCCAACATCTACAATATGATAGTTGTCATAGTAGACGTGTTTGTAGTAGATGTGTTGGCAATGGGTTACAATAAATTCAATTTTGTACGAAAATCGCATTGAAATAATAAAAATCTGCTATTAAATCTATTAAAGTTACATTTCGTAAATTTCGTCATATTTTCGTACAACATAATCGCCCTTCTGAGACCGATTTTAAGAATTTTATGGTTAAATTTGAGTCAAAAGGCTCGATACAGAATGTCCTAATACCAACTCGGATTCGACCGGGTCATTGAACTTAAAACATCGCAGCCGTGAGCCACAGTGCTGAAGCAGATCTAAATTTGTCAATTCCTCGACGTTCTCAACAATTAGTGTTGTCCAAAAGCACCATATGGCAAATTTAAAATCTTACAAGGTTCAACTGATACAGGAAGCCCATATTCACCTATCAGGGTATGTCAACAAGCAAAACTGGCCCTTTTGGATTTTGAAAATCCTAGAGCTTGCTTTAATTTAAAGGTCTATAGTGATGTGACGGACAAAGGCACCTCAGGTTTGTATAAGTCCGAACTACAAGTGAGTTAACATGGCTTGTCCAAGTAAAACTGTTATTGATTATTATTCCGAGGTTTTTGGCAGCATTGACAATAGCGCTTTTTTCCCCATTTATTAAAACATCAACATCGGTAATATGATTAATAGTTTTCGTATAAATTATAATACACTTTGACTTGCGAGGAAGTTGCACAGCAATAATTTTATTCAAATCTTTCTTCAGTTTTCAAATAATTTCAGCAACAGAAAATACTGGCATCCTTAAATACAGTTGTACATTTTTTAGGTACACAAAAATTTTGTACAGCAAAAGCTGTTTAGACAAATCATTAGCAAAAATAAAAAAAGGAGTGATGCAAGGATTGATGCTTGAGGCCCTCACTTAGGTAAATGTAACACTGTAGATTGTTCCGCAATACAAAATGACAACAATGGCATGAAGATAGCAATCGGTGGAATTAAAAAAAAATAAAAAAATGTCGAAGTTTAATACAAAGATTGTAAGATCAGCCGGGTCAAAGGCTTTAGAATAATAAAGAAATACCAGGAAACTCATTTTCCTTCATCAAATTTACATCGTATGTTCTCAGTAACATCTGATAAAGCAGAAACGCAGCCGAGATTTTTGCGAAAGCCTAACAAAGCAACAAAGTATTATTTTCAATTAAAGGTTGGATTATAAAGAATTTTTTCAGCCATAGATAAAAAGTACAAGGTGATAATTGGTCTGAATTTCGAGACATTTATAAAAATTGGAACAATTTTTGCACATTTCCATTTGGACGAAAAGGTCTAGTCGTTAGCCATAAAAGTGTTAAATAGATGTGTTGTATTCGAACAATATCTAAATTAATTTTGGATA
Organism: Trichopoda pennipes; assembly: GCA_030448955.1. Lineage (NCBI taxonomy): Eukaryota > Metazoa > Arthropoda > Insecta > Diptera > Tachinidae > Trichopoda > Trichopoda pennipes. Next base: position 2,503,609 of record JASKUP010000108.1, on the reverse strand, counting down.
TAATTTATCAGACCCCACTGCAATCGACTTAATCAAATTTAAAAAGTGTGATTTATTGGCTGTAGAGGTTTATATTAAGGTTTACAGCGTCGATTGACAACTGTTTGAGCTCTCTTTTCTACCAACCGCAATCTCGCAAATGTATCTCCAAATTTTCCTGGAGCCTATGGCAGAGTCAAAGTCTCTACAATAATTTCAAATTTTTACGTTTCTTATATTACTATTCACTTTTTCTTTTGTGGTTTTAAATTCAGCCTTTAAGCCTAAAGTTCTCAATCCATTAAAAAAATCCTTCAATAAACACTTTTAATAATCACTCTATGAATAAGCTTATGTTGGAACTGTTTGGAAACTGAACAACAACTATAACCAGTAAAAATAATGAAAGTAACGATGGCATTGCAGTACTGTTAAAACAAAAGTCAACGCGATTAAAGTTGAAGGACTGTAATATTAAGTATTATAAGTCTAAACAAATAGTTCGAATGGAACAGCACACTAATGCCATAGTGTTTTCTTTTAAAAGACACCAAAAATTTTTTAACTTAAACACCACGTTGCGCCAGATCATTATCTGCTGCCCCATGTCCAGATTAATACCGCGAGCTATCATGAAGTCTGCACCGATAATAACTTCGTGGGGATCCTCCTAAATGTTGAATATCAGAGCAAGGATGCAGTACGGAAACTATTTACGATCGAACGCCAAAAATTACCACCTCTGGCGGAAACTATCACTTGGGCACGTGTGGAGGCAGATTGTATGGACAACCGGTTGTGGGTGGTAGAACCAGAAAACGTAACAACTGGTGTCAGAAGTGAAATTGAAAAAAAAAATTTTAAAAAAAATAAAATAAATTAACTACAATGAAGTTGGAAGAACTGAAAGTTGAGCAGCTAAAGAAGAAGCTGAATAATTTGGATCTGCCAACAACTGGAAAGTAAAGCGGAATTGCAACGGAGGTTGATTGATGAATTCAAGCAGCGTGAAATCGATCGTTGAAATGATGGTTGAATTTAAAATTATTGCGTAACACGACGGGAGCTTTTAGCCGTACTGGAGTGTGTTAAACATTACCACAAATATTTATACGGCCAGCACTTTACCATAAACACGGATCACTCCGCATTACAGTGATTGCTGCAGTTTAAAAACTCCGCAGGGCAGCCTGCGCGTTTAGATGGTAAACAGCATACATGTATTTTTTTTTTGTTTTTTGTCTTACATGCCAGGCAGTTAGTAAACAGCATATTAAATTGTAGTTGTGTGTGTATAAACTTCTACGCAGTTTGTAACCAGTAGTTCGCTTTCTTGATTAATTATTTTATTTTAAAACTTAAGCAAGACACATTCGTAACAATATTGTTGTTTTGGTCTTGTTGTTTTGCTATGTGTTAAAAAGTCAGTGGTTGTCAATTCGGTTTGCAGTTATTAAAGGAATCTAGCACAAATTAACGTGGTATCGAGAATATATTAAATTCCCCTTCCGTAACTATAAAATCATTCAAGCTTGCAGTATTAACAACAGTTTTGAAAGCGTTAGCGTATTTTAGTAAACCAGTTCAGGTAAATTAGAAGGATTATAATAAGAACATTTTTTATGTTTTAATTTAGTAAAAACACCAAGAAATTCAATATCCCAGTCAGAATCATTTTTTAAAACTTTGGATGAAAAAAGACTGGAAACTGCGTTTTAAGAAGCATTTTCTTTGATTAAGTTAAGCTTCTAATTTATGCAGCCTGCAGTATGAAAAGAAAGCAAAGCAAGAAACCCTGGATTTTTATAGAGATCAATCCAATTACATATCATTTATGTTAAACTATTTTTAATATTGTTTAAAATTGTTCGCCACACACTGTATTTATGCAGGCATTATGACAACAACCGAAACAACGGCATCATTATTATTGCAGTTATTATTGTTATTGTGGTTGCTGTTTGTCGCTGCATTTTCAATTGTTAATGTCAGTTGCAAAGAAGCAAAAAAGCAAACATAAAGAAAATCATGCATTACAACTTAAATTTATTTGTTTGTGCCATTTTCTGTGACAACTCTTAAAACTGCCAAGTAAGTTCGAATGGAATGGAAAAGAAGTCCGCTTTTTTTTGTATACATGTACGTATGTATGTTTATACTAACGAACTTACCACTAGATATTTCCTTAGAGTTAGACATAGAGTCTATCAATTTTATTGTTGTTCTTGTTGTCGCTATTTTTTATTCTTCTTTATAAGCTTTAAGAGCTATTGTTTAGAGTCTCGTACCATTTGCCATTGTTATTGCTCAAGTTTTATTATTCATTTTCTTTTCGTCTTCTATACACAAAAACTTACAATAAAAGCATTAAAAATAAAATTTTGCAAAGGACAGACAAAAAGTGTTGCGCATGAATTTCAAATGAAATATGAGCTCATTATAAGTCAGCAATATATGACTTTTAAATATAGTTAATTTTTAAACATTTATTACTTATACCCTACATATTGCAATTAAGAAAGTACTACTGGTTTTGAACCTTGAACCTCTTTTTTATATTAATTAATAGTTATTATTAATAGCTATGTTAGAGAAATAATTTCCCATCGTATAATATCAATCACTTAAAGTTGTTTTAAAACTTTGTAAAGCAACTCTTTATTTTTCACAAATACTTCATTAAATATTTATTTAATTTTGAATCTATACAAATGCAGGGTTTTTAAAATTTTTGACAGCTCTTGTGGGATGGGAATTTCCCGTTTCTTAATTGAAATGGAAATGTTTCAATTTGTAGAAACAGGGTCTTTTAGTTTGTGTTTGGCAGCCGTTGCCAGCAGACAACATCGCGTTTTGAGAAAAAAATTCAAAAACTGAATTTCTTGTTGGGTGGTCTCTTGTGTACTGCGATGGATCTACGTAATAAAGTCTACTTTTTGCCTCGCTTCTTAACCGTGGTTCAATGTCGTTTATACAATTTTCAACAACCAGATAGAAAGAGTCAGAAATTTTGTATATCTGGGATATGTATTGCACGAAAATTGGAAATGTTGATGAAATCAAAAAACGGATCGCAATGCTTAGGACCACATACAGCAAATATAAGAAAATACTTCAAAGTCGAAAAATTAATCTTAACCTTCGATTAAGATTTATGAAGTCTCTGGTCGGTACTCATATATAGCGATGGAGCATAGACGCTTACAGTAAATACTATGTATACACTTGAAGCATTCCAAATGTGGTGTCACCGAAGATTGCTCAGAATACCATGGGTGGGCAGAATATCAAATACTGAGGTGGTAAGAAGAATGAACAGCGATAGTGTATTACTTTCAAGCATTAACCGAAGAAAAACTATCTACTGTGGACATATTTTGAGAGGTGAAAAATATGCATTTTTATAACTTATACTAGAGGGAAGAGTAGAAGGACGACGAGGCATGGGATGAAAACAAATCTCCTGGCTGAGAAATATAAGAAATTGAACGGTGCTAAGAACATCAAGCACTCTTTTACATTCAGCCAGAAGCTGTGAAGTGAAATGTTTTTAATATCTACATTTTATATATCATATCCTTAAAGAAGGAAGACCAACGGTGTCAAATAACATGATCGTGATGGCCAATTACCAATTAACCGCGCTGTGAGGTAACACGGCGAAAAAAAGCTACTGTTTCTTTGACTGCACGGCAAGTGGCACAATCCTCTTGGAATTTCATATCCTCCAGGTCCATAGTTGTACATTATACAACTATATTCATTGTCTAAATTTATTTATACAAAACCTTAATATATATTTTTACGTTTATACCTTTTATAACGTTTTGCTGTTGCTGAGTTCTTTGCTGCAAAATAAATAACACCAGATTTTAGAGTTTTTACAGTATCTACAAGTTTATTGACTTTAACTGCACACAAAGATAATTTTTAAAATTTACTAAAAATGCAAGTCTTTACTTCACGAGGTTTATGCATCCATTCTGATGCTGTCTTTTATATTTGTCCACTAGAGGTCTAAAAACTTAAGACTTTTCTACTCCGTTTGTATCACGTTTTGTTGTTGTTATGTTATTCATTTAATATATAGACGCCTGTTGGTCTGTGTGTGTATTTTTGTTTTTGTATTTATGCTGAAAAAGTTTCTTCCTGAAATTTATTTTAAGGTAGTTGTTGTTGTCTTGTGTGCATAAAATTTGTTAGCAAACTACGCAATTAGTAAATAGCATACCCAATTGTTTACTTTATTACCCAATTATTTTCTTTTAAAACTTAAGCAATACGCATCCGTATCAATATGTATAAAGTTTATAATATCAAGCGTTTTAATTAAAAGCATCGCTTTTCTCAAGCTTATTTTCCTGACTTAATTTACTAATTGAAATTTGTCGAAATATTTAGATTGGCGCACGCCGTCTTAAATTATAGGACTACAAAAGATTATTAGGTTTGGGCTATTTTACCATTTTGGGAATTATTATCAGATAAGATCACATCTTGGAGTACTACCGGCAATGCCACTTTAATGAGAGCACATAAAGGTTTTACGAGGTATTTTATTCTGTGCTAATAAAAGTTTAGAATACTCCTACAGCATTACATTTTTTATATGTAAGATATTTAACAGTCTCCACCTATTAACTTTAAGATGAAAGTTTCGCAGTACTCGTAATTTGATTACATTTATCAAATTATTTTTACTGGTATGACGATTGTTTAAGTTGGCATTTATAAATTATTATTGTTTATAGAGTATTTACTGTGATAAGCAAGAACTATGGGTTTTTGTTTTTGTAGAATTATGACAATTAAAAATAAAATTTCTTTTAATATGAAATTATATTGGCGACAGAATAAGATACTTTTGTTTCAAATTTCCAATGAAAACATAATAATAATAATAATAAAAAATCGGTTGCTTGTGAAAGATGGATATCAAAAAATTAAAATGTTTTTTAAGAAATATATTTAGAGAATTTATTTAGCCATTAAAATACTTTTCAATTTTATTCTCCATTTAACTTAAATATAGAATATATGTGAAAACAATTTTAAAAACCTTTGATATGGTGTTTACAAATATTTTATACCATTATACTGATATTGGTAGAGTGTCCAAAAAATAATTAATTAAACAAATATTTAACAAGAAAATTTGTTTATACATAGCAAATAATTTAACACGAACAAAATAACCATACATTATAGTTATATCTTGCATCAATAATTTGAAGTACAGGCCATCTAATAAAACACACTGAAATCCTGCTCGATTATTTCACTCATTCTATTCTTAAGCATAAGGATGTTAGTTTATTTGAATACAATACATAAATACTTTTTGATAATATTTACAAATTAATATCATATCGGGTGGCTGATCAATTTTGCTACATTAAGAAACTGAAATAACTTTTTGTAAAGTTTATGTAATTTATTTTTCAGTTATTTATTTGGAAAATAATACATTTTTATGAAAGTAATTCATGAAGTTTTGAAAATAATTGAATTCAAATGGCCTTCACCCTCGGCGAGACATGTGCGACATTTTTTCAAAATGTTATTCATTGCTGTTTGGAGTGTTGCAGCGGAAATTGCCTCAATTACCGTTCGAATGGATTGCCTTAAATCATCCAAATTTGTTGAGTTTCTTTTGTAAACTTCTTCTTTGCAATGACCCCATAAAAAAAATCAGGTGCAGTGAGGTCAGGAAACCTGGGAGGTCAACGGAATGTGGATTATTTTTGCCGCAATTCTGTCATAACAGTCGTGGCTATGTGACAAGTTGTTCCATCTTGTTGAAACCAAACAGAGTTAAAAGGGCTTCTCTTTCGACGTAATTTTAAAAAGAAAAATTCTTTCAACATCTTTAAATCACGGACTGTAACAGTAAGACCGTTTTCTTCAAAAAAGTAAGGCCGGACAAAGAAACTTGAAGAAACTGCACACCACACTGTGACGCGAAGTGGAGGGAGTGGAGCATCTGATGAAGTATCTGTGGCTTAGAACTACTCCATATTCGACAAGTTTGTTTGTTAACATTGCGGTTTAAATCAAAATATGCCTCGTCAGACACAAAAATGCAGTTCAATATATTTTCATTCTCTGACGCCATTTGAATGATCTTCTCACAGAATTCCAAGCGAAATGAAAAGTTTCTTGGGTTCAGTTTGTTTGTTAATTGAATCTTAAATGGAAATAAGTTTAAAGCTTGGTGCAAAGTTGTCTGCAGTGACTGTCAGCTGGCACCTATTTGAGCAGATAAGCTCCTTGTCGAAACTCGAGGATTGGATTGTATGGCAGCAGCTACAGCAGCGTTAGTTTCCTGCATCCGAACTGAGGGATCTCGATGATAAGGCCTTCTTGCGATTGTGCAACGCTCGGCATATTTCTTCACGACCCTCATTATAGTCCTTCTGCTAGGAGGAGTGCCACCAAACGTGTGCCTTTATTCTCTTTGGACGGAAACTACGGACTCTATAGCATGAAAGCGTTGCACTATCCAAATTTTTGTTTTATTGTCCCAATTCTCCATGTTAGTTAAACTTAAAGATCATTCCATAAAATAAATAAAGAACAGGTTGGTTATACAGAATGTAAATTATTACGTTTTTTTCGGTAGCAGCTTTCATCAGTCAGCCTGTCTGAACAAAAAACTGAAGGGAACGTTAAACCTTCCTGCAACCAAAAAATTCTTTTTTTATAAAAACTTAAATTAGAACTAATGCAAAACTCTACTGATTACCTTTAAAAATAACAGTTTGGAATAAAAATAAATATGTACAGATGATATTTACAGTGTCCTGTGACTACCAAAAACAAATAGCTATACAGTGTGTCACTGTGTCAGTTGATATAATGAAATCAGACTTTTTTCGTCAGAGAATAGTAAAAGATGTCGTGACATCATCGAATTATCTTCTAATTTTTTAAAAATTTTTTTAAATATTGAGGTAGTCTCCTAACGATGAAAGGATATGTTTTCTGTATTAGAAATTTCCTAAAAAAAGAGAAATTTGTCGGAGGCACGACACGTCTGCATTTCCTTAGCTCAACGGCGCTGTTATTCTCTTGGAGCGTGTTATTAAAAACTAATAATATTTTTGACTAAACTATGTAACGTCGAAAGTATATGATCAGTGTCAAAGAAAAAGAAATATTTTGGAAGGTTCGGAATCTTCTTTTTTAAATTTGGAAATTTCAAATTGATTTTTAGAAAGAGAGAGGCACGCATAAAATTCCAGGTGGCGGACATACTACCTACATGAGTAGATACGACCTTAATAAAAGCACTGCCTAAATCCAAATACTGACCCACCACTACAGTTTAGAATGATGTCTTCACATGGAAAGCGTTCGCCGTTTGTAGCGAACAAATAGCCAGCAAAGACGGATAGGAATGATAACAGTATTTCATTTACTGGCGGAGCAAATCCGAGCAACTTAATATAACTCAGTATTTTAATATAAAACGGGCTCTACTGATTGCAGTGCAGTAAACCGAAAACTTCAAATTAATTTAGTTAAATGCCAGTAAATTTTTAACGATTACTGAATTTTAAATTGTATTGTCACTAAAATTCCACCACTGCTAATTTCAATTACTTAATATTAAGAATTACTGTAGGTGTGGTAAAAATTGAATAAGGCAAAAGGGTTTTGCACGTGTTGACTTCAGATGTATAAAAAAAAGCTTCCAATAAGTTTATTTATTCAGTTTGAAAATGAAAGTAAAATTTGAGAAGCATTTACTGGTTACTTATTTTGTTTCAGTAATTAGCAAACATTTACTGGTACTGCAAAAACAAATAATGGTAACATGGTTAGTATTATGGGTTTCTTTTATAGATTAAAATTGTCAGTAAAACTGTACTGGTAATGAAAATATAATTGCAGTAACAATAATTTTTATGCAATGGTACGGCAAATCTATAACCTTTATAGCCGTTTCGCTGCTGATTTTATATCTAATCTGTACATTTTGAATATAAATTTTTTTTCTTATAACTTTCCATACTGATTTTCTTCTGTTAAAATATGAAAAATATAAAACTGCTCTTATTTAATGAATTTTTATATTATTTTTAATATATCCATTGCAGGTCACTTTTTCTTCTTAACACACAAGTTTCGTAGAAAGTACTCAAATGTTATAGATTTTTCTACATTTAATACTTCTTTTTTTTTATAGAGTCTTCTCTTGACTACTAAATATGTGTAGCTTATATTGCATTTCTTGGATAAATTGAGAAATATTGATTACAAAACTGTAATGATTTTCTTTTTCACTTTGGCCATTGTCCAGATACTATTTCAATTCTGTATTTCAATGTATGTGTTTTATTTAAATTCCACCCAGAGTCAAAGGCCATTTCAGTTGATAAAACGAAAAATATTTTCAACCATTACTAGAGCTGGTACAAATCAAGAAAGCAAAGCTATACACTCCTTTCACTATTACCCAATTTATAAACACAGCAAATTTGTTCAATAACTTTAAAACAAGATATTAGCCAATAAATTTTAAATTTTAAATTTACAAAATAATTTTATTAGCCAATTCAATTTTATGTGTTTTCTTCTTCCTTTCGTTTAAACAATTTTTTGGATGTAAAAGTTTTTATTTTTTTTGTTTTCTGTTATAAAAGAAAATTGGTAAAATTTTAATATATAGATTAAATATATAAAATAAAATAAATTTAATATATAAAATAAAGTATTGTTTTTAAATGCCACTCATATGCATTAGACATGAAGTATAAATTTACAGTTGCCTTTTAATGCTGCTAACATCTTATTAATTAGCAGCTAGATTATATAAAACTACTTTGGTATAAGAAATATTACATTTTCATTGATCACAAATCATGTTAATTCTTATCTAATAAATTCCAATTATCATTTGCTATTGGCTAAAAGGAGATATATGATGTGAAGGGAGCTTCAAAGCCAGTAATGTTAAGTTTCTTTTACAGTCTGGTTACAGCTTAGCGATCTGACCCAAGGATCATCTTCAAGGATAACCTGAGCTAAAGGCACAGAACGCTTCATACGTTACACTTTGACAAATTCAACTGAAATCAAAGTAATGACGGATAAGTTTGACACATTGAGTTTTTTGTTGACGGATAATAAATCAGCTGTTCTTATCGCATATTTTTGTAATCAAATTTTATTAGAGTAGACATTTTCAATAGAACTGGGCGATATTTTGAGTTTGTTTTAATAGTAATTTTAATTTATAAAGCTAGGGAGTGTCATGACGTAATGGATGGAGGCAGAATATTTTGGGTCAATCCGCTTTATCAAGGCCGAATACAAAAATGGAGTTTTTGCAGTAAATTTTGAAAGAATGTTTAACAGTGATCTTGAACAATTTATGAAAACTGTAAGAATGGTAAAAGATATATTCGATTATTTAGTTAAGGAAGATCTTACTGAGATCCTTCAATACCTGAAAAAAGTAGACTCTTACGCTCGTAAAAGGAATACTTTTTATATATTTATTTATTTAACCATGTTTTGCATTTTTAAAGATACTTTGCTCATTGAGGCAGTAGTCAGTTGATTTCATCAGCATTTAACATAGGACGTACGACAGTGAAAAACATTGTATAGCCTGTTGCAGTGGCTGCAGTAGCCCATGATTTTTCCTTTTTAATTTTATTTCCGAAATCCTGCTTAATTTCGACGTACAAGCAAGGATACCTTTGCATGGCTTCTATAAGTGTATTCTCCATTTATTTAATTATTACTTGATTACTCTATATTATTGTAATTTATTTTTTACCACCAAAATTATTTTATTAATACACATGAAAAGAAAGATGAGGAAACAAATATCTAAGTATTAAACGTACGTCGAAAGTTGCCTAACTTTCGTACATTGCTTTCGACGGAGACGCCCCGATTGTGACAACGGTCATAAGAAATCCTGTATATCAACTTACTTGTCAGCTAAAAAAGATGACATATAACATATCATGGAATCTATGTGCCCTAGCCTTAAGTCATAACAAAACAGACTAAAGCTTATATAATGTTATCGCTTAACTTAACAGCTAAAGTTACTCCAAATCCATTTGCATGTGATTAATTTAATTGCTTGGCTTATAACTCTATCACTCGAAAACAGATACGAACTTTTATTTGCAACAGTATTTTTTACTATTTAAAATAAATTATATAAAATATTAACTGATAATAAATTTTCACACCTACACATATTTAAATAGCAAGGTGTGAAAAAATATATTTAAAATTTTAATTTTTCCGCTAAAATAAGACCACAAGAAATAATGCTATTTGGTTAATTCCACAGCATTTTTGTGAAAGCTTAACAATTTGCCTATGACTATTAAACGTTACTTTAAGAATATTCCTGTGTAAGGCGTTTCTATTGTAATTATAGGCACATTCTCTTTGTGCCTTGAAGTGTCAATAATCATTTTTCAACACAAAAAACTTAAAATTCCAATGCAAATAGAAAAACTAGCGAAGTTAAAGTATAATTTTTCTAAGATTAAATAAGTTGTCGTCTTAAAGACGACTTGTAGTTTGAAAAATTAAAATTACGGTTATTAATGAAATACGAAATTCATTTTCTACAATATTTCAAAAACTTTTTGATGATCTATTGGAGCACAATAGAATATGAAGATATATAGGAAATACCGGAGCACGCTACACTCGTTTAAAAAAAAACAGCTTTTGTCATTTTTGAATGAGTTAAAACTTTAGTCCTGTGAATACTTACATAGACTTCAATTATAAGCAAGGCATTTGTCGAGTTGTGGATAGATTTTACACATATTCCCTTAATGATTCCCTAGCACCAAAACGTCAACGAGTTGTTAATTTTGAAGAGAAAATCGAAACTGTATACGAAAGTGTAGAGAATGTTGAAGTAGACCCATATAAGAACCCGCTAGTGCCGGAAGAGTCTAGAGTCCGTCATCGATTGGACTCTACAAATATTGAAAACTGATTTGGTTTTTTATAACGTATGACAGAGGCCCAGTCTTAAGTCAAAGCAAAACAATATAACTAGAGAGTAGAGTTTGCATAATGTTAAAGCTTTACTTAACACCAAAAGTTACTCCAAATCCATTTGCATGTAATTCGAAAACTGATTGGGGTTTTTATTGCGAAATGGTGTATAATGATGCTTATAATAATGAAGCTTATTTTACCGATTTCTTAATATACCAAATTGCCATATACGATGCAAAAGCAATCCAAGGCAGATGCTATAGACTGCATTACATGTAGAAAAATGAATGATTTTGATACGGCTTACACGCTGCTAAAATAACTGAAACCGGAGTTCGCCTCAAAACTATATAGATTGTTAACGCTCAATAAGCAACAAATTTTTCTTTAATTAGAATTTTTTTATATGGATTTAATATGGTTAAACCCATGTTCCGTGTATATATTTAAATACTTCTCTAACAAGTAATGTGGCTAATTGCTTAGCTTATGTACCTGCAGATTCATTGAAAACTGATCGCCAATAAAGAATTTCCTTTAAGAGTTATTACTATTAAATAGTTTTAAGAAACATGTATTCGAGGTTACTAAGCAACAAAAAGTTGTCCTTTAACTGTTGTTAAAAATATATTTAGAAATATTTTTCTTCATGTAACCTTTTGTAGAAATAAAATTAACCAAATTATAATCCAGTGAAGTATACGTCAGTTGGTGTTGGATTATCGCTAACTAATTTTTATTTGGAGAAAATTTTCACCTTCTGTTCCTTTTAGGCATAATATCGATAACGATGTGTAATAGTCAAAATATCTTAAGGAGATCTCAAAATTTATATAAATTCTGGGCTCGATAACATTCCAGCATTGGTCAGAGCATTTTATATTGACAGTGTTTTTACATGTATTTTTTACTTAAAAAATAGAATTATTTGTTTAAATAAAGAATTATATTACGATTTACGATTTAAACTATTCCAATCTTCCATTTGGAAGAACTGTAAGAACAGTGGCTGATAGCATCGAGTTAGACGAAGCGGACCATTGAAACACATATTTGAAATCAGAAATTCAGCTGCAATTTTTTTTAAAGAGAAGCAGCATTTCAGGCAACAATGCCTATTTAGTGAAGTACCGTGCTACATTCTTTAGGAAAGGAATAGAGAAGAGATGAAACAGGTGGTGAAAGTAGAAGGATAGTCGAAATTAACTGCCGTATAAAGATAGCAACAGCGACCAGTGATTATATATATTAATTTTTGTAGTGACAAAAAAACCAAGGCCTTCGTTGGGAATCGAACCCACAACTTCCATACTGACTAGCTAGTACACTACCTACTAGCCTACAGGGGAACCAAAACCAATAATGGTTTATCAGTTAGATTAACATAACTGAAGAATCTTTCCACATTATCTGCCTCTATCAGAATGCTGAAGAATTGGATTACGTTTGAGAGATCATTAATAAAAAGCGAAAATAAAATTCGCCCAAGGAAAATAAAATCTGCCTTGGGGTACCACAGATAAAACTGAGATATCTCTCGAGGTGTTGCTTTTAAATAGGGCACGTTATTTCTAATCAAACAGATACGATGAAAAAAAATTCAGTTCATTCGTCGTGAAATCCAACAGCCTCAAATTATTTAAAAGAAGTTTATGATTAGTTTTGTCAAATGCTTTACTGATGGCCATTAAACCACATCAGTTTGCTTACCTTTGATGAAACCCTGATTAATTATTGTAGTAATATCCAATAAGTAGGTAAAAGTTGAACAGTTTTTACGGAAACCATGTTGATGAGGCGATAATGATGTGTATCTTCAATTTTGTCGCCTTATCAACATGACAGAAATAATCTGATACAAGGTTTTCAAAGAACTTTGGTATTATGCTCACCTTTGCATAATTTGGCAATTTGAAATGTTGGTTTTGCTAACAGATTAAAAAAATTAAGGAAAATATCAATGTTTTAGGAAAATATTGTACAAAGTTGCCAATGGAGTTGAGAAATTTTCAACACAATTAATTAATATACAGCTGGTAACATCATAAGGGTCATGATTTATGGAAGATTTTAGAATTTTTAAACTACGTGAAATCTCATTAGCACAAATAGACGGAAACGAAATTGATTGATTGGTTAACAATGAATATGAGTATTCACGGATGTAGCGGTATGAAATTCACGGTATGCGATATGACATTTTTTTTTTAAATCGGCTTTATTGGTGATTGACTACTGTTCTTATAGTAGATCGTTATAAACGAAGAGAGGAGGTATAAATGAATGTAAGGAGGTTGCAATTAAGCCGAAAATAAGTTGGAATGGAATACATTCGTTATGTTGTGATGGCTTTGAAACATATTGCTAAAGCTTGTTTCATGTTATATATAAAAGTGTGACAATTTATCAGCCAAAAATATTTTATATCCTATAATGCAATTTGATTTTTATACATTTTTTCAAACACTTTGATTTTTTAATTTTATAAGGGGATTATTTTAATACTTACAGTTTTCGTCTTATATTAAGTGCGACAGAAATAAAATGTAACGTAGCATTACATCTGCCCAATCAGGACAATGCTCATTTGGTTTTTTTTTTGTTAAAAAATTCAATGCAAATCTTAAGGCTTGTGTTATAGTGTTAAATGAGCTTTAAAAGTCCATAAAAACTTAAATCTTTTCAAGTCGCTATTTTTTTAACGAATATAGTATAAGTCGGGAAAATAATATGTTTTCATAACCATGACTACATGGTGTCGTCAACTATATCGAGTACATTGTGTTGCAATAACATTATTTCTTTGTTAAGTAAAGATAGTTTAATTGAATACATACGATAACTCTGAGTCAATTTTGGTAGTGAAATTATGTGCTTTCGTCGCTTTGTGTTGCTGAGAACCTTTATTTATTTATATAAATTCATTGGCATATTAATTAAATAAAGCTCAAATATTCTTTGGACAGGTAATAAATCAGAAAAACTTTTTCATGCTATACTATTTATATTCATAATCATATCTATTGAAGAGCTTGAAGTGTAACAATTAACTGCCGGACCGCCAAAGAAAACGTCAATCTTTTCTCGATTTATATCTAACTTCTCAAGAATACATTGTCTCATGTATTATACTAATTCCTAGTTTTCAATAATAAAGGTAATATGAGATGGCAATGAGAACTTAGTTAGGTGCCCCTGTAGGCTAGTAGGTAGTGTACTAGCTTGTCAGTATGGGGGTTGTGGGTTCGATTCCCAACGAAGACCTTGGTTTTTTCACTACAAAAATAAAAATTGATTGTCGTTAAGGCTGCTCAGCGATGAAGGCATAGTCACTGGTCGCTGTCTTATATACGGCCGTTAATTTCCGACTATCCTTCTACTTCCACCATCTGTTTCATCTTTTCTCTATCCCTCTCCTAAAGAATGTAGCACGGTACTTGACTAAATAGGCATTGTTGCCTGAAGTGCTACTCTTTATAAAAGAAAAAAAGAAGCACAATCTTCAAATATGACTATACACAAAGTTTTAAAATATTATTTAAAAACTTTCATTTTTTGGTATACAAAATATTTCTTAGTCTGGTTACAAGATTATATTTTTATGTAGGGTATCATTCAACTTGTCTAACAAGAATCTACTAGCTACATCTTTATTTTAATTATTACTTGTTCACACATGATAAGTAGTTGTCGTTGTTGTCGATGCTTACATTTTATACCCCAAACTTGATTTTCATAAATATTTACTTTTCGCTTCACTAGAAACTAAACTTGTCTGTTCATTTAATGCCAAAGCAAGCAAAAAATCTCAGTTCAATAATACCAAACTAAAACAAAAACTAAACATTACCATGACTTTGGATCATATTACAAGTTTCTGTAAACAAAATATATATTTTTCGGTCTTACAGCAAATATTTCTGGACATTATCGCAGATCTTCAGGCTCAAGTGTGTGAAATAAACAATTTGCTGCTGTTGACTTTATAAAAACCAAAGACACCAAAGACACATATCTGTATATTGCATATCATAATCAAATATTTAATTTTTGTGTTTTTTTCTCGTTTTTACTATACAAATGAATTTAAAAACTTTAAATGACAATTTTCATAGTGGAATTCTGCTTGACTGGTTGCAGGAATATTGTTAATGAAATTGATATGTTATGGTCAGGGCTAAAAACAAGACACGATAGTTGAAAAATAAAATACGGACTTAAGCTGCAATTGTAAATATCGGATTTTTCAACACGAAGTTTAATTTTCAATTGTGGCAACACCATCACCATAATAGTTTTGCCATTTAGGTTTTTGACGTATTCGTAGTAGATGCATTGGAAATTGTTGTAATGAATTCAGTGACGTACGAAAATCGCATTAAAATTATTAAAATTCACTATGAAAGTGTTCTATTCTGTTAAAGTTACCTTTCGTAAAATTCGTTATATTTTCTCATAACATATTAAGCTCCTGAGTCCGTTTTTAAGAATTTGGTAGTGAACTTGGAGTCAACAGGCTCGATACAAAATGTGCGAACACCAACACGTGTTTGATCGAGTCGTTTAACTAAAAACATCGCAACCGTGAGCCACGGTGTTGAAGAAGATCCAAATTTGTCACTTCCTCGACGTTCTCAATACACCACATAGCGAATTTTGCGTGAGGATTTGATTTTGAAGCTTTACAAGTTTCAACTTTGAAGGCGTGGAACAGCCAATTAAACGATCAATTTAATGCAAACGAAATTCCTCGATCGGATAATCAGCAGTTAAATGGCCAGCCAAATCGTGTGATTTAACATTATTTTTGTAAGTTTATGTTAAGGTCAGATTCCATACGGAGCTCATCACATCCATTTCAGCCTTAAACCTCAAAATCCATGATGTGTTTAACGAAATAGGACTGCCATTTTGCCAAAAACTTTGATGAAAGAATCAACATCTGTCAGCGTGGTCGTGGTGGGCATTTACCATATATCATTTTTTATTCACAATGCGGAAATTTTCTCTTCGTAATACAACAAAAATTTGAATCTTGATCTAAATTTTTTGTTTTAGAAAACAAACTTCTTGTTGAAAAATCCCCTTTACTAGTATAGAGTAGTTTAGAGTAAACGTTGCACACACGTACATTTGCTATTGAAAGAAATTGTGATGCATAATTTTAAGATATCTTTTACAAATTAAAATTAACTTTGTAGTCTGAACAATGGACTACTAAAACCCTTAGAGGTACTGGAAACAAGATAACAATAAAGTTATAGATAAACTTTCACATAACAGAATTTGATGTGGGTATGTGTTTGATGTTTCAAATGACATTTATTAAATCGGACACAAGAAACTTTATATAGTTGTTGCAATAGTAGTATACCGAAATTGCCACTTCCAGGATATTACTAATTAAAAAATTACTAATTATTTTCTTCAATTTATACGTGGCTGTTTTGTAAGTAATTGCAAACATTTTATATTAAACATGCCTTACCATTAAGCTCTTCATTTAGTTGAACTATAGCCACAATATTGGAACAATGGCGATCAATATTTTTACCACAGTGGATTAAATCGAAAATTAGTATTTCATTCAATCATTCGATTAAAGATCACCAAGTGAAAGCGAGCATCAAATATAGGATCATCTTTATAGGCCGAAACCGGTTTGTTCACAAACCAAATTTGACGAGGGTCGACGGAAAACCGTACCCAAATAAAAATGCTAACAACATTTAGATCGATGCGACGCACTCTTAAATTAGTCGAATCATATTTGGTCAGCAAGCATTAAAAAATTTAATCGAAATCAAGACTATATAAAAATCAGCAACGTTTACATCTTCGCAAAACCATACAGCCTTATTAATAACGTAGTGATTTTCTGGCGTTCAGAAAATAAACAAGCAAGTCAGCAAACTAAAACAACAAATAGTTAAAAACTGTCCACGCTTAAGCAAACGTAAATATTTTTTTCAAACGAGTTTCAACAATTCGTCGACCTTCGTTTTAAAAGATAAAATAATTTATAAAATTACTTGCATTCTTGTTATCCACCTCTCCTGGTACCTTTTTATCAGAACAAAACCATTCCATTTCCATGCTGCAAGCATTTAACAGTTTTGGATTCAAAGTCAACAATTCCCTCTGCTGGTATAACTGAGCCTTTTCTACATTCTTTAGGTATTCGAGGACATTGTCCGTGTATCGTATCATTGCGCATCACTTCAGTTAGGCACGTTACAACATCATTTTTTGTTTTGCTTGCAGAAAACAAACGACTAATATGCCTGTGACAAGCTTCTTTAAACTTATAGGTTATGTGAAAGCTTTTCAAAGAAACTCATTTTCTGGCGTATAAAATATACAGAATGGAGTTGCAAAATAATTAGGTAAAATTGACAAACAGCAAATGATCGAAAAGTGTCGAAGCGTAAGACCTTGGGGTCCAATTGATACGTTTATTTTTGAAAATCAAGTTATAGCCAATTTTTGGTTTTAATAAACCCATGGTTGCGGTAGCTCTTTAGAAAACATTGCTTCATCTCGGCCGGAGCAACTTCATATTTGTTTTCACATTGATCATGGAACATTTTTCAAATGTATAATCTTGTAATATAATAGCTGAACCATTGAGAACGAATTTGTGAGATCGCAAAGAAGAAATGCAAACAAATAAGGTTGAAGCCCACCGCGACTGTTCTAATGGCGGCAGTAATAGAGTCCAAGTTACTTTGGTCCTTTCACCGTCATCCGCCAAGTCACATTGGAGGCAGTTGGCGGCTGGCGACGAATTTATTTGAGGTAAACAACTCTCAATATTTACGTAAATACGATACCAAATAATATCAAAACACAGCGCACAAAAAAATTAAATGCATTGAATGAATGAAGACACAAAAATTCATTCAAGTCGATCCCGTCGTGTAGTTGCAGTGTAGTTGAATAACTTGGATACCGACTGCAGCGCCATCTTCCGGGCTGGTTTGTGAATGTACACCATCCAAGGTGGCACCCAAACGCATGCAAAAAAAAAATTATTCAGTGACACACACACGTACAGTAGACCCCCCCCACCGGGGGCACATTTATGGTCTTTATAGTACGTAACAGCTATCTAGATCTGTGCAACTGGGGGTATAAAGGGAGCCCAGTCCCCTGAAGACAAGCAGGGAGTCAACTGGAAGCTCCACTTTATTTCCACGGGGATCAGTGAACCCGAAGAGTTCATTATTTGTCTCTTTAGACATTTAATAGTTCTCTGACTGATCATTGAGGTTGGCCCCTATATGGGAACAACGTGGTGGTTGTGGTTTCGCGGCCCCATAACAGTATAATGGTTATTATGGTGGCCAGGATCATCTCACTGATAATGACACCCTAAGTGAATGATCCGGTCCAGTGAGCATGCTAGACATGTGTTCTGGACAGGAGTTGAAAGTCTCTAACTCTTTAGCAAGGTGTGATGGTTTGCAGCCCTGCCCTGGAATCATTAAAGTTGCAACTAGGTGGTTCTGTTGTTTAGAATTATGTCTTCGGCTTCCTAGGACGCCTGTATGACGTTCCAAATTATACAATTGTGGTTTGTCCACCATCTGATTAAGGCTACACAGCCAGGTGCGGATGTAAAACGAATCACACACACACACACGTATAGTAGAATTATATACATAAAGAAGATTTGTATGGGAGGTACTACGCGTTTTTATTAAATCCCGCCTATATTTGCAGCAGAACTTAAAATATGTTCACTCAACCGAAATATCAAATTCTGTTTAAATACCGTTATCAGGAGCAGAAATAATAGATTTTTAATTTGTGGTTTGTATGGGAGGTACCACGCCTCCACTGAAGCTATATTTTATTTGGATTTTTAAAACTTCAAAGTCAATAACTTGTTGCAGTATCATTAATTTTAAATAAATAAATCTGGAGGTATTAATCGGCAAGAGCATACAAATAATGCTTGAGTAGTATCACACCATTTGTTTTGTGGTTCCTAAAAGATTTAAAAAAAAATTTAAGCAGTTTTTAATTATTGCTGCAATAGTGTCAACTAAATACAATGAAAAACATACAAGAAACGCTCACTACCAACTATAATCATGACTTATAGCAACGGCTAAAATTAAAACTCAATCACTTACTGCAACAATATTTATTTAAGAGATCACCGTTTCTCTGCAGATGATAGCATTCTGTTATTAAAATATCATTATAGTGCAACAAAGACCATTGCAGATTCTAAATATTATCCAATTTCTTTGCAATTGGTTCTTTTAACCATGAAGTAAATGTGCTACTAAGGTATCGTTTTGTTTTTAATAGCGTCAATTTTTTCTCAGTTTTCATCTACTGACAGGCATAGTGATAAATGTTTTCATTATTCGCTAAATAACTGTTGAGCTATTGCTAGCCAATCTCCTATTATTTTTGAGAGCTTATTCTTTTGAAACAATTTTTATGTTTGAATAAAGAATTTAAAAAATGTTAACGTTTGAAGTCTTTGTTTTATCAACGCCGAAATAGGTTCAAAGTGATAAACCTTTTACAACGGCATATTCATTACGCCATAATAGTATTTAACACTCTTTTTTTATCACCTACTCAATTGTTACGTTCGGCTTCAAGTGTGTTAAAAACTTTTTTATGCTGCCTGTGTTGATTAGTTTGCCACATTGTATGCACTTTAAATAAAAAACGTTTAAGGAACTCAAAGCATAATTTTATTTAAGTTTTAAAATTTTTATTGTGTTCAGCTTTATTGTCTTTTATTATTATTATAAACAATTTTTCATGATGGTGCAACTTTGTCTGAATTTATATGTTGAAACTGTCTCCATAATATATTAGAATTATAAAGAAAATAGAATTTTTTTTTAGCAATTGATTCTAATTATATTTTATATTCGAAGTTTTATTTAGTTTATTTGTTGAACCGGTACTGAAAGAATATAAAGGAGTATTCAATAACAAGTTTATTTTCTAAAACAAAATATTTAGATTAAAATGATTCCATATTTTTATTGTATTACGAAGAGAAAGTTTGGCAATTATGAATGATAAATGATATCTGGCAAATGTGGACCACGACCACGCTGAAATATGTCGCTTCTCTCGTCACAGTTCTTAATCACTTTTTGGCAAAGTAGCCGTCCTATTTCTTTAAACATATCACAGATTTTGAATTTTAAGGCTCAAATCAGATCTGTATAAACTCTGCCCTTAATGTAGCCGCACAAAAAATAATAAAGTGCTGTAAATCACACGTTCTGGCTTGCTACTTAACTGCTTATTGTTGTGAAATTATGCAATCAGGAAATTTGGTTTGCAATAACTGATCGTTTCATTGATTATTTGACATGTGGCACCATTCTGTTGAGACCACATCTCAGTGATATTCACATCGTCAATAATAGGCCAAAATTGAGTTGTTAGAATCTCGTGATTGTGCTCTATTGACCGATACGGCATTTCCAGCCTCATCTTCAAAAAAGTATAGCCCAATATCGCCTCCAGGCTACATAGCTCATCAGAAAGTGACACGTTAAGCATGCAAAGGCTTCTCAATAATCATTCTAGGATGTCCACCAGCACAAATGCAGCAATTTTGTTTTTGACATACAATGACAAGTGAAAATAGCAGAGTAGCGAAGTATTCACTCACTGTTCATACATGTATGAATATGTACATTTCATTTTTTAGCCACTTCTTCTCATACATGTGTGAGAGACTTCAAATTATTTTGTGTTTTCTCATTTGTGAATGCGACGATTTATTTTTTTTTCTTTCTATCCATAAGTGAAAAAATGAGAAACACACAGGTGTTCATTTTTGAATATTTACAATTTTGAAAATTTTTCATAAATGAAAAGGTCGTAAAAATATGTGCGTTAAGCATTCGCATACATAAACGCACATATTTGATAATGCGCAATTTTTTACTACATTTTACGGTAAACTGCGATCGTAGGTAGAAAATTTTTTCACGTTCATTTATGAGAAATTTCAACGTTCATAAATGAACATGTACATTTATGAAAAATAACATTAATGAGAAGTAGCTTATTTATTATTTATCACATATGAATAAGACTAATAATTCTTGTTGTTCGCATTCATGTATGAAAATAACCAGAACATGTTTTGTTGTTCGTTTATGAGTGTGAAAAATAAATATAAAATTTTAGATTTCTCATTTATGAAAAATATCATGAATGTTGATTTTTGAATGTTCATAAATGCAAAATTCTGAACCCTGGAAAATAGGCTTCGTTTGCACATGAATGAATTGAGCGAATCTACAACGATGAGAATCTACGCCCTAGATTCACTTCAATCTCAAATCCGTACGTAAAATTTGCCAAGTGTTTTGGTTTTGGATAACCCCAATTGTTGAAAAAATCGAGGAATTAACAAATTCGGATCTGCTCCAACACTGTGGCTCACGGCTGCGATCTTTTCAGTTGAACGACCGGTCAAACACACGTTGGTATTCTTATAGTTTGTATCGAGCCTGTCGACTTCAATTTAAGAACTAAATTTTTAATAGCGGTCTGAGAAGGACCATTATATTATCCGAAAATATCACGAATATAACATAGTCTAACTTTAACGGAACCACGATTTTCATAGTGAATTTTAATTATTTGCATGCGATTTTTGTGCGAAATAGAAATCATTGTCGCAATTGCCAATGCATCTACTATGAATATGTCAAAGAACTAAATGTCAAAAGTGCAATTGAACAACAAACTTCTTGTTGAAAAGCCCGATGTATATTTTATCCAAAACAGAGGAAAACTTTTTTTAAAATTTTTAGAGTAAACTGAAGCCAAAATAAAAGGGATACAAATTTAGTAAATCGATTTTTAAACAATTTAAAAATTGAAGTTTGTATTCTAAATATTTGCCGATAGTTAAAAATAACAGCAGTAACAACAAAAAATTAAAAACTTTTTTAATTAAAATTGCTTAAGTAAACAATTTTAGTTTATTTTCTTTTCACATAACAAAACTTATTTTCACCCCAAAAAAAAAGAGCAGAAATTGGGTTTCTGCATGAATATTTACAAGTGCGAGTGCTTTTGGTCCAGAACAAAAGAAAAACAAGCAATTTAAATAGTAAGAGTTGGAAGATTGACTGTAAATAAACAATTTGAAGAGTTCTTTTTAAGAAAACATAGTCTGCTGGAAAACTTTTAAATAAGTTTTGTTATGCATAAATTGGCACCAAAAATATGTATAACTTGAATGGAAAGTTTACTAAAGGTCTAGGGGCAAAATAATTTCAATAGCAAATTGAAAAAGTTTCATAAAAAATTAATAGAAAAACTATAACAAAAGCCAAATATGTGTTAGGAAAAACAACGGCAAGGACTTATAAAGGACGATTATTTTTCATTTTTAATTTAACATTTTTTTATTTAATTCCCTCAAGGATGTAAAATAAACGAAATATTACAATGAACAATATCCTGCCCATAAAAATTTTTAATTTCTTTCCTTAGCAAACTGAAAATTTTCTTTGCAGAATTATTTGTTCATTAATTCGCTAAACAAATAAAGAAGTCAAAAATTATAAAGTTTTATATTATAATTACAGCAATAGAAACTAATTCATGTTTCTTTTTAAGGTGAACAGCATTAAATTGGAAAAAAAGGCTCTAGTGTAAGAAATTTCATTTCTATAGGAATTTTCAACAAGAAAATCGCATTAAAATAATTCAAATCCACTATGAAAATTGTGGTTCTGTTAAAATTATATTTCGTGTAATTCGTGATAATTTTGGACAACATAATCGTCCTTCTGAGACCACTGTTAAGACTGGGTCGTTCAACTGAAAACATCGCAACCGTGAGCCACTGTGTTAAAACAGATCCAAATTTGCCAATTCCTCGATGTTCTTAACAGTTCAGGTTATCCAAGATACCACATGAAAAATTTTGCGTAAGCCTTACAAGGCTTAACCATTGCAGGAAAAAGCTGACCGACCAATTACATCGCCGTAGATTCGCACGATTCGTTCAAGAACAACCGGCTGATTTTTCTTCTGAAACAATAATTTTTTCAGACGAAGCACATTTTCACTACTCAGGATAAGTCAACAAGCCAAATTGCCGCATTTGGGCTTCTGAAAATCCTAGAGCGATTATTGGGAAGCCTTTCCATGCCCATCGTGTCACTTTATAGTATGCTATGTGGCCTGGAGACGAAGATGAGGCTGAAAATGCAGTAACGATGCTAACAACTCAATTATGGCCTTTTATTGACGACGTGGATATCACTGACATGTGGTTGCACAGCCAATGAAATAACCAATTTTTTGCAATCGCATAATTTTACGACAATCAGCAATTAAGTTGCCAGCCAGATAGAGTGATTTAACATTATGGGAATATTTTTTTGTGGGGCTATGTTAAGGACAGAGCCTATACGGAGCCAATCGAATCGATTTCAGTCTTAACAATTTGGGTTTTATGGTTACCGAAATAGGGCCACCATTTTGCCAAAAAGTGATTAAAAACTTTGATGAAAGAATCGACATCTGTCAGCGTAGCCGTGGTGGACATTTGCCGCAAATCATTTATCATTCATAATTGTCGAATTTTTCTCCTCTTAATCTAAATTTTTTGTTTTAGAAAACAGACTTCTTGTTGAAAAACCTTTAGTACATAAAACTTAAATTTAGTTATTCAAATATAGAACTAGATAATATTTAACACAAATAACATTAAAAGAAAAGCCAATAAAAAATTATTAAATTCAATACAAAAAAAAAAACGGTTCAGAGTTAGCGTAATATTATCTGATTTATTACCATTGCATTAAAATAGCGCTTAGTACGAAATGGAACATTAAATGAAATATTGCCAAACAAAAAATCTGAATACATTTTCTTATATTTAATTTAAAGAAAAGGTGACATTTAACATTATTCTTCGCCTTTTTGCAAATGGCAGCTTTATTAGAACAAGTCTGGTAGTGTAGGATAGTGGAATTAAGGAATTCCATTGAAAGCCTCATAGACAAAATAAAAATAATTGGTTTAGAACCAATTCCTTGCTATTACTATTCACTTTATAAACAGGATCCTTAATTTTTGAGCCATATTCCTTAATAGGTCGGGCAAAAGAGGTATAAAGATATTTTGTGACATATGGGTCACTAAACTTCTTCGACCTGCGTTTTCTAAGTCCAATAACTGCCTGTGCTTTGTTATTGGTTAACAAAATATGCTGTGCTTTTACTACAGGTACCCTTAGGTCTTCTAGAATTTTTTAAAGTACCAGGGAGCTGCAGTAATGATTCGAAGAATTTTGTTCTGTCGCCATTGAAGTTTTTCAATGTTCGAGGCCAAGGCATTGTCGCATAACTGCATACCGTATTGGCTTCAGGAGCACATTCTTCAATAAGAGCTTGCAATTTAACTATAGAGCTCAATTTTTTGCCTAGTACCCAATTTAGTTGTACCGTCTTCAATTTAATTTGCTTAATTTAGCATCAATATGATGCTTCCAAGTTTATCGATGGTTAAGCTGAATGCCAAGATATTGCACTTCATTGTGCTATGATATTGCTATATTGTTAATCATTATGAAAAAGCATATATCTTTACGTAGACTGAATGCAACATGAATACATTAATGTTAATCCTTATGTTCAGGAGCCTCAGCCATTCTTCTAATTTATAAATATGCTCTTGTAAATTTTGTGATACCACTTTTTGGAAGGCTTAGTAATGCGGTATCATCTACAAAGGTTGAGGTGTGTATGTCGGAGCCTGTTGGCATATCTTATGCATAAGTTAAGTATAGAAGAGGACCCAATACGCTTCTTTGAGGAACTCCTTCCAAAATCGGCTGAGCGAGACTAATAAGTTATATTCTCTGATTTTGAATTCTCGACCAGATAAGTAACTTTCCAGCAGCGTATGGGCATATATAGATATTTTTAGCTTTATTTTGTAGATTAAGCCGTCATGTAACACTTTATCAAATGCTTGCAATACATCTATAAACAGATCTGAACAATATTTTCCATCCTCGAATGACTCGCTTATGATGTTATCAGGTCTATGAGTTTATTCGATAGTGCTGTGTTTAGCCCATAACCAAAATTGATGATTAGGAATGCAATCTGCCTCTTCCAATGCCGGAATCAACTTCTCCATTAACAATTTAAAAAAAGGTTTGAAATAGTTGCCAGTAGATTTATAGGCCTAAATGATTCTACATTTATATGAAATTTTTCCATAGTAATCAAAGCAGTCTTCTACAGTGCAGGATAATACTCAACGCGCAAAATTGTCTTGAAAACAAATAAAATGAATCCTCTAGCTACTTGAGTTAACTCTGCAAGTATTCTATTACTTATTTTATTTATGCTTGAAGCTTTCTTACGGTTTGGTTTATCACTATCATTTAGAACATCTTGAATACTATACCTAAGGGTCATAGGCGGTCTAGTTACATATGGGGGCAGTTCAGCTCCCTCATCGTCAGAACATTTTGAAGAAAACACATTCCTCACATGGGTTAGCAAATAACATCCCCTTCTCAAAATTGCTTCTACCCCAGTCAAAATTGCCAGTTTATACAGGGGTGGCTTAATCTTCACTAGAATTTTTAATCCTCTAGTCGCCATCCATAAAGCATAGCCCGACAGAGGAGTACCGTTAAGGACTTCCAAATACGTTTTAAGCGATGTCGCTTTCCACACTTTCGAAAAATTTTTTATCTTTTTTTTTGGGCACTGCGATTTAAAAAATTTTGAGGAGACTAAATGTACTACTGCTTTCCATAAATGCCAAGGCCAAAAATGTTTGTATTAAAAAATATTGATGTTGTTTTAGGGGCAAAATCGAAGCAGGCCGCTTCTTTAATCACGTCCTTTCCTATTTTGAGCATGTTAAGAAATGAAAATTATTCACGGTGGGATACACGAATGCATTTTATAGATTTTTATTGGCAAAGATTTTCTAATATGAAAGTTGTTATCTCTAGTGTGCAATCTAAATTTGAAATGTTTAATTTAAAATAATTAATTTTTTCCACAATAAAAGGATTGTTTTATTGCCCCACTTTCATAAGTATTTATCATCTTTAAAGAAAACTTTTACTTCTATTCAGTTTCAAGTAGAAGAAATAAAACCTGCTACAAACTTAATTTAGTAGAACTCTTTTCTTGTTTATTCTCCACGAACATCTGCAAGTTCACCATCAAAAGAATGCGTCTTTTACTTCTCCTTGTAGTAAAAATAATTAAAAAATATACATTCATACTAAAAGACTTGTGCATTGTTCACATAATATTTAATATTATTATTTTCTTTTCTTATTTTCTTAATTTATTTCCGATATTTCAATGCAGTTGTTGAATAAAATTAAGTTGCTGGATGGAATGAAAATGTTCTTTTTATTGTGTAAAGTTTTTAATTAAATAAAACAATAAACACCTTTATTTAATTCACCTATCACGAAAAAGAAAAACTCCGTTTGGAAATTTGTCTTCTTGGTTCATTGGAAAACTTTTAACTGGCAATCAATTTTACTTTTAAAAATGTATAATATTTGCTGCTATTTCAGTTCGAATAATTCTTAAAGGTGAAATGTGAAAATATTGCTTTAAAAATTAATGAGCGGAACAGCTACAAATAGACTTTTCTAGTAGTCTTTATGTTTAAATATTTGTAAGTTAAAAGAGGTTTTTCAGCAAGAAGTTTGTTTTCGAAAACAAAATAAAACAAAAAATTTAGATTAAGAAGATTAAAATTTTTATTGTATTACGAAGAGAAAATTCCGACAGATATGAATGAAAAATGATATCTGGCAAATGTCCACCATGACCACGCTGACAGATGTCAATTCTTTCATCAAACTTTTAATCACTTTTTGGCAAAATGGCGGTCCTATTTCGTTAATTACAACACGAATTTTGAGTTTTAAAGCTGAAATCGATTCGATTGGCTCCGTAGTTAACAAAAAATAATCCAATGGTGTTTAATTACACGATCCAATTAGCCACCTAACTGCTGATAACCGTAAAATTATGCGATCGGGAAACTTGGTTTGCAACAAATTCATCGTTTCATTGGCTATGTGCATGTGGCAGCGTCCTGTTGAAACCACATGTCGGTGATATCCTCATCGTCAATTTAGGTCAATAGGCATTTCTAACAGCTCAATCACACCTCCCAAGCACATAGTACACTATACAGCGAAAAGTTTAGCATGCAAATATTCCTCTAGCTCTAACAGTTTCAGAAGTTCCAATACGGCAATGTTGCTCGTTGACGCACCCTGACTAGTGAAAATGGGTTTCGTCTGAAAAAATATTTTTTTCAGAACAACCAGCCGATATTACCTGAATGAATTGAGCGAATCTAGTGCGATGTGAATGGTCGGGCGGCTTCAGTTCCTGCACCAGTTGAAAATAGTAAGGCTTCAAAGTCAAATCCTTACGCGTAAGTCGCCAAGTGGTGGTTTTGGATAACCCCAATTATTGAGAGCATCGAGGAATTGACAAACTTGTATCAGCTTCAACACTGTGACTCACGGCTGTGATATTTTTAGTTGAACGACCAGATTGAACACCAATGTTGTTCGCACACTTTCTATCGAGCCTGCAGGATCAAATTTAATGATCAAATTCTAAATAGCGGTCTCATTATTATTTTACAAATTTACAAAATGTAACTTTAACACAACCACTATTTTCATAGTGGATTTTAATTATTTCAATGCGATGAAATTGAATTCATTGTTACAATTGCCAATGCATCTACTACGAATGTGTCAAAAAACTAAATGTTGTTCGTGTTGCCGCAATTGAAAAGCAAACTTCATGTTGAAAAACCCAATATTAGATGATCAAAGAATTTTAAACTTATTTGTGTAACCTGTACTCCACTTCATCGTTGAATAAGCAATGAATAATATTCCGTACTTGAAAATGAATAAAAGTTATCGAGATTTCAATTAAGTGAAGTTGTAGTGGTGAATTTTTTTTTGCAATAGTATTTAATCGTAGTTATTGAAATATTTTAAGTAGTAAATTTCAATACATTAATAATCCATGTTTTGTTATTCTATAATTAAGAAAAGTTATCGTTAATTTGATAAATTTATTAATTTATACGAAATTCTTAAATTTTGATAATTTTAAGATTTCAATTAAGTGCAGTTATAGTGACAATTTTTTCCACTATAAATTAATCGTATTTATTGAAATATTTTTAGTCGCGAATTTAACGATACATTAAAAATCTAGAAAATGTTTTAGTAAATATAGTTAATTTGTCTAATAATTAAAAAAATGTTATAGATTTTACAAAAAATAAAAAGTTATCGATAATTGAAAATCTTTTAAACAAAATTTATTAAACTTTCGTTAATTAGAATCTTTTGCATAAAGTTTATTGAGTTATCGAAGACACTGACTTTTATAAAACATTAGAAAGTTATCGACAACTAGGAAAATCTTGTATATAAATTTTTTGAATTTTAAAAACAAAAATTTAACGAGTAATCAATTATATATAATAAAAAATTATTTGAGTAAGTTACCAAAAAAAATATCTAGAGTTATCGATAACTCCGACATTTTTTGTATAAAATGCTGTCGTAGTCGGAAATTTGTTATACGAAATTTGTTAGACTTTTGTTTATTGGAATTTTTTATAAAAATTTTATTAATTTGTTGAAGATACTGACTTTTATAAAACATTTCAAAATTATCGATAACTAGAAAATTTTTGTGTATAGGTTTTTTGAATTTTTTTAAAAAATATATAATATATATTTAAAAAAAATATAAAGCGTTATTAATAACTCGGACATTTTTGTTATTGATAATTGGAGATTTTTAATACAAAATTTGTTAAACTATCGATAATTGTATTCATTTTAAAAAGTTTATTGAGTTATCCACACACTGATTCTTATAAAGTATTACGAAGTTATTGAAAGTTATGGAAAGTCTTTTATATAAGGTTTTGGAATTTTTATAAAAAAATTTAACGGGTAATCGAACACTGGTTGTTTGTTAAATTATGAGTAAACTTAGGAGTTAAAGTTATCGAAATTTTCTATATATAACTTTTGGAGTTACGAAATTTTTTTAACTTTGGATAATTGGAATTTGTTATAGAAAATTTATCGAGTTATCGCACACAGTGACTTAGATAAAACATTATGAAGTTATCGATAACTAGAAAAATCTTGTATATAAGTATTTTTTTTTTAATTTTTTAAAAAAATTAACGAGTAATTATCCACTGGTTGTGTGCGCTACAACAAGTTATGCGTAAACCTTAATAATAATTATTTGAGCAAGTTAATGAAATATCGAAATTTTCTATATATAGGTTTTGGAGTTATCGGTAATTTAACGAGTAATCGTCCACTGGTTGTGTGTTCTACAAAAAATTATGCGTAAACTTTAATAATAATTACTTGAGTAAGTTAATAAAATATGGACATTTCTGTATACAGTTTTTAGATTTGTCGATAATTTAATAAATTTTCTAAAAAATGTTTTATTAAATCGTATTGGTTTTTCTTTATAAAATAAAATATATATTGAAAAAAAATTAATGGTGGCATGGAAGGTTTTTTAAATAACTAAGCCTGATATCAATAACTGATTGTTTATTCTGCAAAAAATTGTTAAAGTAAACAAGAAAAAAATGTTTTTCTTAAATGTTACGGAATGCAAGAAATTTTTTCATATAATTGCTTCAATTATAGATAACCTATACAATGTTTATTTAAAAAAGTAATTGAGTTAAATACTTCAAACTTTATATAAAGTTATCGATAACTGGAAAATTTTCTTAAACCAAAATTTATAGAGTTTTAGAAAGTTTTCTAAACTTTCTACAAACAATAATAATCAACAGCTATTTCTGGCAGTGTTTTCTTTAAAAAAAAGTATTGATTTATATACAACTGAAAATGGTTTTGTTATCGTTGCTTTAAATTTTTGTTTTTAGCATTTGCCGCCATTATTTTGTTTTTAACTTTTTTATTGTTTCTAAGTTAATGCGCTTAAGTGTTGACGTGCTATTTAAATACCATAATTATAAGCAAATGTTAACATTAGCAAAGTACTTTCCACAATTATTTTCTTTACGGTCCGTAAGAAAGAAAATAAAAACAGCTTTTAAATTTCTTTGATTAGTAAAAGAAAAGCAATGAATACCGGGCTGTTCTTTTTCCAAAGTAATTTAGTTAATTGCTACAGGCAAAACTTTGTTAATTTGCTGGCCACAAAAATGTTCTAAATAAGAAAAAATATTTTTGGCTTAATATCTTCTTAGTAGTGCGTGCGTGGGTGGTCTCAAAAATATATTCAATCTCTTGCAGGACTATGACTATGAAGAATATTGTTTACCCATCATCGAGTTAAGCTCTTAAAAGTTTATGAATGCTTTTAGACTGAAGTTCAATAAACAGCTTTGTTCACTTTATTCAAATTTTCAGTTCTTGCAAGAATTAGGGAGCCTTCTCTTACGTGGCCATGTTAAAGAAATCGCTAACCGTTTGTAATGTAAAGACAAATAAAGCAGTTGATGACGGTATCGCCTTGGTAATTATACATCCTGGTGTTGCTCTATGAGTAAGTGAAAAATCGCGGTTTAATATCTATCACATAGAAGTCTTGTGCTTCGATAGCTGCTAATATTTGATAGGATTGTTGTTAAATAACTGGAAAAAAATCCTTAAAAATTTAATCTAAGTGATTTTTGTGCAGTTAGAAATAATATAAATTTTGTCAGTAACTGTTACCAGCTGTAGTCGTTTTTATGATTTTAATGACATGTTATATTTCCAATCACCTTGTTTTCTGTTTCTAAAATGACCTTAAGGAAAATAGCATGCATTTTAGGCTTACCCAGCACCCACAAACTTTTCAATATTTTTTTGCTGACTGGTACCAGTCAAAAAAGAACATAGTTAAGTTTTAAGATGGCTTTAAGGTAAAAAATAAAACGAAAACTTGCAACTTTATTTAAATGATCTCATAACTCCCATGGTGTTTGCTTTTAATCGACTCAATGTTGATTGCTTCACTATTACTTTTTGCTTGATTTGACTGGGCCAAATCGTTTCATTGCATTTTTGTTGTTTTATATGCTTCTCATTATATTTCTTCGTAACATTTGTGGAAAAATAATTTCTTGCTAAGAAATTGTTATTATGGCTTCAAAGGAAATAATAACGATTTTAAAAACAACAGCAAAAAATACAAAACAATTTTATAAGTAGGGTAATAATATTAAACTCGTTATATTAAGAATTTATGCTAAAATAGGATAAGTTTTAATGACATCGCAGCAAAAATTCTTCTAAACTGCTCTATTTATGAAGCAACCATAACAATAGAAATATTTTTATAAGAATAAATAAAAGGAGACTAAAGGTCTTTATTTTATGATTTTTAGCTTAACTAGAGTAAAATAAAAGCAATAAATATAGATATTGAGAGACGATGAAATTCAATTATTCTGGTTGTTAAAAAATGTTCATTGGAACTCAGTAAGCCCCGTTTTTCCTTCTAATAATTACAGCCTCTTAATTTGAATTTTGCTTCCTTTGTTATCAATACATAACTCAAAACAAAAAGTATTCATTTGAATTCAATAACGTTTACTGACGAAAACGTATACAAATGCACGAACATAAGCCCAGGACCACAAACACTCAAGAACAACCAAAAATACACAAAGAAAACATACAAATAAGACCCATTTTAAACTACAAACCTTAAACAGCATATCACCTGGCTAAACACCTCCACTACTTACCTAAAGAAAAGGTAAGTTTACAAAATGCCTTGTCGAAAAACTTAAAGACATTAAGATAACCGAAAACCACGCAACTCATTTCCTTTGACATCAAGAATTTATATACCTTAATACCAATACAGAAAATCTACACTAGAAAGTTGTTGCAATAATATACTTCACCCAAATTGCAAAGACGATAATAAGACAGAACTACTTGAGATTTAATAACCACTTCTACAAACTGCCTGACAGAATCGGCATGCGAAACCCAATTTCCGCAATCTTCATAGAAATGTTCATTTAAGATTTTAAATTACTGCGCATAAAGACACTAATGGAAAGGCAATGAATAACTCATTACTAATAGTTACTTAAACGACATCATATGCACTCTCGACTAGAATCGAAGTGTATATGTTTATGAAAGTTAAGGTTTATAAAGCAAAGAGTATATTTCTGTATAATCCATTTATTGAAAAAAAAACTTGAAAAATGGGTGTTTTTGCAATTTTTAAGGTATAACTAAAATAAAGGGCTTTTCAACGAGAAGTTTGTTGACACGCTGACAGATGTTGATTCTTTCATCAAAATTCTTAAACACTTTCTGGCAAAATGGCGGTCCTATTTCCTATTACTCACATCACGGATTTATAGTTTTAAGGCTCCATATAGGCTCTGTCCTTAACATAGCCACACAAAAAATAAACCAGTGGTTCAAAATCACACGTCCTGGCTGGGCACTTAACTGCTGATTGTCCTGATCGTTTCACATGTCAGTGATAATCACGTCGTCAATAATAGACCAAAATTAAATTGCTTGCATCTCACGAAAGCGTGAGCCCATCGTTACCGCATTTCCAGCCTCGTCTTCGAAAAAAAGCGGTCCAACACGCCTCCAGACCACATAGCGCACCGTACAGTTGAGCATGCAAAGACTTCTCAATAATCGCTCTAGCTTTTTAGAAGCCCAAATGCGGAAATTTTGCTTCTTGATATACCTTGACAAGTGAAAATGGGCTTCGTCTGAAAAAATGATTTTTTAGAAAACCCTTTCAGTTGTTCCTATATGAATTGAGCGAATCTGCAGTGATATGAATGATCGGTCGGCTTTAACTCATGCAGCAGTTGAACCTTGTAAGGCTTCAAAGTCAATTCCTTACGCAAAATTGGCCATGTGGTGGTTTTGGATAACTCCATTTGTTGAGCACGTCAAAGAATTGACAAATTTGGTTCTGTTTGAATGCTGTGGTTCACGACCTGGTGGCACAAGTGTTAGTGTTCGCACACTTTGTATCGAGCCTGTTGACTGAAATTGAACGACAAAATTATTAATAGCGATCTCAGAAGGATGATTATGTTGTCCAAAAAGAGTAAGAATTTTACGAAATGTAACTTTAACAGAATCATAGTGGATTTTAATTAATTTTATGCGATTTTCGTGCGAAATTAAATTCATTGTAACAACTGCCAATGCATCTACTACGGATACGTCAAAAAACTAAATGTCAAAGCAATCATGTTGTTGGTGCAATTGAAAAACAAACGTGTTTTTAGAAAACCCGATATAACCATAAAATATCAATTTTTATTATTCTTTTCTCTTTTTTTTTGTTTTCCTGCTTTAATGCTCTGGCAAAATTTTAATATTCTCATCACTCCTGGTTAGTAAATAGGCGCATTGGCATTTTAACGCAGCCATCCACACTCTAATATTTTTGAACACCATTGAGTGTCGCACTCACGACCTGCTGGTTTAGCAATAAGCCCACCTTAATAGCCAAGATTGCCGCACTATTGTTTTTTTTTTAATAACTTTCCTCTATAATAACGGCTCGATTGTTGTTTGTTACATATATTCATCTTCTTACTTTACTACACAGCTTAACCATGAAATCATCTTCTTCATCAACCAGAGTAGCTACCGAGAGTGCTTAATATGTGTTTGCTTTAGTCTGTTTCATTTAGTTTTTATGACACATATCATACAGCTTTAGTGGAGAAAATGACATGCACCATTCAACAATCTTTATTGACAAAAACAACATTTGACTGTTGCATTTCAAATATTATTTTCATAATAATATGTTAAAAAAAATATAGTTTTAATTATTAGTAAAATATAAAATTTATAAATCATTTTATAATAATGATTTGATTACGTTGTTTTATTAATTTATAATTAGTTTTTACACACAAGATCTTTATACAAAAAAATGTTTATAAATAACAATATTCCAAGGGGGATTTTATTACCTAAAATCCATTACAATTTAAGCTTATTTTAAAAATTAAAACTGTATCAGGGTGCTTTATTGCATGGAAAAAGTATTCTTCAATTTATTATTACAAAACAATGCCAAAATTATTATCATTAACATGTATATGCTTTTAGCCTGAAGTCCTGCAGTAACTAGATATAAATTACAACAATATTAAATTTGTATCTTTTGCAATGCACTTTAATGTAAAATTTGTACACTTGAACGAATTTTAGAGCTCACAATTTAATCAAGCAAAAAGCTTTTAAAAATAATCATAATCAACACGAGACAGGGTAAACTCGAAGAGATTGGAGATTTTTTTTAATCTGCAGAATCGCTTACAACTACGTGTAAAATTATGAGCGCGTAAAATAAAAAGTAAAATTAATTAGAAAAATACAAAGATATATTAAAAGTAAAAAATAGTAATAAAAATTAAAAACTTGTATTAAAACTGTATTTAAACAAAAGAAATAACAAATTTCACAACAAATTTTTCACATTTACTTCTCTCAGCAATATTGTTCTGGTACCCACGGATGCAAAGCGCTTACAAAATGAGGTATAGGAATGTAGCGTTACGTTCGAAACAGAAACTAGTAAAAGGTATTTTCCTCTGTTTTGGCGGCAAGGAGTTATGATCTATTAGGTCAACGTTTGTTGAGCAATATGGTCTAAACAAACCCTTAACATTTTTGGAGGACACGGGATTGGCATGGAA
The DNA here is from genome assembly GCA_030448955.1 of Trichopoda pennipes. Taxonomy (NCBI): domain Eukaryota; kingdom Metazoa; phylum Arthropoda; class Insecta; order Diptera; family Tachinidae; genus Trichopoda; species Trichopoda pennipes. Next base: position 2,468,869 of record JASKUP010000108.1, on the reverse strand, counting down.
GACCCAACTTCTGCAATTTTCATTAAAATTTTCATGCAACAACTCGAATCACTACACGTAAAGACACTATGGAAAAGCACAGAATAACTAATTACTATAGATACGTAAATGACATCATATCCACCCTTCAACAAGACAACGTCGAATTAATTCTAAGAGACAAAGAACAAGACAGAAATTTGCATTATATTGACATCATAATAATACAAGGAGCCGACTGATTAACAATAGACATCTATAGAAAACCAACTACGACGGACACTACCATTCTCATCACCTCGAACTATTCTTTCCAGGATAAACTAGCAGCATTTAGACATATGACACACGGACTTAAGATAATGTCAATTACCTCAGATAAGTAAAACAAAGAACTCCACACAATATACAACATAGCAACGGCTACAAACCGACTACTGTCGATAAACTGTTTAGACAATATAACACTAAAAACAGGAATAAAGAGCACAAAGAAAGAATTGGTACAACACAACGACACACGTTAACTTATACAGGACCAGTAATATATAGATTACCTAACCTTTTTCGCAGAGAAGGTTTACTCACAGTAATAAAAGCCAGCAAGACTTTGAGACATAATTTCAAGACATCGGCAGAAACGGGTGGCAAATTTTGTTCCAGCGGAGTATACAGACTAATTTGTACCTGTAAGCATACTTATATAGGACAAACTGGACAAATGATAAAAACAAGATTTATAAAAGACATACGCATATACAAGCGAAAAAGAGAGGACTCCAACTTTGCATTACACCTTGGCGCTGACGGAAACGCACCAAGGGAAATAGGGGAGTATATGATATCACTACAACCTAGCAAAAAACAACAAAGACTAGACATGCTTGAAAACAAGGAAATCGAAAACTCCAATTTTGCATTACATTAATCACGAACACGCAACAAGGGAAATAGACGAGTGTATGATATAACTACATCCTAGCAATGAAGCACGAAGACTCGACCTTGTTTGAAAACATGGAAATCTACAAAACAAAAACCTTTAACAGCGGCATTACTTATATGCTCTGGCAAACGTAAAACCCTCTCAGGCGGACACACCTACCTAGATAATAACAAAAGATAGAAATATTAGAGTAGCCCCACATAGAATGTCAGTTGGCAAACTACCTATAGGAGTAGATATGACCCTGACGAAGGAACTACCTAAACCCGTACACACTTACTATTACAGTCTAAAACTTGGCATGATAACAATGAACAAAAAGCCAGAAATGATGTTTTACGCTGAAGGATATGATAATTTAGTGGAAAAAGAACTCCAAACAACTGAACTACAGTTACACAATTTTAAAAAAATTTATTTTGTCCAAAATTTTTAAAAACCAAAAAGTTATAGGAATTTAAAAATTAAAATTTTTAAAAAGTTTTTATTTTTAACAAAATATGGAGAAAATCCACTTCGGCGTGATATTGTTGAAATATATCAGTAATATTTTGGCTTCTGGGCTGCTCGGGTATTTTTTTTTTTTGTTTTTTTTTTAAGAGAAGTAACACTTCAGGCAACAAAGCCTATTTAGTCAAGTACAGTTCTATATTCTTTCGGTAAGGGATAGAGAAGAGATGAAACAGGTGGTGAAAGCAGAAGGATAGTCGGTAAATTAACTGCAGTATTTAAGTTAGCACAGCGACCAGTGACTATGACTTCATCGCCGAGCAGCCACACCGACAGTAAATTTTTATTTTTGTAGTTAAAAAAAACCAAGGTATTCGTTTGGAATCGAACCCACAACCCCCACACTGAAAAGCTTGTACACTACCTACTAACCTACAGGGGCACCTACTTTTAAATTAGTAAATATCTTAGAAATCGGAAATCATAAAAAAGAGGAGATCGTTATATCGCCAGTATCTAAAATTTTTTGCTTGAAAATATAATTCATATTAATTTAGCTGAGATGTATTTGCAATAGGGAAACTCTATGTGTTCATTTTGTATTACCCTGTTCGGTGTGATATTGTTAAAATAGATCAATACTATTTTGACTCCATAGGTACTCTGGTATTTACTTTCAAGTGAGCAAATAGCTTTGAAATCAGGAACCATAAAAAATTACATTTGTCGACCTTCTAAAAATATGTCCCACAATGCGCACGATGGCAATCGTTACAGTAACAGAATTAATGATTGAGATTAATTAAGATGACATTTAATTTCAATAGAAAAGCTTTGTGTGATCAAAATTTGGTGATTAGTTAATTTCAGGAATAAACCTGACCGTCACTTGCTGTCAATAATTATTGTTTTGAAAGTCAATACTGTTCGTGCTGTTTGGGACATATGGCTTAAAATATTAAAAAAAGTGGGGTAAATGAGACATCCAGCATCTGCTTTGTCAAGCATGACGAGATAAGGTTTACAACTGCACCTGGCCGTGAGCCTTAATCAGATGGGGGCCATTACCCCTGTGGATGAAATGTAGCGTCGCCCTAGAAGGCCTTCGGATACGTATATGCTCCGGTCTCTCCTAGTTGCAACTTCGAAAGCCCGGAGTAGGCCGCAGCCTTCACTCCTTGCTGAAGAGTCGGAGACTATCCAACTCCTGGTCCAGAACGCATGCAGCTTAATATAATTAAGAATACGACGGCATTCATACTCACTGGACCTGGACCATTCATTGTGTTTATTTTGAACGATCTGACCCACAAACTCAAACGAGGGCCTCGAAACAAACAGCCACCACGAAACTCCCGAAGGCCCTACCTCAATAATCAGACAGAGAACAATTAAATGCCTAAAGAGACAAATAGCGGAAGTCTCGGGCTCACCGATTCCCGTGGTAATATAGTGAATTATCCAGTTGATTCCTACTAGCCTTGAAGGAGACTGGGCTCCCTTTGACCCCGCAAGAAACAAGTCTAGATGGTTGTTGAAGGATCCATAAAGAATATTATGCGCTCCCGGGGGGAGTTCGTCAAGCATGGTGTGATTGTTATGTATTGACATTTCGAATAAACGAATTTTTATTACAAGCTTATTGGAACAAAATACGCTTTCTATTAAATATTAAATTGAGAAATTTGTTTATGATAAAGTATTACGAGACTGTCTTTAACTTTTTCCACCAAAACCATCTCACTAATATTTTCTCTTTATTTCCACAACATCAAGCATAATCTTGCTGCCCGCTATCATTTTCATCATTATAGTAATCATGGCCAGTGTGCCTGTCATCGGCGTCATCACCAACATCATCATCATCATAAACATCAAATAGCAATAAAATGTACAACTACTAATTTATTTTTCGCACAACTGCTATGCTTAGACTTGATTGACGAAATGACTGACAATCTAATGAACTTAATAAGTAATGAAAAAGCAAAAGATTTTTTTTTAATTTTTAATATATACATTTTGGTTATTTGTCGGTTTGGGTTTTTAGTTTTAATTTTTCCATTAAAGCTGACGCTTAAATTATTTGTCGTTGGAAATTGTAATCAAATTACCAAAATAGCGCCTGAATGTCTTCAAGTTAGAAAAACCAGCTTAAATTTTACTATTTAAAAAAGAAAAACAAAAAAAAAAGCAGGAAGTTTTTTGTCTGGAGAAATGAGAAAACACATTTTTCTATTGGTCATTATCTTTGAAATGTTTCTCGAGTGTCATAAAATGCTAATGAGCGTCATTGTTTATGCTTGAATGATACTGGGACAACTGCACATAAGTAAGATTGTACTTAAGGAAAACTTAATTTCTACACAATGTTTGTTGTTGTTCTTGTGGTTGAATGTAGCGTTTCTAAATTTAGGCAACACTTGGAGAAAATGTTATTCTTGAGTAATTTTAATTCGGCATAATTGAATAAGGGAGGGCTACTTTTAAAAACTAATATTGGCCTTTAGGTTCTTCAAAATAGAAGCAAGTCGTATGTATAGCTGCACTCTTTATTTATTTGCTTGTTTATGACATAATTTGCTGAGACCGGTATTTTCTTGCCGATCAAATCAACAATTAGAAAAACAATATTTGCAACATGTGGTCACGAATGGAGTTCAAAATAAAGAATTTCATACAATTGCAGAAACAAAAGTTGCGTTTGTGGACTTGGACTTAAATTATATGAATGAAAAAAGTCCACAGTAAGTTGTAGGCAAGTCCATAGGATCATAATGGAGAACCTACTAAAAAAGCCCGAATAAGCAGCTTTTTTAAGAACCGCTAAATATCAGAAGATAATATTTCTAAACTACAACGTTGTTTGTGTATTTATTACACATACAGCAAAACTTATCTTATTTTTATAGCACAGAAACGCACGGCGTTATACTCAAATGTAGCACAAAATTTTTTGCAAAAGTAAAATAAAATATTAAAAAAAATTTAATAAATATATAAGATAAATTTAAAAGAAGTATATACAAGATGAAATAATTTATTTAATTTAATATATTGTTAAGAAGATGATTTAATTAATTTTAAAAGAAAAATAATTATCAATAAAAAAGTAAACGCCCCACTGTGCATCTAACAAACTGCATAGGTTTCTAAGAAATCTTATACACACAAGACAACAACTATATACTTCTAAGAAATTCTACCAAATAAGTAAACAACAGAAAACAAAGACAACTAACGCATAACAAAGCAAAACATACAGCCAAACAGGCGCCTAAAGTGAATGGTAATAACAACAACAATATGGGGTGATGTTAAAGTAGAATATTCTTTTAAATGCGCGAACCGCTTAAAACAACTATATCAGCAACACTTGCTGCCCAAATGAACTAATTTAAGTTGAGTCATTAGTGAGTAAAGAGAACAAAGTTACCATCGCGTTTATTTTGAGTGCATTGAAAGTAAATAAATCGTTTTACTTAATTTAAGACTCTACAGTGCTGTGCACTGTAAATAAAAAAATAAAAGAAATCAAAACAACAAAATGTTAATGTAATCAAAAGCAATATAATCCTTTATTTTTACAAATTTTTTTATTCTCGACACACCTTATGCCAACGATATAACCACACTCTTGTTTTAAAATCCATTTATTAAACCCTCAGTTACGGAATCGGCAGCTCTTGATGTTGTTGGCATGAAAATATGGTGTGATGTTCGATAGACTAAGCATATTTTTTAGGATTCTAAAAAGTCTTTTAAGTGCATCGGTTTCCTAAAACGGTTTAAAAGATACTTCACTCCATCCAATCTTCGTACTATTTATACGGCCTACAACCGTCCAAAAATGGAATGTAACTCTCATGTATGGTCAAAGCCTATATTCTTCTTCCACGTAACTCTCATGTATAGTCAAAGCCTATATTGTTCTTCCACGTATAACAGACGACCAAGAGACTCGTTATCCAACTCTATTGATTTTCTAGAGCATCGACGCAATATGGGTTCTATTTCACTGTTTTATCGTTACTGCAATGGTAAATGCTATAATGAAATTAGGGAACTTGTTTCCGTTTTTCGCACGCTTTTACATTTAAGATCCTTTTCGTTGATGCCCCATCCATTTGAAGTTGATTAGCCGATAAATTGCCCTACGAATTACAGGGAAATTAGTTTTTTGGCAGAACAGTTCGTATGTGATATAAACTCCCTCCAAAGGTCTTTTCTACCACTTTCAATGTAGCAAGGAAAGTTCAAATCGAAAGTCCCCAAACACTACTACCTCATATTTTTCTAGTTCTGGCACGATACATTGCATGAGTTGGGGTTATCCCCTGACCACTGGTTCGAAAAAAAAATAAATATAAAATAGAGAAAATAATTTTTTTGGTAAAGCAATTCAGCTGAAACTCTGTTTGGATTTTTACCACTTGAAATCTTACCAAAAATTTTATTCTATCGAAGATTTAATTTCTTTCTATATATTTGCTATTTTTCTACCATCAGTGTAACCTTAACTACTTTTATGTCCTCCCGGGAGCTTGGTACAACGGATTTCACTTATCTACAGCTCTATATAATTTCTTCTTGAAATGATATTTGTTTAACTAGCGCTTTTAATGTTATAGCAGTTAAGGGAATTTCCTTATATTTTAAACAGTTTTATTTAATATAATTTAATTTTTTTAGCTATCAGTCAGTCTATTTTAAGGAACTATAATTGAAAAAAACGAAGGAAATTTATTTTTCTTGGAAAAAATACTTTACGTCTGGAAGGTTCGTTTTCAGATTAGTCTATATAAATTAAGAAAGAAACTCCAACTGAAACAAACCAGCTGATAACGATGTTAATAGGTCATATTTTAGTTACAAATAATTCTATTATAAAAGTAATATTCTTCGCTCTCTATAAAATATGTCAAGCTACGTCACTAAAGAATATTCGGTTCTTCTGCTGTATTCATATTTTGTTGCACAGCAACACCTTGTAGGGGCCCTCCATTGCCTAATATATTTTCTTTTATATTATTTAATTTCATTTCTCTTTTATTGTCAATAATTTCGGTTCTTTAACGGCTTGGAGTTTCGTGACACATCTACTGCCCAACAAAGTAAAGTACGAGTACTTCGCTCTCCCACGCTTCGTTTCATATACATACAACACTTCAAAAGTGTGAAGTAAATTGAGAGCACTAGTATATTAAGATCATTCAAGTGTTAAGAAAACATATAGCCATAAAAAGAAAACTATTTAAGAACAATAAGAAGAACTGCAATAAGAACAACAACAACAACAAAAATAAATCTAAAAATGTTGTTAAATGAAGTAAAATATATAACATTGTTGGTTGCATTGTTGAAATGAAAATACTATTAGCCAAATACTTTGTCGCTGTTGACGGCAGCATGACTAGCCGATTAACAGAATAACTTAGTTAAGTGAAAAAATATGTAAATGAAATAAAAACTCGAATTTTTTTTTGTGTTTTTGAGATTTTTATGATTCGAAATATATCTTTATTTTTAAACATTTTAGAATTGTCGACTTCTTAGAATTTCGAGATGTTGTTTGTTAAATAATTCAAAAGGCATATAACATTTGTTTCTTTTTAATTAATTTGAAGAAAAACACTTTAATGTTTTAAAAGATTTTTGTAAATGAGTTTTGACAAAACACTTTGAAAGTCATAAAAACTGTAATTATTATCTTAAAGTGTTTAAATTATTTTGATAAGGAGTGGCATTTTTACGACCTTTAAGTGTTTAAAAAGAATATTTCGACTTACATATTTAAATGTATTTTAATTACGTCTTATTCATTTCAAGAACAGTAAAAAATAATATTATTTTTAGGAATAAAATTTCAAAGAAAAAATGCATAAACAAAAACTCAAGAAACTTATTTAAGCAAGCAAACTTTTTGATTAGTTCTAAAACAGAGCATATATATTTTAAAGCAAAAGGGCCTGTAAAAGCATTGGGCTTTTCAACAGGAAAATTATTTTTCAACTGTGTCAAGACCAACAACATGATAGTTTTGACATTTATTTTTGTGACGTCTTCGAATAAATGCATTGGCAATTGTTACAATGAATTCAATTTCGCCCTAAAATCGCAATAAAATAATTAAAATTAACTACGAAAATATTAATTCTGTTAAAGTTACCTTTCGTAATATTCGCAATATTTTCGGACAACATTATGGTCCTTCTGAGACCGCTATTACGAATTTGGTCGTTAAATTTGAGTCCATAGCTTCGATAAAAAATGTGCGAACCCCAACGCATGTTCGACCTGGTCGTTCAACTGAAAACATCACAGCTGTGAGCTGCATTGTTGAAGCAGATCCAAATTTGTCAATTTCTCGACGTTCTCAATTGGGATTAGCCAAAACCATCAAATGCAAATTTTACGTAAGGATTATTATTATTAGCCTTATAAAGTTCACCTGGTACATGAATTGAAGCCACCTGACAACTCATATTCCCGTAGATTGGCTCAGTTTATTCAGGAACAAGCGGCTGGTTTTTTTAAAAAAAATAATTATTTCAAACGAAGCCCATTTTCACTTGTCCGGTTATGTCAACAAGCAAATTTGTCGCATTTGGGCTTCTGTATATCGTAGAGCAATTATTGAAAAGTCTTTGAATGCTCAACGTGTCACTATATGGTGCGCTTTATGGTCTGGATGCGTGGTCGGGCTGTTTTTTTTGCTTTCGAAGATGAGGCTGGAAATGCGGTAACGGTCATTGAAAAACGTTATCGCGAGATGCTAACTACTCAATTTTGGCCTATTATTGACGACGTGGATATGACTGGCATGTGGTTTCAACAGGATGGTGCCATATGCCACACAGCCAATGAAGCGATCAGTTCATTGTAAACCAAATTTCTCCATTACATAATTTTACGATAATCAGCAGTTATATGACCAACCAGATGGTGTGATTCAAAACCACTGGATTATTTTTTTTGTGGGGGGTTCGTTAAGTACAGAGTCTATACGGAGGCAGTCTAAAACTCTAAATCCGTGATGTTATTAACGAAATAGGACCGGCATTTTGCTAAATAGTGATTAAAAATGTTGATGAAAGAATCGATATTTCTCAGCGTGGTCGTGGTGGACATTAGCCAGATATTATTTTTCATTCATAACTTTTCTCTTCGTGATACAATAAAAATCTTAACCATCTTAATCAAAATTTTTTGTTTAATTTTGTGTATCTCACAAACAACAAAAACAATGTCGGTCTCTGAGGCTTCATTAGCACAAACCAGTTCTTCATGAAGATCAAGATATTTTGAATCATGCGACATTGCAGGACAACTGAAAAGTTCATAATCATTCTGTAATCCGTAACGGTAGCTCCGGCTTAAGTCATGGATTTTTCCTAGATGTAATGGAGTCCTAAGGGTCTGCTTTGAATAATTTTTCTTTAATAAAAGTTTGGCGAAAAATAGGTCCCTGAACACAATTTTGCGAAGTGGAAATTCTTTGACTAATAATGAATCGACAAATTTGGATACTCTTTCACACACTTTCACATTTACTGTGAAAATATTCTCTTCAGTACAATAAATTCCTTCGAAGTGGTAGTATTATTGCATCAATTAGAGAGTATGTATTACAAAATTTATCCACACTTCAACGAACGGCTTGTTCGAATCAACGATCTATAAAAATGATGAAAGTAAATTTTGTATCACTGTTTCTGAGTCATTTCATTTATGATTATTTTCCACAGTAGTGCAAGCATTATGACGATTCTGTTGACAGACAAAAATTATGAATAAATTGCTATTTTCGGAGATGAAGATCCAGTTATAGAAGAAATTTGGGCAAATTCATGATCATCTAATGCACTTGAATATTTTACTTGATGTTAATGAAATTATCTTGTTCGTTGGGAAATTGCTGGCACAGTTCGGATAAAATAAATCAATTAAGGCGGATATAACTTGTAAAGCAAGATGATGAAACTGTTTTTAGTTTAATGTAATAGTCAACAAAGAAAGTAGGTGGAACTCATAAACACTGTAACCCTTTAATATATTTTCTTTTACTATGCAAAGTAAAAATTAATCCTATTTAATAGATTTCCTTAAATTTTTACATAAAACGATTGCAAGTGAGTAAAAAGAGCAGCAAGTTGCATTTGGTATGGTGCCCTTTAATACTGTTACGTTACGTTGTATTGAATTATTGCAAAATAATAACAAAACACTTTAGAGTTTTTAAATTTATTTAAACGATTTATTCACTTTAAATACACAAAAAAAGAAAACACGATGGTAACTTTACCACTATAACACCTAAAAAATATTGTTTTCATGCCTTTACTCAACGATGTTTGTACTTGAACTAACTTTATTGCCCAGCAGATGGGGTTATATTTCTATTTTAAGCCATTTTAACATCATCACATATTGTTATTGTTATCATCATTTAATGAAGACGCCTGTTTAGCGTTGTTTTTTTCTGTTTTACTTGTTTTTGATTTTCTATTGCTTTAGTTATTTCATTTTTTATAGCATGTCGTTATTGTCTTGTGTGCATAAGATTTCTTTGAAACTACGTAATTTTGAAAAGATACAATAGGTTATTTCGGTTACTTTTTTTACTGACAATTATTTTCTTTTAAACTTTAAATAAAGAATCAACAAAGCCAATAACATAGAGTACCGACTAAAATCTTGGCGTATTTTCAACACAAAAGTTTTAAAAATTATAATTTTGTTATTTTATTATCTAAAGACGTATTAATGGAATAATAGTTGATATGTGCGTATTTTCTCCGACGGGGTTTACTTTATTTGGGTATGATTTTACGTCAACCCGCGTCAAATTTGGTTTGTGAACAAACCAAACTCATAGAGAGAACACTGAAGGAGGCAAATAGCCGAAACCGGTTTGTTCACAAACCGAATTTGACGCGGGTTGACGTAAAATCATACCCAAATGGAATAATAGTGTTTTATGTTTTCTTCTAGAATTTAATTTATAATAGTTCACTTAGTTTATTTGCAATGATAGAACATAGTTCTCCTGAATAGAGCGAAATTAAAAATAGAAAAAAACTATCTAAATATCCTTTAAGTTCTACGGGAAAAGTACAGAAATAGTTACACCTTGTACACTGTAAGATGTGATACTTAATCTCAAATTTTAGTGTAAGAAAATAAGGATATATTTTCTTAAAAATTTAATTACAATTCATATTACATTTTTCGAAATGGTAATAGTAATAGTATGCTAATTACTATTAAGATTTACAGTGGTCTATATTTTAGCGCTACAAAAGTAATATTCTTCTTAAATAATGTTCTTCTTTCCCACATTAAGGATAGGACACTTGTTTCTACCCTTTATGCCCGCAGTGGTTTAATATTTAACGATATTTTATTATCACCCCTTTAGTCATCTGCTAAAAGTCACAGCATATTTTGATCGATTTCTTGTTTGGCACAGAAAATTATTCTCCTACGAGTGTTATTAATTTGCATAGCTTGAAAACCATTCTATTCAGGTGTGTCATACACTCCGAGATCGAATTAAGCACTTTGATTTTGTTCTTTCCTTCTAAAAATGCTTGTCAATTGCTAATATCAATGTGGCAACACCGTTTACACCAGAGTAACAAAGAAGACTAATCTATAATCTCGATACAAAGTAAAAGATAATTTAGGAACTAAGAAAAACCAAGATTGGAAAGAAAATAAATTTCACTTTTAAACTTCAAAGTAATTCTTTCGTTTAGAGTTGTGTTCTCTGACAGGTCGAAGTACAACAAATGTTTAATTAATTCTTTTATGTTTACACTGTTGCGCAAAAATTAATTATATTATTAAATAAAAGTATTTTAAGTTTTATTTCAACTTTAAATAAATAGAAAATTTTCGTTTTCCTTTTTTATAGATTCTTCTCCAATACCGCATCCATGTGACAACGTTAAATGTCCACCACACTCAGAACTATTATGTCCTGCAGATAGTAGCATACGTGAACTAATAGCCGAACCGCTTATAGCTCTCGAAAACGAAGAAGAACTTCATAAGCACGTTCACAATATTACGGATATGACAGAGGAGATTTTTTCTGAATGCTGCCTTAATAAGAAATGCATTTGTAAACTCTGCCATATACCCGACTGCCACAATGAAGGTGAAGTGGTGGTAGAACTAGTAGCCGAATTCAATGATATGCCAGGCTATTGTTGTGGTAAATATGAGTGTCAAAAGGAACCAAATTGTACAGAGGTGCAAGATACTGAACATTATTGGCTAACAAATTGCCAGCGCTGTAAATGTTATGGCGGTAATAGATTGTGTCATCAAAGTTGTGATGAGGGCATTAAGAAACCAGCTATGTGCCATTCAGAAAATTTGAATACTGTGTATGAGCACGGACAAAGTTGGCGTAACGGTTGTTATGATTGTGAGTGTGTTAATGGAGAGACCAACTGTATGATAAATTTCTGTAAGGGCTTGCATTGTCCCAAAAATCGTCAAGTGCAATTAAAGGATACCTGCTGTCCAGTTTGTTGGCCAAAAGGATTTCCTATGCCGAATGCTGACGAGGAATATGATGAAGATAACGACTTAGAAGGACATAATGATATCGAATCTAGTCATCATTATGATAATAATGAGGATTATTTAGAAAATGAGGAACAAATTGAACCCGATATTGAACTTAAGCCCATTAATGAAGTTGAAAACACAACTATATCTAATGCAACATCTAGCTCTACCGAAACGATTACTAATAGTACAACCATAACTACCACAATACAGCCTTCAATATTAGAGGCTAACACCACAGCAACAACAACAAGTAATCCTGCTATAAATTTCTCATCCGCCATAAACCAAGCCAACATTAGCTTACCTTGTAAAATTGAAAATATTTCTAGTACTACTCCCGAACCCTGTAACAGTAAAGAGGTGCCAGCTACATATCAAGTCTATCCTCAAGTAGTTGAGCTAATGCGCTATAGTCAGCATAACAATTTACTCTACACCATTATAGGCTGCCTCTCGGTATTGGTGGTGGTTTTAGCTGCCTGGAATATACATCTTAAAGCAAAGCAAAGATCTTATCGACCAGTTTCCAATTTCGATGACAATTTCAATCGAATGTCTACTAATATTAAAAAAATGAATGATTATGTTTAAATCCTAGCGGCGAAGAGCAGCATAGCAGCTAAACGAAAATACTTTATTTAGTTTAAGTAGGCTAAAGTGTTTAGTTAAGAACTAGAATCACATAAAAAACCTAAAAGCCTTTTTATAACACAAATAATTACAAAATTTAGACCAGTCTTTGCTTAGTTAAAGATCTCAAAAAAAAATATTTTTTTTTAAATCCTTTGAATTTTTTTCTACACTTTTTAATATAAAAAAAAAACTAAATAAACATAACGATGTTTAAATTTAAAAAATATATATATAAATTACAAAAAGTATTCAAGTATTTTCCTAAATGTTAGTTAATTTTTCTTTACTAGTTTTAAATAAATTTATATTAATAAACCCACCAGCTTCATTTATTTCTTGTTAAGACATCTTTAAACAAAAACGCTAACCTCAGTAATAACTAAATAAATAAACATAACAGTGGTTAACGAAAAAAAAGTTGATTTTTTGGAAAAAAATTCCTAAATGTAAATCCATCAAACATGGGCTCTGGCTTCATTTTTAAGGAAATCGGAGCCAATAATGCTAATATCGTATGCTAATAGCAGTGCATTAAGCCTGTAGGATCTGTTATGGGATTTATTAGGACCCATACGCGTTAAATATTTTTATCACTAAAAGTTGCTCTATAAATGTCATTAACATTTATAATGCAAGTCTACACCAGAGTATAGTTATCATAAATGTCAGAAAAAGGACAAAGTATGGCAGCACGTTTGACGGTTAAATCTTCCGTATATTCTATAGGGTTAAAAATAAATTCATTTATATACGAATAGTAATATTGCAAATTAATATTAAAATAAAAAATAATGTTGTTTAAAAGTCCTGCAAAGGAATTTTTTTCATCTAGGGAAATCATTTATTTTTCAAATTATAATCATCATTGACGACAATATATTTATTAAATAATTAAATGAATTGTTATCCTAACTGAATTATGTTTTATTTTTCGATAACCACATCATAAACAAATCCAAATAAATGAATTTTACATAAAATATTTAACTACTATTATTTATGTGATATATATTATTAAGTGAGGAAGGACAAAGTAAGTGTACGTAACGTCATTTAATTTTAAAGCGAACAAAAACAAAATCAAGTTTTGTTTAATCAACAAAAGTAAAACTGAAATATTTTAACACAAACAACGAGTACTTAGTTCGTTAAATTATTATTAGACATCGATAAGACGAACATTAATTATAAATTATACATATACTTATTATTATATATAAAAAAATAAATAAATATATTGTCACCAGCAGTTATCATATATTATACATTTAACAATTATATTACTAACTTTAAAAAAAAAATTAATTTCACAAAACTAAATTAAATTAAATAAATCGAAAAACACAATGTTTTAAAGTAATTAAATATAAATACTTCGAAAAACAACACTATTATTTAAATTATTAACAACAAACTTTTTTCTTAAGTTTCAGCCAATTTGTTAAGCGTTTTAAATATTATTATTATTTACAAACAGCAGCACAAAATTTAAATTTATTTTAGTTTTAATTTTAACTATAAAGTTCATTGTTTCGCAGAGTTGAGCTACGAAATTATAAAAGTTTTTAGTAAATAAATAAAATTATATGATTATTAAATAAAACTTTAAAGTACGTATTTTATTTAAAGCAGATTTTAGGGCTGCCGTTTAATTTAAATAGAAACGAACCAAAAACATGAGAATGATTATTTTTATGGCAATAAAAGAGTGGCCTACAATTGCCATGTACAATACAACATATTTGTAAAGAAAATGGATATGTTGAAATTAATGAAGTTGCTGTAGCGAAGCTCACCCAAGTGTTCCACTTAAGAGTTAATTATTTAATGTAAAGTCTAATAACATTTCAAAATGCCTCATCTTCGAAAGTGGCTAACATAAGCAAATAACATGAAACTAAACAAAGACAAATACTTCAAAGACTCGATGAATGCGGTTTTTGCAGATTTCTGCTGGATGGTAACCACTTGAGCTTGGATTTTCAACCAAATTTTGTTATCTAGAGATATTATTAAAGAAAACAGCTTCTAAAGCATTTTACATCAGGTAATTTTTTAAATCAATATCAAGCGGGTTTTAGCGAGCGTCATACTACCACGAGTTTGATGTTAGATTATGTTGAAAATATAAGAAGTACTCTCGACCAGATATTAAACATAGAGCATAGCATAAACATAGAACAGATATTAAACATTTCTTGATTTTACCATAGCATTTGATTCGATATCTCATGACATACTTTGTTATAAACTGTTATCCTAATTTGGCTTTGCCCATCAGTTTGCAAATTACTTAGATCCTTTCTTAATAACAGATATCAATTTGTACAATTTGGTTCACACGTTTCATCAACTTTAAAAGTCTGTAGAAGTGTGCCCCAGGATATTGTTTGAGGAGCATTAATGTTTATAATTTATCGCAAAATATTGTTGCAGGAGCATTTCTGTTTATAATTTATATTAATGATTTATATCATAAGATAAAATGTTGTGGGTTTTATCATGAGCTACCGGCTCAATTGGTTGTAACTTTTTAGAGCAGAATGTTAACAAAAACTTGCATCGAATAATGAACTGATCGAAAGGAAGTTTTATTAAGAAATCCTTTAAAGACTCGATGCATGTGCTAATTACCTAGGCACATAAACTTAACTTAACATTATGCTATGAAAAAAATACAATTTATGTCATATTATAACATATTAGGATTACATTTAGATAACAGCTTGAGCTTTAATCTTAAGTAAATTATATTATCTCTAAGATTAATTTTTTTCTAAGAAAATTATACAACATAGATTTGTATTTACCAAGCAAAGTAAAGAAGTGTGTTGCCATATCATTATGCCTTCCTATATTATTGTACGGCTTAAAGGTTTATACAGGTATATCACAGGCCACTCTAAACAATTAAAACAATTTCTACAGAATTGCTGGTTACGTCTTTGGACTTAAATTTATACTATACATAAAGGGTTCTTCAACAAAAAGTTTGTTTTCTAAACAAAAATAAAACAAATTTGGATTAAGATGACTCAAAACGTTATTATATTACGAAGAGAAAAGTTCCACTTAATGAAAAATAATATCTAGCAAATGTCCACCATCACCTCGCTGACAGATGTCGATTCTTCCATTAAAGTTTTAATCACTTTTTGGGGAAATGATGATCCTATTTCGTTAAGCACAACACGGATTTTGAGTTTTAAGACTGAAGGCTATTCATTGGCTCCATATAGACTCTGCCCTTAACATAGACCCACCATAAATAATCCAGTGGTGTTAAGTCACACTGGCCACTTAACTGCCGATTGTCGGACATTATACGTTAGGGAAAGTTGGCTTGCAATAAATTGATCCTTTCATTGGCTGTGTGATATGTGGCACCGTCCTGTTGAAACCACATGTCAGTGATATCCTTCCGGTCAATAATAAGCCAAAATTGAGTTGTAAGCATCACGCTATTGCGTGATTCATTGGCCGTTACCGCATTACCAGCCTCAGTTTCGAAAAAAAAACGGTCATCATGCCTCCAGATCAAATAGCATACTATACAGTAACACATTGAGCATACAAAGGCTTCTCAATAATCGCTTCAGAAGACCAAATGCCGCAATTTTTCTTCTTGAAATATACTGACAATTGAAAACTGGCTTCGTCTGAAAAAATTATTTGTTCAGAAAAACCAGACGGTTGTTTCTAAATGAAATGAGCGAATCTACGGCGATATGAATGGTCGGTAAGCTTTAATTCCCGTAACAGTTGATAGTTGTATGGCTTCAAAATCAAATTCTTACGTAAAATTCGCCATTTAGTTTTGGTTTTGCATAACCCCAAATTGTTGAGAATGTCGAGTAATTGACAAGTTTAGATTTGCTTCAACACTGTAGGTCACGCCTGCACTATTTTACGTTGGACGATCCGGTCGAACACTCGTTGGTGTTCACACATTTTGTATCGAGCCTATCGACTTAAATTTCACTACCAAATTCTTAATAGCGGTCTCAGAAATACGATTATGTTATCCGAAAATAACACTATTGTCCGGAAATGTTACTTTAAGAGAACCACCATTTCTATAATCGATTTTAATTATTTTAATGCGATTTTCGTGTGAAAATGAGTTCATTTTAACAATTGCCAATGCATTTACTACGAATTGTTAAAAAAATAAATGTTAATACTATCATGTTGATGGTGTTGCCACAATTGAAAAACAAAATTTTTATTGAATAACCCGATACATATATAGAGGTATGT
Source organism: Trichopoda pennipes (assembly GCA_030448955.1). Taxonomy (NCBI): domain Eukaryota; kingdom Metazoa; phylum Arthropoda; class Insecta; order Diptera; family Tachinidae; genus Trichopoda; species Trichopoda pennipes. The sequence goes on along the minus strand of JASKUP010000108.1, from coordinate 2,452,014 downwards.
AACTTAAAGTTGGCAGCACTTTTCGGCTGGCCAGTGAGTTGTGTTTAGAAAGGCTTGGTATTTCAATATAAACTGACACTTTAAAAACGCATTCAAATTTTGCAAATTGGATCCAAACTAAAGGCTGGGGCACATAGAATCCGTCATACGTAGTATTTTTCAACTGACAAGTAAGTTGAAATACACGTTTTCTTATCAGCGTTTTCAAAATCAATACGTCTCCGTCAACGCAAAGTATGAAAGTTGGCCAATTTTTAACTTTTGACGTATGTTAGGTACTTTAATATTTTTCATTCGCTTCTTCTTCTTGTTTTTATTTTTTTTCGCTCTTTCGTAGTAAAATATTTTTAAAATAAATTATAAATAATAATAACAATAAATAATGGAATAAATAGTAAAAATTACCATTAATAGAAAGTCTAAGATGTAGTCTAACTCCATTTCAAATGTGCACTTTAATAAAACTTTGCTGCAAAAATATATAAAATAAGAAAAACAAAAAAACAACTGATTTCTTATCCGTCAACAAAGTACTCATTGTGCCAACCTAATCCGTCGTTACTTTGACTTCAGTTGAATACGTCAAAGTATAACGCATGACGGATTCTATGTGCCCCGGCCTTAGGATTGTCAGCCAACAGTTTTCATAATTTTGTTTAGCGATAAAGCTCACAGGTGATGATAATTCTCCGGTGTCTATTGAGACACCAAAACAAAATTCTATTTGGTGTGCTTTATGTTCTGGTGGAGTCGCCGATACGTTCATCTTAGTGACCGCTATAGAGCCATAATTGCTGACTTGTTCGTTCATCAAATGAACAACCACTTATCATTTAATTTATCATTTCGGCCCTATGAATTGGCATCCAATAGTCCGATAAACACCGCTGCACTATTTTCTGCGGGGATATGTGAAGTCGCTAGTCGACGCCGGTAAGCCCGAAATTACAGGCCACTTGGAGGATAGTATTCGCCGCGTATATTGACAATATACTTTTGCAAATGTTAAAAACAGTCGTCGATAATTGGACCTCCAGACTACGCCCGAGCCAACCGTAGCAGAAGTCATATTTAAATTATGTATGATGAAAAAGATGATATTTTGAGTAAAGTCAGTTTAATTCATCTTTGCTTTATTGCAGTTCAAATTTCTATACCTCTAAAAAAATGCACTTTATAATAGAAAAGTACTGTAAAATTAAATCAGTTGGTTTAAATTGGTTGATAATTTAATGAAGTAAAATTTGTGCTTTCTACTGATAAATTTCGAGGTATAACTGTGACAACTTTAAAATAAATATTTGCTTAAAGAATTCTGTTCGTTTCTTGTCCATGCAACATTTCACATGTTAAAAATGCATTTGAAAATACGAAACATTATATTGTTAAATAAAAAATTAATTTACGGAGATTATTTTTTTAACATTTGGCGAATCATCATGTAAATGCAGACATCCTGTCCAGGCTTCCTATGAGGGAAGATATTGAGTTTGACAATTAAAAACAAAATTGAAAATGTATATGGAACAACTGTAAAGATTTTCCTGTGGATGCTAGTGTTATTGAGAAACATACGGATCATTATTAATCTAGTAAGCCAATATATTATTGAAGGATGGCCGAACGATATACCTAAATTGGAAGTTCATTTGCAGCCATATTTTTCTAGAAATTATCGTTGTTTGTTCAACTTGGAGTTATTTAATTTCGTAGAGAGCATGTACGATTTGTTGTACATATATCTTTACGCCAAAAGATTTTTCGAATGATTCACGAAGGTCATTGGCACGAAGTTATCTTTAGTTTCCAAAAATAAATGATTCTATTGACAAAATTTCGAATGGACGTATCTCGTGCCAGGACAGTAATCCAAATCGGAAATTTACTTCTTGGCCAACCTTGGTAGGGACTTCATATAGATTTTGCAGGTCCATTTTTTTCTCAAATGTTGTTAATAGTTGTAGATGGTAACTTCATCCTTTTCAATTGAAGGTCTACCATAAACAATTGTTAGTGACAACGGAGGTTATTTTACATCCAAAGAATTTATAGAATTTTTTTAATGTAATGTTATCGGTCATATTACTACGGCACCATTTTATACCCTATCAAATGGATTGGCTGAGCGTACTTTTAAGGAATCTTTTAAAAAAATCATGGCAGATAAACACAATATGAAAAGATCCATTCTTAAACTCTTTTACAGGTAAATCGCCATTAGGACTTATCCATGGTCAACAACCGCGTACTCTGTTATCTGCATTATTACCGTCAAACCATATAAAATGTCAAAATCCAAATCTGCACTTACTAAGGTGATGGAAAGTATAATTAATTTTCATCTTGTGAGGTACCTGCGGGCCAACAGCTTACTTAGCGACCGACAGTAGAGCTTCCGTAGGGGGTGCTCTACGGCTTTCCCATCGGAACAGTGGTGCAACTCTTTACATCACTTCGGGGAAAGTGAGGTGGTGACTCTAGATATTTCCAAGGCGTCAGTGAGTGTGGCATGATGCACTTCTGCCAAAACTTGCTGCTTTTGGTGTCGATGATAATTTCTCCGGATTTTTAGCGAGTTTTCTCAGGAACTCGCACTAGACGAGTTCATGATAAATTCAGGGGTACCGCAAGGCTCTGTACTTTCTCCCACCCTATTACTTATTTTTCTAAATGACCTTCTTTGTCGAACTTTCAATCCTATATACTCTTTCGCAGTTGACAGTACCATTTGTCATTCGTATTCATTTGGTAGTAGACCAAACCAGTTAGAGGTGAGTTCCAAAAAGCGGAACATGAATGATACCCAAAATTACGATCTCGCGGCGATCTCCGAGTGGGGTAGTGCGAATAGAGTAAATTTTAATGATCGTAAGACGCAATGTTGCATGCTTGCGCATAGATCTGTATTCGAAAATGATGCTGCACCTGTTAGTATGGATGATATAGGTATTATGGAATTGGAAGCTCTTGATGTTCTTGGTATGAAAATTCCGTGTGATGTTCGATGAACTCAACACATTTTTCATGTTTCTAAAGAAGCTTTCGAGTGCCTCGGCTTTCTGGTTTTCTAAAACGATGTAAGAGATACTTCACTCCATCCGACCTTCGTACTACTTATACTACTTATATCCGTTCAAAGATGGAATACAACTCTCATGTATGGGCCGGCGCCCCAAAGGTACATTACAGGGAAAATTCGGTTTTTAGCAGAACAGTTCGCATGTGAAACAAACTTCCTCCAGAGGTCTTTCCTGTCACTTTCAATGTGGGAAAATTCAAATGGAATGTCCAGAAACACTATTCCCTCTTTCCTCCTCCCCATAACCCATTTTCCTAGTTCTGGTACAATGCACTGCATGAGAGTGAGGGTCATTCCCTGGGTACTGGTTCGCGCGAAAAAAAAATTCAAAGTAAATGACCTTGTCTACGCAAAACATTTTTTGGGAGGGAAAAGTGGATGGAAGGATTGTGTTTTACGTTAATGGAAACATGACGTATTCTATAAAAAGAACAGTGGGGAATATTAAAGGACATTAGAATGAAGTAAAAACTAAAATTCATACAAATGAGAAGAAACAATCAGCAGAAAAATATATTGAGGTTAAACTTCCTGATACTCTTCCTAAATACACCAAAGGAGTATTAATTAATTCAGACTCCCAAAGTGAAGAGAAAAATTAATAATACAACAGCAACTCTGTTGAACAATCTCAACTAACACCGCCTATCGAAACGAGAGAATCTTTAAATCAGCAAGCAAATAAAACAATTAGTCAGCGTCGTTTTATGCGAAGTCTTAAGAAGCCAAAAAATTTGAGTCATATCAAATTTGGGGAAATGTTATAATTATAATTGCTGTCAGCACTTTGCAAATAAATACTTTATTTAAAAACGAATAGTAGCTTAGAAAATTCAGTTCGCTTTTTATCAATGCAACATTTCAATGTTAATAATTTAGTAATACGAAACATTTTAATATTAAATAAGAAATAAGTCTTTAATTAACGGAGATTATTTTTTTTTAACAGAAACCTCTTTCTATCAACATTTATCATAGCTCGTCCGTCAAAGAACTTATTGTCAGATATCAATTACAATACAACCTTTTTGATTAGTCTACATCATTAATTTGCATTTAATTCTGAATTTTTCCCGATTTTTCATTTCTTTTTTCGATTTTTCATTTTTTGATTAACTGTCAATATGTTCGTTAACATTGTCTACATTTGCTGTTTGGTTTGTAAAGTCATTAGTGATTATTATGACACTGTGACACTGTTATTATTGCAACTGGTGCTGCTGTTTGTATCGATGATTTTGTTGCTGGTGTTATTTTACTGATAACATTGACACTTTGAGATGAGGAAAACGTGTCCAAAACAAATTATTGCATGTTCGTTAAATGTCAATAAAATGATTTTAAATGGACACAAATATACACTGACACTCTGAATAATGATGAAAAAACAAAATAATTAAACAGTTTAATTTTATAAAACGCTGAAAGTGTTATACGCTATAAAGGTCAATATATTATAAAAATTGTTTAATGGATTTGATATTTGTTGCCGGTGTACGTTTATTTAAAATAAATAAATTTTAATTGAAATAATTTTAGGTATGTGATAAGAATGTTAATGGTTTCAGTTAATTTTATACTTATAACTTAAAAAATGAAATTTTATACGAAATGAGAACTGAAAAACATATAGTAGTTTTCATCTCATGGAAAGAACAGTTAAGCCTTAGCTAACCATAATATTGTTACGAAAATGAGGTATTAAGTTTTAAAAGAAAATAATTGCTATTAAAAAAAATAAACTAAACAAGCCACTGTGAATTTTACAACATGCTTATAAAAAATTTTAGCAAATAAGATAAACAAAGAGAACACAGCTGGCCAAATATACCAATGTAATATTGTACCTGTTCGGGATGAAAAGGCTTAAGAGGACAGTAGTGTTAAGAAGATGATCCCCGAAGCTTTAAAAGCAAGATAATTATAAATAAAAAAGTAAACAAACTGCATAGTTTTCTATGAAATCTTATACACACAAGACAAAAACAACATGCTTATAAGAAATTTTATGATATAAGATAAAAAAAAAGAGAAAACGGCTGGCCAAATATGCCCGAGGTGATATTGAGCCTGTTTGGGACGAAAAGGCTTAAGTGGGAGATAGTGTTAAGTAAATGATTTATGAAGTTTTAACAGAAAATAATTATCAATAAAGAAGAAAACCCAACGACCCACTGTGCATTTTACAAACTGCATAATTTTCTAAGAAATCTTATACGTACAAAACAACAAGAAGAGGATTATAAAAAATTCTACCAAATAGGATAAACAACAGACAACAAAAACAACCTGCATAGAGCAAAACAAAACACACAGCCTAGCAGGCGCATATACTAAATGATAATAACAATAACAATATGGCGTGATGTTATAACAGTATAATATTCTTATATATGCGAGAACCACTTAAAACACTACATACGCACCACTTGCTAACCTAATGAATTACTTCAAGTTGAGCATCGTTGAAAAAAGACAACAAAATAAAGCACTTTTACGGCGCTACAGTGATGAAGTTACCAACATGTTTCTTTTGTGTGTATTGAAGGTAAATAAATCGTTAAATTAAATTTAAAACTCTAACGTACTGTGTTATTATTTTGCAATAAAACAAATCAATATAGCAAAATAGTTATTAAAAGTAATAAACGTAGTAATATATTGTGATTAAATAAAATTGAATGAAAAAAAACGTATTTACATTTTTTCGATATTTTGGTCGGTTATGTTAATTTGTAATTCACCTAGATTTTATAATAATCCTAATATAGATTCTTGTGTTCAACATCTAAGTATATACAATGGGCTTTTCAGAAATTGTTTGTAAATTATGTGTAAACGAACAAATACGAATTTTTGAAACGCGTATTGCTAGCGTTTTTCCATTGCAAAAATGCTTTGCAACTAAAGAAAACAGTTGAATGAATGGTTCGTAGGTAACGGAGGCTAAGGTTCGTAGATATTTGACCTGGCGCATTTATTGTGAAGATGAATCTAATGAAAACAGTAGAAATTACTACAAATGTCGTAACAAACTTAAATCTGTAATAAGAATACATAGAACACTTTTGCGACTATACTCCAATATAAATGTGACATAAACTAGAAGCAATGGAGTTGCTAGAGACAGGATAAATACCAATGAAAGGAATTTAAGAAAATTTCAATTCTTCCTCCTGCAGGTAATAATAATTTTATTCCGTTCTTTAACTAGGGGAATTACTTTAATTTTACCTTTCGAAATGTCATTGCGGATGAGATAAATAGTCCAATGATGAATATAAAAATGAACTCTACTTCTTCTAACGAAAAGGATTTTTTTTTTAAATTTCCTATTACATCCCGGCAATTTATTATTTCAATTCCTAAAACTAAATCGCCGGCCTTCTGATGGAAGTAGCATTACAGTTTTGAATGCTTGTTCCAACTAGAAATGATATTAAATAAAACAGCTTCTAAAGCGTCTTAAATCAGATAATTATTTAAATCAATATCAAGCCGGTTTTAGCAAGCGTCATACTATCAAGAGTTTGATGTTAGATTATGTTGAAAATGTAAAAAGTACTCTTGACCAGAAATTGAATGTAGAACTCATATTTCTTGATTTTACCAAAGCATTGAATTCGATATCTCATGACATACTTTGTTATAAATTGTTATCCTAATTTGGCTTTACCCATCAGCCTGCAAATTACTTAGATCCTTTCTTAATAACAGATACCAATTTATACAACTTGGTTCGCACGTTCATCATCTTTAAAAGTTTGTAGAGGTGTGCCCCAGGATACTGTTTCAGGAGCATTTCTGCTTATAATTTATCGCAGGATACTGTTTCAGGAGCGTTTCTGTTTCTAATTTATATAAATGATTTATATCATAAATATCATAAATTTTGTGGGTTTTATCAATACGCTGATGATATTCGGCTACCGTTTGATGATAAAAGAATTTTTAGAGCAGAAGGTTAACACAGACTTGCATCAAATAATGAATTGATTGAAAGGAAGCTTCATTAGCAAATCTTTCAAAAACTTGATGCATGTGGTTTTTACGGACTTCTGCTAAACCTAACTTGACATTAAGCAATAAAAAAAAGGGTTTGTATCATATTATAATATATTAGGATTAATTTAGATAACAGCTAGAGCTTTAATTCTTAAGTTAATTATGTTATCTCTAAATTTTATTTATGTTCTGAGAATATTATACAACATAGATTTGTATTTAGCAAGTAAAGTAAAAAATGCGTTGCCATGTCATTATGTCTTCGCATATTATTGTACGGCTTAGAAATTCAGGTATATCACAGAGCACTCTAAACAATGCAATGCGACTTTAATTTTAACCACTCTTTAAGAACTAACATTTGAATAATATTTAGTCATACTTTCCTAATTATGTCTAGGTCATTTGCAGTCTGAGTTTCAAGACTATGAAATTCTTTTGTACCCTGCGGCCAACGATATTTTTTTACCTCAGTTTCAGTTTTCAGTTTGGAAAATGTTACTAGAAAATCTCTTGTAGCTGGGGTTTTTTTTTGTTAATTGGCTGTAACCTCCAACGAAATTGTTGTCATTCATATTTTTTTTATTTATTATCTTTCAACATTGCGATAGTAGGGGGTTTCATCATTCTAGGGGGTTTCATATTTCTATATTTAAAAATGTTTAACTTATTATAAACCATATATTTAAGTGCATTAATTCGGTTCTAGGGGCTTGCAATCCATATTAAATAAATAAATGAAAAAAATAATAAAAAAATATAACAGGTATTTTGCAAGAATATTGCCATTTTTCGTCCTAACTGGCTGGTTAGGACGGAAAATGGCAATATTATTTCATTTACTGGCGGAGGACAACCAAACAACATAATTTTCCAAGAACATTGAATATTATTAAATTATTACATTTACTTTACGTAAAGTATTACATTTACATTACTCAAAAATCATTATTTGTTTGGGCTGCCATATTATTAAATTATAAATTTGGAGCATAATTCAGAACAAAACGAATCTTAGTTGAGCGAAGTACTGCTATAACTTTATAGTTCCTGTTGTAATATTAACACGTGCAATATATTTAAAAGCTACACGAAGGAGTTGAGTAACCCGTATATCATGAAACTTCCCATGTCAGATCTATGCCGTAATATGAATCAATAATTTGAGATCGAATTTATAAAGTCCGCAGTAATGCGTAATAAGATTTAAGTCTGTACCTAGCTGTGTATGCCATAACCAAACGGTGGATCATACCACTGTGAATGAAATGTAGCGTCTTCCTCGCCCTAGAAGGGCTTCAGATGCGTATATCCTCCAGTCACTCCTAGTTATAACTTCAAAAGCCGGAAGCAGGCCGCAGCCTTCACTCCTTGCTGAAAATTTGGAGACTATCCAACTCTTGGTCAAGAATGCATGAAGCTAAATATAATTTAAGAACACGGCAGCATTCATACTCACTGGATCTGAACCATTCATTGTGTTTATTGTGAATATTCTGACCCACACAACTCAAACGAGGGCCGCGAAACCCACAGCCACCACGATACTGTCAAAGGGCCAACCTCAATAATCAATCAGAGTACAGCTAAAAGGCTAAAAAGACAAGTAGCTGAACTCTGGGCCTTACTGATTCCCAGTTGACTCCTGCTAGCTTTGAAGGGGACTGGGCTTCCTTTTACCCCCGATGACATATGTAATGGTGGAGAGATTTGGTCAAAACATATCAATGTGCCCCCAGGGGGGAGTAATATCATGGAATCGTTGCAAAAGCAGTTCTTGTTATTTTGTCTTCGAAGGTTACAATGGAATCCTATAATTAAAGACCCTGTAATAAATCTGCTAATTAGAAAAAGCTGAAGTATAATTTTATATATCACCTCTGTGTATATATAAAAACTAATAATTGTAGCGTGCAGTGCTCACAAAGTATATTAAGTGAAGAAAAGTATGCAAGCCTCCCGGAATATGGGGTATCCAGAAATGACTACATAAATAAAATAAATTTTCAATCAATCGGGAAGTTGCTGAAAATGTAAATGGTAGAAGAGGAAACTTCAGTTAATATTAGATGATAGTAACAAAATAAAAACAATGTGTATAGCCGCTGCTTACTTGGGTAAAAGGCCAAAAATGCTTAACGAGAAAGGTGTTATTTTGAGGAAGTTAGAGACACAGCGTAGGTGCTATGAGGTAGATGGTTGCATGAGTTAGAGGAATATATTTACTAACGAGACAGTCTTGTCTGGTCAGTGTAAATATATTGGTGTTGCATGGATGGCTACATTGGAGAATATCATATCTTTAATAAACAAAAAACCCTGATGTAAGAAATAGAAAAATTATAGAGTAAAAAACGTACACATTCTAGTAATTGTAATCAAAAACCCCCCATTTAAAAGAAACTAATAGAGAAAGACGTAATAAAATTAATTTGTTGGAAATACAATTTTTGCTTTAAATACATAAAACTGGCTTATAAAGAATTATTTCTATATAATAAATCTTCTTAAATTATGTATACAATTAAATATTAAGGATTAATTGCTGTTATTTTTAAATAAATAAAACTTGTCTTTAAATTAATCGACTGTATAATATATTATTGATTACCAACGAGAAGTATACATATTTTGTTGTGCTTGATTTAAAGTATGATTCTACTTTGCTACTACTTTTATAATGTGTGTGTACAATTTTATGTATTATAATTTTCTTTAAAGCCTAAAATTAGTGTAAAAACACATTTCCTTTACTCATTTGGAAATTATTGGATTTTGTGAAGTATTGAAGAATGAACATAGTATATGTAAAAATATATTATACAACAACTAACACGAACACAATTTCAAAAATCCTTTTTGAATTATTGACTTAATGCATACAGAGGCATTAATTTCATGCCAAAGTTCTTGAAATCTAAATAAATTATAATTATACTTGGAATAGAAGCAGAATTCATATGATATATGAAGTATAAGAGAAATATTTTAAAATTTCTTAGACTCATAGCAACAAGACTTGAAAGTAACATAAATAAAGTAATAATTTTCTAATAGGTAAGAAACAAATTTTAAATAGAAATCAGCATTTCTGTTACGAAAACTAATCCTTTTATAATGCAAATTGATGTTTAGTTTTAATAAATTAAAAAAAAATAAATACAAAACCTTTTAACTAAACAGCTAATTGAATGGAAATTATGTGTACGAGTATATGAAAATAATTGAATCAATTACAAATTAAATAAAATAAAAATTTTGTTAGTTGTAGATATTTTTATTATTGAGGTAATTTTAAAAATAAATTAGAAAACTTTACTTACGATCTTTAAGTTAATTTCTTTATACCATATAAGTTAATCTTCAAGGGTTATTATATTCAAATTATTGGGAAAGACTAAAGCACTACTACCTTTGCAAATAATAATCCCTCAAGATGACCAAAATTTTTTTGGTTGAAGTATCAAAATTTATTTGAGAAAAGAGTTCAACTCAATTTAATTTAGTTTGAATATTGTTACCTTAGATAAACGTTTTGTTGTAAGTTCTTTATTGCAAAATAAATAAAACCAGTTTTTAGAGTTTTTTAAATTAATAACAAGTTTATTTACTTTAACTACACAAAGTTGACACTACAAAACAATTTACTTATGATGCACGTCTTTACCTCACCAGATTTAATTTCACACTGACTATCTACTCAGCGGATGCCCTTTTATATTTGTCCATTAAAAGTCTAGAAAATTTGAGAATCTTCTACTCCCTTTGTATCACATTTTGTTGCTGTTTATTCAATGTATAAGCGCCTGTATGTCTGCGTGTATTTTTGTTTTTATACTGATAAAGTTTCTTCTTGGAATTTATTTTAAGATATTTGTTGTTGTCTCGTGTAGAAAGGGTTTCTTAGAAAACTACGCGGATAGTAAACAGCATACATGTTTGTTGTTGTCTTGCGCGGATAAAATTTCTACGCAGTAAGTAAACAGAAAATTGTTTTTGTCTAGCAGTTAGTAAACAGCATATCCAATTGTAGTTGTTTTGGGGTATAAAAGTTCGTATTATTGCTTAACTATTTTATTTTAAAACTTAACCAAGACACCTTCATAACAATATGAAAACAAATAAGTCTTAAACATGCGCAAAAACTATTTTATTTGTAATAAATCATTCGCATCGTTTGGAGAATCTCAGACCATATTAAATCAAATAAATCTTAATCAACTGATATCGATAGCTGCTTAAATTTGAATAGCCATGTAGAAGAGAATCCAACTCTGACAAAATATAAAGTAGTAGTAGACGTTGCTAATAATTTAAAATAAATCGGATGGATGCTATGGATCGAATTATACCGATCAAAAAGTAGTTATCGGAAACCTTTTACTTTGTCTTCATATAATTTTCCAAACAGTTTAAAATTTATTATAAAATTTTAGATGTACTGAAATCTATAGCAAAAGAACATTTTGCGCAAATAATTAGTCTTGGAAAATTAAAATCTTGGGCTACTTTTTAATGAATTTTCTGGTCAACGAGCAAAAGTACGGTTTACTTTAAGATGGGTAAATAAATTTGTTATTCGGTCCGCGTTTGCAAGTGCTGCAATTGTAAAATAAAAATTTTCTTAAAACTGAAAGTGCGATAATATTGATAATAATAGAATGTGAATATTGAAAGTTATCACATAAAAGGTGGCTGCGTGACATGTGGCAACGTTCTGTTAAAAACATATGTCAGTGATGTCTGTATCGTCGAAACTAGGTCAAAATTGAGTTGGTGGCATCACGAAATAGCATGATCCATTGACCGGTACCGCATTTTCAGCCTCGTCTTCGGAAAAAAATGGCATAGCGCATCACACAGCGACATGTTAAGCATGCAAAGGCATCTCAATAACCACTCAATAGTTTTTTAGAAAAATCAGCCGGGTGTTTCTGAATGAATTGAGCGAATCTACGGTCCACATTTTGTATCGAGCCTATCGACTCAAATTTAACCACCAAATTCTTAACAGCAGTATCAGAAGGACGATTATATTGTAAGAAAATATCAAGAATTTCACGAAATGTAACTTTAACAGAACCGCCACTATCGTAGTAGATTCTTTATTAAAATATGATCGAAATTTACTATTCAAATAACAGTTATAGAAAGTTCTTTTACTTTTCCGATACATAATTATCCAAAACATAAATAAAAAATAATGGTTTAAGATGTATTAAAAAAATATAAAAATTTTTATTTTTATTATCAACACGCTTTTCTTCATGTTGAGTGCAATAAAATCTATGAGAAGACAATTTATGTGCAAACAATTTGTCCTAGAAAATTGAAAACACTTTGAAGAATTTTTGGATTATCGAGCAGAAGAATAGATTACCTTAACATCGATAAATAAATTTGTTATTTGATACAGGTTTGAGAGTGCAAGACTACAACTTTATAATATGAATGACCGAAACTGTGATGATATTGAAGATAATATCATCACATAAAATCATAAAAAAAATTCGATTCATAAAGTTTGTAATAAGAGACTACAAAAATAAAAATTAACTGTCGGTGAGGCTGCTCAGCGATGAAGGCATAGTCAGTGGTCGTTGTGCTGTCTTATATACGGCAGTTAATTTCCGACTATCCTATTACTTTCACCACCTGCTTGATCTCTTCTCTATCCCTTTCCTAAAGAATGTAGCACGGTACTTGACTAAATAGGCATTGTAGCCTGAAAAAAAAAAATTATTCATTTATTTTTTTGTTTTATTGCAAGACTGGCCAACCCAATAAGGAGATAATATTATAATTATTATCAGCTTCGGTATAATTTGTACAGCTCGTGGTACGGTAAGAGCAATATTACTAGTTGGACACATTTACTAAAAATTTTAATGTATTGCAAATTGAGACATACTCTAGCGGCAGAACTTAAGACAACTTGTTGTTGAGGAGTAGCAGGAGCAGCCTTTGTCGTTTTACATATCTGCAAGCGGAAATCCTGCTTTTCGGCTCCCACGAGAAGCCGGCCTTCGTGTAATAACTTAGGACATTCTGTTGTTGAGGAGTAGCCGAAGCAGATCGTGTCGTCGTTGTTGTCAGAAGTCGAGGGCAGTGAGCAGACTAATAAGGAGAATTAAAACAATTTAATCCTGTGGTTTATTACGTGTTTTTTTACGACCTTAGACTCCGCTTGAGCATATCCCAACAACTCCCCCCCGGGGGCACATTTATCAGTCTTTATAGAATACTTGACTATCTAGACCTGTGCTGCTGGCAGTATAAGGGAGCGCAGTCCCCTGAAGTCAGCAGGGGTACAACTGGAAGATCCATGTTATTTCTATGGGAATCAGTGAGCCCCAGAGTTCCGCTATTTGTGTCTTTAGGCATTTAGCTGTTCTCTGGCTGATTATTGAGGTTAGCCCTTTTTGGGAGTATCGTGGTGGTTGTGGTTTTGCGGCCCCATACACGTATTGTTTTATGGTGGCCAGGATCATCTCGCCTTTAATTACACCCATTGGTGAATGATCCAGATCCAGTATGCACGCTAGTCATGTGTTCTGGACAGAAGTTGGATAGTCTCCAGCTCTTCAGCATGGAGTAGTGGTTTGCAGCCCTGCTCTGGAACCACTGAAATTGTAACTAGGAAGGACCTGTTGCTAGTCTTCGGCCTCCTAGGGCGTGAGTGGCGCTGCTTTTCAATCGCAGTGGTTTGACCACCATCTGATTAAAGCCCACGGCCTGGTGCAGATGTAAATCTTATCACGAAATCCCAACAACTTCTTCCGGGGGCACGCAATCTAGATGGTTGACCACTGCTTGCGGGGGTAAAAAACGACACCAATCGCTTGGGCTAGCAGAAACCCCAAACAGGAAGAGACATAGAACTTTTGAAATCCCACTAATAAATTTAATAGGCATATATTGGTACTACGAGAAACAGTTGCCCGCAGGTCTACGGCCATGTTCTGATTATTGGTTGACGAGCAACATGGTGGCTGTTGGTTTAATTAGGCTCTGAAGAAAGTTTCGAAGAGATTTAACAACCATTGTCCTAGGACAAGGACAAGAAATTGGATAGTCTTCACATCTTTAGAAAAGGGTGGTAAGACCACCATTAGATTAGGGCCTCGCAGCCTGACGCCTTATCACATACATACATACCCCAGAAACTAGCGAGAACGTGCCATATTGTATAGCTATGATCAAAAAACTAAAAAGAAATGTATTTCCTGCCATGTGAGTATCATTTATGCAGCAAATGCCATGATCTTTTAAAATTGCTCTAATTTCAACATTTTCGAGGTATCTAAAATATGTTATGACTTTGCCGATAGAAGGTGTATACCCGTCCATTTATTATGGCATGCAATTTTGCAACAGTTGTAAGAGTTTTTGTCAAACTCGTTATTTTCAACTCAAACTTATAAAATATTTAATTTGTTTTATTTGTAATGGATAGAAGCTGCACTAGTGAGAAACTCATGCATCTTGTTACAGCTCGTAAATATTTATGATTTTATAATCTTGTTGATATTTATTATCTGTATCATTTTAGTGGGTTCGTCACCATCGTTTCTGTTGTAACTTAAGTTTACTACATTTTTTCAAATGTATTTATCATCATATTTAGCGAAAATTTTACATATTTGCTTATATTTATGATTTCTATTTGTCTTTTAGTGACTAGATTGGCTTATGATCTTAGTCGCAAACTTCTTTTCACATTTCTGGCAGCTGTATAATAGCTGTTATAGACAAAATTTTGATCAAATAAAATTATTCAGCACTATGATAATGATAATATTGTATTGTTAAAAAATGAACTGCTCTACGATTGTATTATGAACGTGATTAGGTTTAATTACAATCTTATAATTACATCATCTAATATTTCTCTCATATTGCTTTGCGTGTAGTAAAACACCAAAGCTTTATTTGAGATAGTTTCTCTATTTTTATTTTCTCTTAAATAGAATTGCAAAATATTTTGTTTCCAAATGTCGTTTGTTGTCAAATTGTTCTCGAAAGAACTATTTAAGAATCAGTTTGTTTTATTTATTGTCTAAATATTGTTTCACTTACTTACTTTTGCCTTTTACTTTTTTTGGGGTCAAACAAAAATCCAACATTGAATATGTTCCCATTTACATACACACGAATCTACTTTTATAAACCAACACTTGAATAATGTAAATTTTAAAGGATTTTATACATTTAAACTATTCTACACAGTATATTCAGAAAGTGCTTTGAATTTTTTTTTAATTAAAGATAGAAACATGTTAAAAAAAAATCTTAAATCTTTTAACTCTTAGTTTTGCGAAAATTTTATATTTCTTCGATAAAATTTTCAGTCAAACCTCATATACTTTACTCTTTTTCTTTTTGGGTTCCCAAAACTTTAATTTGCATTTTGTTGTTAAGGCACACTTTAGTATAAAGCCTATTTTCTACAGATACTCATACCGAGACTCTTATTGTGAGCACTTGACCATTGTTTAAGTGTTACATCCCAGTGAGTCAACAAGCCTGTAAGGATGTCGGTAATGCCAACCAATAGAAAAAGTCCTAAATTAGTTAGACTTGTGTTGCTTTTTAATACTTGAATATTTTAACAAAATGTAACAGACAAACACAAGCAAGAGAATGGAACTCTTAAAGAGGCTTATAAGCTGCAAATGCAAGTAAAGTAAAAGATTTTAGAAATTGTATTTCAACAGCAACTGAACAATATACACAGTTGTAAGTTATGTGGGTGTTTACTATTGCTTGTTCTAGTTTCCAGAAAATTTAACAACTTTTGGGAATTATAAAGTGGGTTTATACGTAAACATTGTTAGATATTTTGGCCATAAGTGGTATTCATGCGAATGGCAAAGTGATATTAACGTGAAATTGTAAATATAAATGGGTTTTAATTAAATGTGTAGTTCGCTAGTTTGGCTCCATAAAGTGCTGTTCAAATAAATAAAACTAATGAAATGAGGTCTACCACATATGGCTACAATTTTGTTGTTGTTTTAATCTATTTAATTTCAATTTATATCTTTAAGCAGAAGGAGCACAAAACTCTAACTGTTTTATAAAATATCTCTTATAACAAACGCGAATATATTGAGATGCCATTCTGGTATATTTGTCAAGGAGTGAAATTTTATATGAAAAACAAATACCAATATTTAACAAATTTTATTTTTTTAAATACAGAGTTTTTCAACAAGTAGTTTGTTTTTCAATTGTGGCAATATCAACAACATGATATTTCGATATTTAGTTTTTCTTACACTGAATTGATTTTTGCACGAACATCACATTAAAATAATTAAAATTCACCATAAAAATGGCGGTTCTGTTAAAGTTACATTTCGTAAAATTGCGACAACATAATCGTCCTACTCAAACCACTATTAAGAATTTGGTCGTTGAATATGAGTCGACAAGCTCGATACAAAATATGCGAAAAAAAAAACTTTGAACCGTGAATCACAGTGTTGAAACAGATCCAAATTTGTAAATTCCTCGACGTTCTCAACAATTGGGGTCATCCAAAACCAACACATGGCGAATTTTGAGTAAGGATATGACTTTGAAGCCTTACAAGATTCAACTGGTGCAAAAATTTCAGCCGACCGACCATTTGCACCGCCGTAGATTCGTTCAATTTATTTAGGATTTTTTCTTTAAAAAAATATGTTTTTATTTTTTTAGACGAAGGGTACGTCAACAAGCAAAATTGCCGCTTTTGGGCTTCTGAAAATCGGAGAGCGATTATGCTAATAACTCTATTTTAGCCTATTATTGACAAGGCGGATATCACTGATATGTACTTTCAACACGGCGGTGCCACATCAATTTATTCCAAACCAAATATTCCGATCGCATAATTTCACGACAATTAGCAGTTAAGTAGCCAGCCAGATCGTAGGATTTAACACCACAGGATTATTTTTTGTTTGGGGTTATGTTAAATACAGAGTGTATACAGAGACAATTGAATTAATTTCAGCCATAAAACTCAAAATTCTTGATGTGATTAACGAAGCAAGACCGTTATTTTACCAAAAATGGATGGTGAAGGAATTAATATCTGCCAGCGTGATCATGGTGGCCATTTGCTACACATCATTTTTCAATAATTATTGGCGAACTTTTTTCTTCGTAATAATAAAAATTTAAATCAGCTTAAACTAAATTTTTTGCTTTTTTTTTGTTTCAGAAAACAAACTTCCTGTTTGAAAACCCTTTAAATAGTTTATAAAGGAGAGAAAACCAATATTATTGGCTTCATTTGTAAAAAAATTAAAATAAGCATATTGTAACGAAGATGCTTTATTAAGTTTTAAAAGAAAATAATTACCAGTAAAAAATTAAATGAACCGACACACTGAACATTTTACAAATTGCGTAGTTTTCTAAGAAATTAATACAGACAAAAGACGAAAATAACATGCTTGTAAGAAATTCTACCAAATAAGATAAACTACAGAAATTAAAAACAACTAATGCAGAACAAAACAAAACACACAGCCAAATAGCTGGCTTAACTGAATAATAATAACAACAACAAAATTGGGTGATGTTAAGCAGAATATTCTTGTAAGTGCGAGAACTGCTTAAGTACCACTTGCCAGGCAAATGAATTAATTCAAGTTGAGTCATCGATGAGTAAAGACCACAAAGTGATTATTGTGTACATTTGTGTATATTGAAAGTGAATAAATCGTTTAACTTGATTTAAAACTCTAAAGTACTGTGTTATTATTTGATCTTCAATGTAGTTCTCGTGGTTGTTTTCTAACTTAATTTACAATATGGAAAATTGTTTGTTTTTAGCTAATGAATTAATAAAATTGTAATGCTATTTAAATTTGATTATTACAAATTTTCAGTCTTATTTTAGTTTTCACTTTAAAATAGATAGCCAGTTTGGATCGGCGTAGTCAAATTGTACACTTTGGAAATTTTTTGTAGAATTATCTCATATTTTTTAATATTTTATTAGACATGTGACAGAAGTTAATTCCACAAAAATCAATTCAGATCTTCAAACACAAATAAAGCTACTTTTACAGTGAAATTTATTTCTTGGTTCTTACTTAATTTAAATTTACTTTTATTATCCTAGTATCCTTATCTTGGGTTAGATTTATTGCTTCAAAGTCCAAATTAAAAATACATTAAAATTAAAAAAGTTTAAGTCAAACAAGAGGCTTGTTTTCCAAAATAAAATTTAAAAAATGTAGATCAAGGAATCTAAATTTCTATTGTATTATGAAGAAAAAATTTCGACAGTTATGAATGACAAATGATATCGGGCAAATATTGGCCACGACTAGGCTAAGAGGTGTCGATTTTTTCATCAAAGTTTTTAATCACTTTTATGCAAAATGGTGTCCCTATTTCGCTGATCACATAACGGATATTGAGTTTTAGGGTTGAAATCGTTTCGATTGGCTCCACATAGACTCAGAAAAAATAGTACAGAGGTGTTCGATTTGGCTGGTCACTTAAGTGCTAACTGTCTTGAAATTATGCGATCGGGATATTTGGTTTACAATCAATTGACATGTGGCACCGTCCTGTTGAAACCACATGTCAGTGATACCCACGTCGTCAATAATAGGTTAAAATTGAGCTGTTAGGATCTTTTGATAGCATAAAAACGCCCCAATCACGCCACCAGACCACATAGCACACCATACAGTGACAAGCTGAGCATTCACTGGCTTCTCAATAATCACTCTAGAATTTGCAGAGGCCCCAACGCGGCAATTTTGCTCATTGAAATTCCCTGACAAGTGAAAATGGACTTCGTATAAAAAAAGTATTTTTTCAGAAAAACAGTTGGTTGTTCCTGAAAGAATTGAGTGTACCTACGGTGATATTAATGGCATCAAATAATGAACCAGTGGAACCTTTTAAGACTTCAAAGTCAAATCCTTATGCAAAATTCGTCATGTTGTGGTTTCGGATGACCCCAATTTTTGAGAGCATCGAGGAACAGACAAATTTGGATCTGCGTTAATACTGTAGCTGACAGCTGCATTGTTTTAAGTTGAACGACCCTGTCGAATACCCGTAGGTTATCGCAAATTTTGTTTCGAACCTGTCAACTCAAATTCAACGACCAAATTCTTAACAGCGGTCTCAGAAGATGGACGTATATGTCGTTCCAAAATGTCGCTAATTTTATTTGTTATTCGAAATTCTTCTTTACTACCAAAACAAAAGTCGTGGAATTTTTGTTAAACGATTGTGCTAACAATCATTGGGGATATATAAACGCAATACTACCTTTTCTGTTCTTGCTTGTTTAGATGGTCGTCGGCTCAATACGATTTGGTAATAAATCTTTGTCAATCATCTAAAGATTTTGTTCTATTATAAAATTTTAGGTAAAAATTCATTGAGTCGACGAGCAATGGAACAACCGAATACAGAAAAACAAGTATGCATTTATACATCTGCAATTTTTGAAATACCATTGATCTTTCCCTAATGACAAGGAAATGCTTATGTAAAATACCTATGTACATTGTTAACTAAAAAAATTTAGTTTGTATACAAGACTTTTCATTTTACAAACCACTGTTCTTTACAAATATATTTCCTGGTTATCTCAAAATAAATTATTTTTTCTTAAATACCATAAAAAAGCGCTTAACATTTTTTCTTACTTGCATGAAATTGAAAAAAAACATGTAGCAAAACTGGTTCCGGAATCCTTTTTGAATGAGTAAAAAAAAAGAAAAAATAAAATGACATCGACAAATTTAAAATTACCTCATGTAATATTTTTTTACCATGCATATACATTAGGGTGGGCCTTATTTTCTAAATTGCACAGTAGCTTCTCCAAGAAATGTTCCTCACATCAAAAAAACCGCTTTTGCAAAAAATGAGGCTGCTTAGGCATCGGGAAGGCGTCGCTTATCCGCCCTTAAGTTGCACTTAAATGACAATTTACATTGAACTTTCTCATGCGTTCATTTCAAGTTAAACTGATGCTATGCACGTTTAGATGGTCCGCCATCTAACGTTTGTTTTTTCAACTACTGCTTATTTCATCAATGGTATACACAACCATATTCCGCTAAAGGAATATGGTTGTGTATACGCTTGAAAAACGCTGGGAAATATTGCGACATTATTTTGAAAATCATGGTAATGTTGCACAATGCGTGCAAAAATTGCCAACGGATTTTGGAAGAAGAGAAGCACCGTCAGCTCCGTATGTTAGGTATCTTATCAAAAAAGTGAAAGAAACTGGCATCCTCATCGATAAATCCAAACGTGAAAAGCCAAAAACAGCGCGTACAACCGATTATATTGCTGCTGTGGCAGAAAATTATTGTGAAGCGCCATCAACCATTCTCAACCATTGAACATTTCAGAGACAGCATTGAGACGAATTTTGCATAAAGACCTTGGTATGACGCCATACAAAGTCCCATTAGTTCAGGAGTTGAAGCCAAGTGACCATCCAATGCGTTTTCGATTCGCTAAGTGGGCCTGCGATCGACTTACAGAAGACGCCGATCTTGCAAAAAAAATCATCTTTTCAGATGAAGCTCATTTTGATCTTGGCGGGTATGTAAACAAGCAAAATTGTCGCACTTGGGGTACAGAAAACCCGCACGCATAAATTGAAAAGCCGGCGCACCAAAAACGAGTCACTGTTTGGTGCGGATTTTTCTCCAGAGGCATAATTAGGCCATTTTTCTTCGGAAATGAGCCTGATGAGTCAATGGCGATCGTTATCGGGCCATGTTGAACGAATTTTTGTTCAAAAACAAATTGAAGAGGAGGATATTGGCAATATTTGGTTTCAACATGACGGCGCTACGTGCCACACAGCCGAAGCTACACTCGGTGTTTTGTATCCTATTTTTAAAGATCGCATTATCAGTCGGAGCTGCGAATTAATACCGTTGGACTATAATTTGTGGGGTATGGTCAAAGATAAGTGTAACGCCGAAAAGCCAGAGACAATTGACGATTTGAAGGACAATATTCGTGAAGCCATTGGTGAAATACAGCTGCACACAATCGATAATGTGCTTTAAAATTGGACCGACCGTGTATGCTACTGGATGGCCAGCCGAGGCAGCCATTTTAATGAAATTATTTTCAATTATTAACCGGAAAGATTGTACTCTCAAATAGAAATTTGAGAAAATATTCAGTAGTTTTGTTTCAGCATTTAAAACAACAAAGAAGTTATTTGACGGAGCAACATAAAAAGAGAACTCCCAGATAAAAATAAGAATGAAAGCCTTTTATTCTTTAACAACCACGAAAAGGGACTCTCGAAAAAGTTTGACAATCTAATTAATGTTGATCACGCTAAAGCATTAGAGATGGTAAATATTAAAGAACACAAATTATTATTGAATAATAAAAGAAAAATGGACAGACCTGCTACAATATTGGGTACTGGTCGGTTTTTATTAAAAAGAGAAGAAAGAAAGCGTCCTCGCGAAGAGAAAAAACAAAATTTTAAAGAGAAACCTGAATCCATTCTGATTATTATTCTGAGTATTATTATCAGGCATATTTCAGCTTTCAAGTGGACTTAAAACGACCAAATTTATCAAAGCATTCCATTTTATATCTAAACAAAATTCTGAATTTTAAATGAAGTGTTAAGAAAGAATACGATAGTAATGTTTCAGACGGAATGCAGGAATTGAAAGACGAGCCACCTGCAAAGAAAACGAAGTCAATATCACAAAAAAAAAGAAATAAGCGAGCATGTTGCAGTGCGCGTTCTTATAGCAACCGCTTAATCTTTTAAACATGACGTTAGCGAATTTGTGATAAACACAACGTTTATCCGTTGGTTTCGTAAAAACTTTCGATATTAAAAAATTCATAAATTCATTCAGATATTAAAATCAACTCTTCATTGAAATAGCAAAATTTTACGCTCATTAACGGGTAGAGAAAAAGTCGGCCTTTTACCAGTCGTATTCTCATTTAATAAAAATTATCAATTACTTGGAATTTCAACAATTTCTACTGCCACGGGAGAGGCACAGGCCAAAGCTTTTTCCAATTTGCTAAAAGAATGGGATGTAGATGAAAAAGCGCAGACTCCATGCTGCAATACTACAGCATTCAATTAAGGACGTAAACAGGGTCCTAAAATTTTGGGAAAGAAAAAAAAACCGTTTTAAAATTCTGGTTTTATTTCTTTCAGTCTTTGCTGGCTGTTTGTCTGGTATTAACGGCGAGCGCTTTCGACTAGACTGTAAATGGAATTTGTTTGTACCCTGCAACTAACGACATTTTTCTAACTCAGTTTCAATTTCAATGAACCCTTTAATTTTTATATAAAACCTTTTCAAACTTGAGGAATTAATGATATTTTTGCAGAGTTATTCAGAAAATAATTGTAGTGTGACAAGATTTTTAAGACTTTGGCTTAAAATACATTTATTAACTGTGCTAGACAAACTTATTTGGAAGGTCTTGCACATAAATACCATTTCTATTGATTTTGTTGATATTGAAAATACATCAATAAATTAATGAGCAAGGGGTGGCTCTGTTATGCAATCCGAGCAAATTTCTTTGAAGTTTATTTTTGCGATGTGAAGAACATTTTGAGAGGGAGTTACAATCGAAAACTTGGAAAAAATTGTTAGCCCATAAAGGTAAGACCTACCCTAATGTACATACATTCATCACTCATTCATAATATAGCCTGTCATAAGGTATTAAAATAAAGCAAAATACAATAAGACGAATAAAAACAACGCCTAAATAAACCTTCAACTTCCACATTGCAGTATGTCCAAATCTGTCAATTTTAATTAAAAATAAAAGTTCTGCTTTTATTGAAAAGATGTGATGTTTTTTAATACCCGGTTTGATTCTGGTTTCTTTATCCTGTACAAAAGTTGTACACATTTAATCGGTTATATCAAAAAACTGTAGCAAGAATATTACATGGCTGCGAGAAGGAGAATTAAAAACACATAAAACATATTCGACATCAAAGTTATAAAGAGTTTATATTCAGAAAAGTATAGAATACGTTTAAAAAGGAAAGCCTACAATTAATGCGTACATGCAGTTACAATAATGTTGCACCGGCTTAATTGTTTCAACTATCAAAAATTAATTTTTTTAAACACCGCATGCCTTACTTGATACTTAAAGCACCATTGACACTGCATTTAATTGACGAGTTAATGACAAACAACAAAATCTTGATCAAAGAAACTGGAAAAAGAATAAATGTTTAGTAATATTTAGTATACTTTAATAAAGGGTCTGCCAAATAACTTTTTTTTTATTTTAAATACTATAAACAAAACTTCTGAATATTTTCTCACATTTCTTTTTTTATTTGAATGTACAATCCTTCCGGTTAATAATGGAAAATAATTTCATTCAAAT
Organism: Trichopoda pennipes; assembly: GCA_030448955.1. Lineage (NCBI taxonomy): Eukaryota > Metazoa > Arthropoda > Insecta > Diptera > Tachinidae > Trichopoda > Trichopoda pennipes. Next base: position 2,428,526 of record JASKUP010000108.1, on the reverse strand, counting down.
GGCTCCCTCGGCTGGCCATGCAGTAGCCTACACGATCGGTAAAATTTTTAAGCACATTATCAATTGTGTGCATCTGCATTTCACCACTGGCTTCACGAATATAGTCCTTTAAATCGTCAATTGTCTTTGGCTTGACGGCGCAACACTTATCTTTGATGCCACCACACAAATAATAGTCCAACGGTGCCAAATCGCCGCTCCGAGGCCAAACGACGTCAGGTCTGCAACTGATAATGCGATCTTCGAAAATAGAGCGCAAAACATCGAGTGCAGCTTCGGCTGTGTGGCACGTAGCGCCGTCCTGTTGAAACCAAATGTTGCCAATATCCTCCTTTTCAATTCTTGTGAACAAAAATTCGTTCAACATGGCCCGATAACGATCGCTCCTTGCTCATTTTCGAAGAAAAATGGCTCAATTATGCCGCTGGACCAAAATCCGCACCAAACAGCGACTCGTTTTGGGTGCATCGGCTTTTCAATGTACGCGTGCGGGTTTTCTGTGCCCCAAATGCAACAATTTTGCTTGTTTACATACCCGCCAAGATCAAAATGAGCTTCATCTAAAAAGATGATTTTTTTTTGCAAAATCGGCATCTTCTGTAAGTCGATCGCAGGCCCACTTAGCGAAGCAAAAACGCATTGGATGGTCACTTGGGTTCAACTCCTGAACCAATTGAACTTTGTATGGTGCTTCACGCACACTTTCTACCATAGCAGCAATATTCTCCAGTGTACGCACTATTTTTGTCTTTTCACGCTTTGGTTTATCGATGAGGATGCCAGTTTCTTTCACTTTTTTCACAAGATAACGAATATACGGAGCTGACGGTTCTGCTCTTCTTCCAAAATCCGTACGCAATTTTCGCACAGATTCTGTAACATTACCATGATTTTCAGAGTAATATCGCAATATTTCCCAGCGTTGTTCAAGCTTATATACAACCATATTCATTCAGCGAAAGGATAAAACTAATTATCTGTCAAATCAAACATGAGCTAAGTGTTACCATTCACGAAACAAGCACTAGTTGAAAAATTTACGTTAGTTGGCGGACCCTTTATATACAATTTTCTTGTTTATTAACACTTCACATAATGCATTATTAGTTGTTGCCACCTTAATATTATTAGCCAATACTATGTATAATTAAGGACTGTTATATAGAAGTCTACCTCTGCCAAGCGTCTCAAAAGCTCTCTTTTAAAATCGAGAAAGAGTGCCACTATTTTTTGTTTTTTCCACTTTTCTTCCATCTGTTTAGTAAGTAATTAACGGCCGCCTCGCATGATAGCTTTTTCCTAAAACCAGATTGATACTTTCTCAACAGTTTATTTGTTTTCAAATATACTTCGAGTTGTTCCTTTACAAATTTTTTCTATTATCTTTTCGCATGTTTTCAAAGTGTTAGTAGGACGAATATCGTCACATTTTCTTTTTTTGCGTTCTTTTCTATTGGAGTTATCATTGAGGTTTTCAAACTCTCAGTGAATGTACTTCCAATTATATTTTAACTATTAAGTATAATTCTATTAGATATTTTATTGTAGTCAGCTTTGTTTTTTAGGCTTTTAAAAATATTTTTTAATGCCACCAGGGTTTTTGCACGAAATACGAAATGAGAGCCCACCACAGACATTTTATTGATATATTGCATATTTTTAATCGTCTAACTTATTGACAAAACTTTATTAAGTATTAAATTTATCAGATATTTCACAATTTTCCTTATATTCTACTTGGTTAGAATATGTTTCTCTATTTTCCCCCTTTTTATGCAAGTTATATACGTTTCGCACTATTTTATAACTAGTCCACGTTTCTTCAGAATTTTCAATTTTAGCTACATTATATTTTGTAATTTTGTTAAACTTTAACTGTCTTATTTCATTATTAAACCATAAATTCTTATTATTGTCCTTAATTATCCTTTTTGTTGTTAACTTTTATACTGCGTTTTCTAAATACTGTTGTTTATATCATTTCCAATATTTATATACTTTATATTAATTATTTCTTTATTATATATATTGCAGTTACAATTAAAAAGATTATCCTCTTTATGTGTCAATTGCTTCATGATCTTAAATTTTATTTTCACTATTTATGGTAGCCGAATATTTTTTTATGGTAGCCGAGATTTTGTGATAACATAGTCTAGTTGTTTTTCTAATAAATTTATTAACCCTGCATAGATAAGTTGCGTCTATCAGAAGTATACCTTTTTAATTTTGTACTCCATCTCTGTGGTTTGTGGTGAGAGAAAATGTATATACTCAGTGGATCTCAGTAGTTTTTTAATGGTTATCAAAAAGAAAGTTCAATAAATAAATGATCTCAATAACTCCTATGCTAATTTTTTATTTTTTGAAGTCCTTAAAAGGATGTTAGAAACCATATGTCTTACAGACGTAACGTTAGCTCTACAATACAAAAATTACATTATCTTTCTAGGGTTAATAACTTGCTTAAGGCCAATGTCCTTAAATATGCAACTCATCTTATTTTTATAAAAGTTGTTCTTATACCAGTCAAGATAGAAATCACCCGCTATTATTATATCAGTTGTATTTCTCCCCCGGGGGCACATTGATATGTTTTAACGGAATCTCACCTTCATTACATGTGTCAACGGGAGTAAAAGGGAGCCCAGTCCCCTTCAAGGCTAGCAGGAGCCTACTGGACAATTCCACTATATTTGCGCGGGAATTAGTAAAGCCCCAGAGTTCAGCAATTTGTCTTTTAAGCCTTTTGGCTGTTCTCTGCCCGATTATTGAGGTTGGCCCTTCGGTGGTTGTGGTTTCGAGGCCCTTATTTGAGTTGTGTGGGTCGGATCATTCACAATGAACACATTGAATGGTTCAGGTCCACTGAGTATGATTGCGGCTGTGTTCTATAATTTTATTAAGCTTCATGCGTTCTGGACCAGGAAATGGATAGTCTCCAACTCTTCAGCAAAAAGTGAAGGCTGCGGTGTGCTTCAGGCTTTTGAAGTTGCAACTAGGAGTGACTGGAGGATAAACCTATCTGAAGGCCTTCTAGGGCGAGGATGACGCTCATCCACAGTGGTATGATCCACCGTCTGGTCATGGCTTACACTGCTGGGTACAAACGTAAATCTTATCTCGCATCACAGTTATATTCACTGAATACCTCTATTGTTTCTACAAATGCTTTAACCACGCTCCGGCTCAGCACTGCTCGGTGATCTATACACAGCGGCTACCAGTACTGTATTATTTTCATGTCTTGTCTCATGGTCTGATATTGGATTATTTCGAGTCTATATTTTTTCCAGCAATTGGTTTCGTATGCCATTTTTTTTCTTGTTCAATTCGACGCTGTTGAATATTAATTACATCCATTTAGGCGCACTTCTTCTTCGCTTCTGAAGGCAGTTTTGGATCAGTGCACTTTGCCTTTGACAAAATCATTGCTGTTGTCATTAAACTATCTGAAGGGCAGCTGCAAGCCTTCAGTTGTAAAACAAATTTAAATTTTATTATTTATTACATTTAACACTGCTTAAAAATACAACATACCACACAACACAGTGACATTGAATTTTTTTCCGTTTTTCCCTCTTTTATTAAAACACCATCTGCTTTGTTCCTTAATATTAATTTCATGATTAAATTATAATGATAAATTATAATTTATTCATGCTCATTGAATCGGATTTAGAGGGCATGTTTATTTTTGTGCTTTTTGGTTTGTAATTATAATTGATCATTATGTGGAGTGTTTAAAATACCACAACACTAAAAATCCAAGATACAAGATATTTTTTATATTGTTGATGTAAGAATAAATTTAATGGAAATATCGATTTAGCTTCAAAGCTAAATTATATTAAGATCATCATATTGCTTAAAAAGGTATATTAATAAGAAAAAGATTTCGATAAACAAATTGTATCAAGTCATTACTAAACCACTACTGCTATTTCAAAATATTGTTTATTTATTTTTTAATTTAATATAAATAAAATAATAATTAAATAATTTAGTTTATAAAAATGGAAACTACAGAAAGACAAACCCCCTACGACTGCACAAATATTGTTACATTTCTTCCTTTTTATAAACGTTTTATTATATTGAATTTTTTATGCAAAGTAATAAAACGGTACATAAGAATTTTAAATTAAATTAAACGATTTATTTACTTTCAATATACACAAAATAAACACGCTGGTAACTTTGTAGTCTATACCTTGGTTCTACTTGAATTAATTCATTTGCCAAGCAAGTGGTACTTATAAAGCTGGTTCAAGCAATTCTCCCATATAAAAGAATTGAACATCACTTCATATTGTTGTTGTTATTACCAATCAGTGTAGGTGCCTGCTTGACTGTGGTTTTTTTTGTTCTGTGTTAGTTATTTTTGTTTTCTGCTGTTTAAGTTATTTCGTAGAATTTATAACCAGCATGTTGTTGCATGTATTTCTTAGAAAACTGCACAGTTTGAAAGCAAACAATAGGTCATTTCGTTAGCTTTTAACTGATAAATATTTTCTTTTAAAACTTAAAAAAATCATTTTCCTAACAATATATAAAAAAATATAAATGAGGTTTTGTTAACACCAATTTAAAAAATTCCAACTACAAGAGATTTTCTAATAAGATTTTCCTAACAATTGAAACTGAGTTATACAAATTTTGTTGGTCGTAGGGTACAAATGGATTCCACAGTCTTAACACTCTGACTACAAACGATCTATAGATGATTAGAGAAGCACATCTAGATATTATTAAAATCTCAGTTCTTAAAGAGTGAGCAAAACAAAATCTACTTACGAAATACACAGGCTTTCTTAAAGTCACATTCCAAAAGTTTAAAAGTATACAAAGTCATACGTATATGTGATTTAAATCCAAAGATTTAACGAGCAACTCTATAGAAACTCACAATAACATGGCAACACACACTTTTTACTTTACTTTTTTTTTTTTTTTTTTTTTTTTTTCACTCCAATTTTATTTATTGTATCTTCAAAATTATTTTTGAACTAGCAATAAGTATCCAAATCTTAATTCTAAATGAAATCAATTAGATCCGGCCATTGTCGGATCTAAACTTAGGGTTAACAATTATTATTATTATTATTTTCCTTCTTTTCTTTTTCTTTTCTCTTTTTTTTTTCTAGTTTTAGTTCTGACAATATTTTTGAAGTATGAAAAATAAAGTTATTTTCTTTATCAATTATTTGTAATGTTGGCGATTAAAGCTGCAGTGTCTTTCTTCTTTAAACGAACATGTCCACGGTAGTTTAAAATATTACGTGCAAAAGGATTAGGATGGCACCCAATCTTTTTCAAGTATTTTTCTGCGTATTTTTCAATTTCACTATTCACAAGTGGTATGCTAAGATCCCTATGTATGCTTGTGTTTCTAATATACCAAGGGGCCTTAGTTATCATTCGTAGAATTTTGTTTTGACGACATTGAATTCTTTTTATATTTGAAGCTGAAGCAGTGCCCCATAACTCAATTCCGTAACACCATATTGGGTTTAAAATCGACTTGTATAACAGTAGCTGACAGTCTAGGCTGAGTCTTGAATTTCTGCCCATCAGCCAATGTAATTGAGCTAATTTTAATTTCATTTGAGTTAACTTAGCGTCAATGTGGAATTTCCAGGTGAGCCGACGATCAAGGTGTATGCCGAGGTATTTCACGTTAGAGTGATGAGGAATCAGTTGATTGTTAATGTAAATTGGAGGGCATGTTTCTCTTCGCAACGTGAACGTTATATGAACACATTTTTGTTCGTTGACTTTAATTCTCCAAAGATTCAGCCAATGTTGCAGCTTAACAATATGGTCTTGAAGATTTCGCGATGCTTCTGTCGGGTTAGTGTGTGTACTCAGACAAGCCGTATCATCCGCAAATGTTAATGTGTGGATATCACTACTCACGGGCATGTCTGCGGTGTAAATGAGGAACATTTACTTGGTAAATAAAAAGCTACGTTGTATAACCGCCTTAGAATAAACCTAATCTTGGAGATAACATAATCTAGTTCAGAATGAAAGTTCTAGTTGTTATCAAAGCATATCTTAATATCTTACAGTATGATACAAATTTAATTTTTTTCTATCTTTAATGTCAAGCTAGGTGTAGCAAAAATCTGCAAAAAACACAAACACACAGTCCCCTGAAGACAGGCATGGAGTCAACTGAAAGCTCCACTTTATTTCCACGGGGATCAGTGAGCCGCAGAGTTCATTATTTGTCTCTTTATACATTTAATAGTTCTCTGACTGATCATTGAGGTTGGCCCCTATATGGGAGTAACGTAGTGGTTGTGGTTTCCTGCTGGTTCTGTTGCTTAGAATTATGTCTTCGGCTTCCTAGGACGCCTATATGACGTTCCAAATTATACAATAGTGGTTTGTCCACCATCTAATAAAGGCTAAATAGCCAGGTGCGGATGTAAAACGTATCACACTCTGTAACTGAATCAGTATATGGTCTTATGGTATAAATCATTTATATAAATCATAAACAGAAATGGTCCTAAAATACTAACCTGGGACACACCCTTCTTAAGTTGATGAGACGTCTGCGCCAGTTGTACATATTGGTATCTTTTTAAGAAAAGACCAATCTAGTTTAATTATCCAAAATAAATATATTCAAGCACAGCTAAAGCTACATGGAATTAGATAAAGCTACAGAAGTAAGAAGGCAGGTCCTCCTGATGTATAGCTCTGGTAGCATATTCTAAAAATTTTGCATTACTTTTTTTCTGGCATTCAGATGCAAAAGAACATTGTAAACGAATTTTCCTTTAAATAATTTGGCAAATCCGATGTTATCAGTAAGATAATGTGGCATTTCAGAAAAACTGGTTTTATAAAGAAATAAAAGTTAATTGATACTCCACATAGCTTCGAATAAAATTGGGAAATATATTATGTTAATATTGTATATCATTGATATTAGTGTATAAGACATTTAATTTTCTTCTGCTGGTGCAAAAAGTTCGCCACCAAAGATTAACCAAGGAACAAGATAGGATTTTGCAAGAAATTGCCTTATGTTAAAAGGCATATAGTCATCTGACGGCCAAAGACCACTCAGATTTGTGTTAGTCCGAACCACATCTGTAAGAAGTTCTGGACAGCATTTACATCAACATCATTAGTTTTCTTACGAATTATAATATATTTTAACTTTTTTTTTGGTTTCTGTTTTCGGACCAGCACTCCGGGGATGACCCCTACACATGCAATGCATTGTGCCAGAACTAGGAAATTAGGTTACGAGAAGGAGGAAAGAGGGAGTAGTGTCTGTGGACATTCGATTTGAACTTTCTCAGATTGAAAGTGACAGGAAAGACCTCCGGAGGGATCTTATTCCACATACGGACTGTTTTGCTGAAAAACGAATTTTCTCTGTAATGCGTAGTGCGATTCACTGGCTAATCAACCACAAATAGATGCGCTCTCAACGAAAATCGAGTTAAACGCGAAAACGAGCGAACATGTTCCCTAATTTAATTAGCGCACTTGCCACTGTAGTAACGTTAGAACAGTGAAATGCAACCCACATTGCGTCGATGCTCTAGAGAATCAATATAGTTGGATACCCTACTGTCTCCAATAAGGCTCTTAGCCCTCTCCTGTACGCGGTCGAGTAACCCCATATACATTCCATTTATGAGAGTGTAAACAAAATCCATCTGCAGTTGCCCAGCAATACATTTTATTTATTGAAATATTTTCTGCAACGGAGATGAATGTATTGCTCAAATACAGCTGCACATCATCTATGTACATACGGATTTAATAGTGTATAAGCTGTTTAGGTAAATCATTAGCATTTGTTCTTTTTTTCATATATAAATTATTTATTGTATCTTCATAAGAATATGAACTATCAACAAGTTCTCAAATCTTAAATCTACATTTACATAATTATTAGGCCAGACCAGTGTCATACATAATCCTAGTGACAGCGTTTAAAATAATATCGTAACCAATTCTCACAAGCAAAAAGTAAATAAAACAAAAATAAAAGCTATTTTCAAGAGATTCCATTTGGAGGGTTATTGACCAATGCCGCTGTGTCCCTTCTTTTTTAATCAGAACTTAAAATATTCCAAGCAAGGAGATTCCGGTGGCACTCGAGTTTCAGCTGCCACAAGTGGAAAATTTAAATCACGATGTATAATTGAATTTCGCATGTACCATGGAGCTAATGTAATCAATCGTAGTATTTTGTTCTGTCGGCGTTAAATTTTTTCCACATTTGAAGCTGAAGCAGTGCCCCATAATTGAATTCCATAGCACCATATTGCTTTCAGAAGCGACTTATACAATAGAAGTTTACAGTCCAGACTAAGAGTTGAGTTCCTGCCAATTAGCCAGTATATTTCAGATAACTTGATTTTCATTTGGAGTAGCTTTGTGTCGATGTGGTGTTTCCATGTAAGCCTACGATCAAGGATTATGCCCAGATATTTAGCGTGCAAGTGGTGAGGAATAATTTGTTTGTTTATACGAACAGGGGAGCAAGTTTCCCTTTTTAAAGTAAAAGTTATGTGGACACACTTTTGCTCGTTTACTTTTATTCTACATAAATTTAACCACAATTCCAGATGCGTAATATGTTTCTGAAGAACCTGAGATGCCACACGGGGGTTTTCGTGAGTACTAAGGCAGGCCGTATCATCGGCAAATGTTGAAGAATGGATGCTACTACTCACAGGCATATCACAAGTATAAAGCAGATATAAAACTGGACCCAGTATACTCCCCTGCGGCACACCGGAAGCTATCGAAGCAGGTTCACTGATGAAGTCTCCTTCGGCTACTGTTAACCTTCTCTCCACAATGTAACTTTCGAGAAACATCACCATATTGATTGGGAGATATGTTATCAACTTATGTAATAAGCCCTTATGCCATACTTTGTCAAATGCTTCCGAAACATCTAGAAAGAGGGCAGAACAATATTTTCTTTCCTCAAATGCCTTTCTCACTACTTGAACCAATCTATGAGTTTGCTCAATGGTGCCAAACCAAACCAAATTGAAACCAAATTGATGGTCTTTAATACACCCTCTAACACTTATGACAGCTTAGTTATAAACAACTTTTCGAAAAGCTTTGATGAGGTTGATAATAAACTTATGGGCCTATATGATTCGGCCCTGGTAAGATCCTTGCCCGGCTTCAGAATCATTCTAACTTTGGCTATTTTCCAGACGCTTGGATAATACTCTAATCTTAAAATGGTATTAAATATAAATAGCAAAATTCGAATACAAATACTGGGCAACTCCATTAACATTCTGTTGCTGACACAATCTATACCTGGGGCTTTCTTCGGATTGAGTCTGTCAATTTGTCCTTGAACGTTCAAATCATTAGCACAAACAGAAAAAAGGAGTGGCCCAAGGATTGATCCCAGAAGCACTCCCCTTGGTAAATGTAACACTAACGATTGAAGATTGTTTGACAGCACAAGGGGTCACCGACTATAGAGAGGATAGTAGTCAGCGGGTGGAAGTTAAAGAAAAGTTAAGAAAGTGTCAAAGTTTCATATAAAGAGTAACATGATCAACCGGCTAAAATGCCTAAGAGTGATTTAGAAATACCAGGAATTTTATTTTTCCTTCATCTAGTTTACATAATACGTTCTCAGTTACAATTAATAAATTTTTGACCGTCTATAAAAGCAATAAGCAATAAAATCGTACTACAATAAAATCATTTCAAAAATCATACTAACCTTCAAACATTTGTATGGTTATTTATAACAATACTAATTTTATGATCGATAACAATATGAATATTTATAGCAGTTTGTTTTAAGTAAAAGCATTTTCACCAATAAGACTGTGGTTATCTCACAAGTGTTGGGCCGTTGCAGAATATATCTAAAGATTCCACACGTACCAAGGCATTGATAACAGCAGGCGGTACATTTTGATATATTCTAGATTATGCTTGCGTTAACAATTATTAAAAAAAAAAAATTAACAAAATTAAGTCTTAGTATTAAAGAGAGTTGCCAAGTTCTCAATTATATTTAAAATTTTTAAATAATTTTTTTTTCACTATTTTTCCTATGAAGTAATATCCAAGATATAATACATACACATATATATATATATATTGACTCGAATAATTAGGTATATGTGTAAAACGTACACAGAGACATAGGTCGAGGGGGAGACACAGTATTGCAAAACTTTGTATCTTGCTTGCGAAATTACCAACTTTCTGTACCACTAACGAAATTATCAAAATACATTTCACCTACCGACAATATTTTATTATATAACTAGATATTATCAAATATAGAAAAAAAGAAAACAATTTTCATGTTTACCAATATAAAAAGATTAAGGCTCAAACGAAACTAACCAATAATCAAACATTTCCTTATTTAAAGTTCTTAGACGACTAAATTTTTCTTCTCACATTTAAATGCAAATTATGCCATTTACAAGTGCCAAGATTTATTTATGTTTCATTTTTTGGAATTTACATTTTTTCTGTAGGTGACATACTTATTTATGCACGTGTCTTTTTTCCAATATAGCAAAAACTAAAATGTAAAAGCAAAACTAATTTATGCAAATTTCCACTCACAAATGGTAGCGATCAGAAAGGGAAATTTATGTGAATAAATAAAATGTTAAACAGGTGTAGAAAATCTAAACAAAAAATAAATTTCTTACGCAAAGATATGCTAACTGATCTAATTTGACTCTCAATGCCTTTAACATATGCCACCGAACTAATAGAAGATAACATTCCAAATAATATTATTTAAATTGATGTTATTTTGGAATTTAAGCAATTTATGATATTTTCTCATGAGTAAAGGGTTATTCAACAAGATGTTTATTTTCTAAAATAAAACAAGAAATTTAGATTAAGACGAATTTGTATTGTAGTACGAAGAGAAAATTTCGGCAATTATGAACAAAAAATGATATCTGATAAATTAAAACCATGACCACGCTGATAAATGTAGATTCTTTCATCAAAGTTTTTAATCACTTTTTGACAAAATGGCAGTCCTATTTCGAAATTGATTCGGTTGGCTTCGCATAGACTTTGTTCTTACATATCCGCACAAAAAATAATCCAGTTGTGTTAAATAATAAGATCTGGCTGGTCACTTAACTGCTGATTTCCGTGGAATTATGTGATCGGGAACTAAGGTTTACAATAAATTTATCGTTAAATTGAATTAAATTGAAACTACATGTCAGTGATATCCACGTCATCAATAACAGCTCAAATTGAGGTGTTACCATCTCGCCATAGCATGATCCAGAAGCCCAAATGCGGCAATTTTGCTTGTTGTCATACCCTGACAAATGAAAATAGGCTTCGTCTGACAAAATGATAATAAAAGGTGTTTTTTTAAGCTAGATAGAACTTTAAATTGAAAAAGGAACACAAAAAATGAAATTTTGATGAAACATTTTTTTTTATTTGTTTCAGTATACTCTGACAAATCATCATGAATAGACTCTCGCTTGAACAACGCTACGAAATTATCCAAATTTACTTTGAAAATCAGTCGTCGATTCGCGCAACTTATAGACGACTTCGTCATTTTTATGGCGTACATAACCGTGCATCTGAACAAGCCATTCGTCGAACTGTCGATAGATTTCGTACCACATACTCTCTAGAGGATGCAATAACACCAACACGTCGAAGGAATGTGCGTACTGAAGAGAATATCGCCGCTGTAAACGAAAGTGTGGAAGAAGATCCAAATTTATCAATTCGTCGTCGGTCGCAGGAATTGGGGCTCTGTCCGTCCACTACGTGGAAAATTTTGCGCAAAGATCTCGGCCTACACCCGTATAAGATCTAGCTGGTGCAGGAATTGAAGCAACGAGACCATTATATGCGCCGATTGGGCTCCAGAGCAGTTAGCAACTGACCCGTTGTTTTATCGCAAAATTGTGTTCAGCGATGAGGCGCATTTTTGGCTTAACGGGTTCGTTAATAAGCAAAATTGCCGCATATGGAGTGAGACCAATCCACAACAGACCCTACAGACTCCATTACATCCAGAAAAATGCACCGTTTGGTGCGGTTTTCACGCTGGTGGCATCATCGGACCTTATTTCTTCAAAAATGAGGCCGGAGCTCGCGTTACGGTCAATGGAGATCGTTACCGCACCATGATCAATGACATTGATCCGGACGAGATGTGGTTTCAACAGGATGGCGCTACGTGCCATATAGCGAACGCAACCATCGACTTATTGAAGTCAAAATTTGGCGATAGGTTGATTTCGAGAAATGGACCTGTCAATTGGCCTCCAAGTCGTGCGATTTGACACTACTCGACTATTTCCTGTGCGGCTACGTAAAGTCACTGGCTTATGCTGATAAACCAGCAACAATTGACGCCTTGGAGGACAGCATTGTTCGTGTTATTCGTGACATACGCCCAGCAGTGCTCGAACAAGTGGCCCAAAATTGGACGTCCAGAATGCGCTTCGTCAAGAACAGCCGCGGTGCCCATATGCCCGAAATCATTTTCAAATGTTAATGTCACGTATTGATCCTTCGAATAAAAAAGAAATTTTGATTACAATTTAATTTTTTGTGTTATTTTTTACAATTTCAAGTTCTATCGGGCTTAAAAAAACACCCTTTATAAAAAAAACCCAGCCGGTTGTTTTCGTATAAATTGAGCGAACCTACGGGGATTCGAATGATCAGTCGGCTTCAATTCCTCCACCAGTTGAACCTTGTAAGGCTTCAGAGACAAATCCTTACGCAAAATTTGCCAATGTGATGGTTTTGGATAGCCCAAATTATTAAGAACGTCGAATTTGGATCTGCTTCACTGCTGCAATGTTTTCAGTTTAACGACCTGCATATTTTGTATCGAGCCTGTCGACTCAAATTAAATGACCAACTCTTGAAGGGCGATTATGTTGTCCGAAAATATCACGAACTTTACGATATGTAACTTTAACAGAACTAACATTTTCATAGTGGATTTTCATTATTTTAATGCAATTTTTGTGAGAAATTGAATTCATTGTAAAAATTGCCAATGCAATTAATATACGAATATGTACGTCAAAAAACTAAATGTCAAAACATTTATATTGTTGCTGCTGCTAAAATTGAAAAACAAACTTGAAGAACCTATAAAACACAATTTGCGTTTTCAATGATTTCTTTGCAAGGCAAACAGTAATATTTACATAGAACTGAAAATGAAATTGAAATGGACTCTCAATATATCGCCTTTAGAAGTTCTTAGCAAAAACTTTACAATTTGATAGCGCACATTAGCCGATTTGTATATAAATGAAAATAATTTTATAATTTTCTAGTGGCAAGTCAGATTGTATTGGAGTCAAGGTCGAACATGAGTTATAATATTTGGACCTTATGTAGCAAATTGTTATTTTTTTTTATTTTTTAGCCGCCCTTTTCAAAAGGGAGAAACAAATTTTTTTTATTTTAAATAGTAAACGTACGTCTAATTTATACTCTAAAAATATTAAAAATAAAATTTATTTCTATCTATGCTTTTAGCGCGCAGTTAGCTATAGGTGATATTGGGTATGATGTGATAAAATTTATATCTGCACCGGCAGTGAGCCATAATCAGATGATGGTCAAACCACTGTGGATGAAATGTAGCGTCATCCTCGCCCTAGAAGGCTTTCGGATACGTATATCCTCCGTTCACTCCTAGTTGCAACTTCAAAAGTTGGAAGTAGGCCGCAGCCTTCACTCCTTGCTAAAAAGTTGGAGACTATCCAACTCCTGGTCCAGAACGCATGAAGTTTAATATAATTAAAAACACGACGGCATTCATACTTACTGCACCTGGACCATTCATTGTGTTCATTGTGAATGAACCGACCACAAACTCAAACGAGGGCCTCGAAACACACAGCCACCACGATACTCCCGAAGGGCCTACCTCCATAATCAGACAGAGAACAGCTAAATGCCTAAAGAGACAAATAGCAGAACTCTGGGGCTCACTGATTCCCGTGGAAATATAGTGGATTGTCCAGTTGATTCCTACTAGCCTTGAAGGGGACTGAGCTCCCTTTTACCCCGCAAGACACAAGTCTAGATGGTTGTTGTAGGATCCATAAAGACTTATAATGTGCCCCCGGGGGGAGGGTGATATTGGTTATGATTGGTAAATGCTAAGAATTTTTCACTTATTATTTGTTGTGGAATTTGGCATAAATTTTGCAACTTCGATCTAAAACAAGATTGCCATTATTCCCGATTTCCGTAAGCAGATTTTTTTTAGCGATAAAGCATCTTTTGCTTCAATGGAAGCAAAACAGTTGTATTAGGAGCGATGATAGTCTTCAAGTGTATGTTAGGACATCGTTATAGCCACAAAACTGATATTTGGGGTATTTTATGGGTTGTTGGAACTCTTTGTTCATACATCTTTGAAAACAATACTTATATTACGTTACAGTCAATACAGTGATAGAAAGCCAACAGTCACTGTAGGTGTGACTTTTTCCTATTTGATATGCTGTTGAACTGCAACAGAATGTTGCTTTGCTGGGAAGATAGCCTCTAGCTATCTTACTGTGTTTCAAGCTGTTTTGCACCTCGAGAATGTTTGTAGACAAATAAAACTCATTCAGTGTAAGATCAGAGCCACACGCTAGGTGCTGCCATTAATCTATATCATATTTTGCATACAAGCATCACTTCTATCCGAATTCCCACATTCTAATTTCCATACTCAGCCACAATACGTGGCTTGAGTATGACTTACACCCTAAAAGCTGGTCTTATTAAAATACAAGCAAGAAACATAAATAGACTGGCTTAGCGCTTAAACAAACACATAATGTTCATCATATTCATGATGATGAGAGAGAGGGAAGAACAAATTATTTTGCATGTACTTTGCATGCATGTAAGCGACAAAATTTGTAAGCAACACTGGTTCAACAAAAATGCACAAAAAAAATTGCTATAAAGTTAGACCGTTCATACATATCCTACATGTTGAAAGGCTTTTATGCAAAAAGAAGGAAAATATTCCCAACAAAGTTACGTCTTTTTTGTATGATTGGAATTTTTAATTATAAAAACAATGTTTACTTAACTTTTGCAGGAGGAATTTTTTCCTTTTGCTGTTTGCATAAAATTAAACAAACAGAGTTTGTTTATATTGCTAATGCAGAAATTCAAAATAAAAATTATTTTTTTTTAAATACCTAAAAGTAACAAGAATGAGTTGTGGGTCATTATCAGTGTAATTATCACGTCTTTTTTTACAGAAACAAGCCAAAAAACATATTGAAAGTAACAAACATCAAATAATGACTCAAAATTTCATATTCTCAGTGGTTGTCGCCTAAAATGTGTGTTTTGAATTATTTAATTTACTGTCTTTCCTTATTTTTAGTCGAATATTGATTTTTTACACTGCAAAACGAATGCATTAAACTACTTTAAATTTTGGATATTTTGTTTGAGCAAAAAGTATGTTAATTTTGTATTCCTACTGCTTCGGCAGCTATCAATGAAAGAAAGGCTTCTTATTATTATGCAAATTATGTTATACAATGAATGGCATGGCATTTAGAATTTATTCAAAAAAGTTTTCGTAAGAGTTTTTAATTTTTTTCAACGCACTTGAAGTAAAATGAGTCAAGATATTTATGATATTGCTGTTTGCTCTGAACAGTTTAATAAGACAACATAAATTTAAAAAGAAATAAAATAATAATGACACGTAAAACTAAAACAGGAAAAATTCTGAATTTATATTCGTTAAAATTAAAACAATGGATGTCTTTAGTTAGGTGTACTAATCACTGAGTTCTCAAAAGTAAAAAACATACCTTTGCTACATTTTTATTATTGGAAAAGGAATTTTATTAGTTTAATATATTGTTACGAAGATGATTTGTTTAGGTTTTCAAAGAAAATAATCTTATACACACATGCTTATAAGAAATTTCACGAAATAAACTTAAGAAACTGAAAACAAAAACAACTATCAAAGAACAAAATACAGCCAAACGGGCGCCTACACTATAACAATAATAATAATATCGGGTGATGTTATACCAGAATATTCTCGTATATGGGAGAACCACTTGAATCAGCTATATAAGCACCACTAGCTATGCAAATTAATTAATTAAAGTTTAAACATCATTGATAAAAGACAATAAAATAATAAAACATTTTTTAAGGCGTTACAGTGTTAAAGTTACTATCGCGTTTATTTTGTGTATATTGATTTAATTTATCCCGGCGTTGGGGGGGGATGGGTCAAAATTACCCGTAAATTTTCGAATTGATTGTGGTTTTTAAAAAAGTTCTTCTCTTCTTTACGCTTTTCTCAGAAGCGAAAGACATTGAATTTCACTGAGTGTTATAAATTTTAAATCAGGCGAATGTCGGTTATACTTCGGGTAACACGTGGTAAATAGGACCCCTCCCCGCAGTCAACGCAGCTATTGTGCGGCATTTGTATTTGATGTATCTTGCATATCGAATACTATTTTTAATTAGAAAACTTTACATTATTATTCAATGGTATATTAATATTTTTTAAGCAATAAAGTAATTTTGTTATATACAATAATTTTAGTTATTTGACCTTTTTAATATTTTTTAGTAGTTAACTATTAAGCACTAGGTCATTACTTAATAAATAATTTTTAAAAACTTTATTTTTTATTATTTTTTCATTATTTCGCCAAACCATTGGTTGGCATCATCAGAATAAACAAAAAAGAAGAATATATAAACAATTAGTCAAAATTGAAACAATTTTTTGATTAACAAATTAAAAAAATCAAAAAAAAAACAGTTATTCAATTTTGATTAATTATTTATATATTCTTCTTTTTTGTTTATCCTGACGATGCCAACCAATGGTTCGGCGAAATAATGAAAAAATAATAAAAAATAAAGTTTTTAAAAGTAATTTTGTTATTTTATATATTTCTTTGGTAGTTTAAATAAAGATGGAGAAAGAAGAAAAACTCGGATGTCGCTCTGCCATACTCGCAGTCATTTGAATACACCGATAACATCAGTGAACGTAGTGATGCGTGATAAGATTTACATCTGCACCTAACCGTGTGTGCCAATATCAGATGGTGGATCATTACCACTGTGGATGAAATGTAGCGTCATCCTCGCCCTAGAAAGCCTTCGGATACGTATATCCTCCAGTTCATCCTAGTTGCAACTTCAAAAGCCCGGAGCAGGCCGCAGCCTTCACTCCTTGCTGAAGAGTTGGAGACTATCCAACTCCTGGTCCAGAACGCATGAAGCTTAATATAATTAAGAACATAACGGCATATATACTCATTTGACCTGAACCATTCATTGTGTTCATTGTGAATGATCCGACCCATTAACCCAAACGAGGGCCTCGAAACACACCGCACAGTGCTTTGTCTCATAGGCAAAATTAAAATAAAATAAAGTGCATAGAATATTTAAGTAATATACATTTTTGTAAAGCTAACAAAGTACCTTAAATAGATTCGTAAGTAGAATTTATGATCTCTTCTTCTTGTTAACAGTAGAGGGCGCTAAAGTCAGAAAATGTTTGAGGTAAAACTGTTGAACAGAAAAACGATTTTTACTGTGTTACAAAAAAAATTGTCAAAATTTCATTTTTTATTGTGTTCCTTTGAAACTTAACAGTTTTGTTTATTACTATTGGTACATAAAAACAAAAATTATTTTTGGTTAATATTTTTTATGGAAAAGTTATTCATGCCATCGAAAACTTTTGCGATTTTTTATTTGGAATTACTAAAATGCAAAAGTTTGATAGAGTAAAAAAATTTTTTTTTTAAGAATAGGTAATTTTTGATTTGCGATTTTAGTACATTTTAAAGGGCTTAAATAGAATATGTAAAGAAGTTTTAGATTTTTCACCCGGAAATGTAAAAGTGATACACTTTTTTTATCGCATGTTTACCAAGTTGCAGAAAAAGTTACAAAGACCTAAGTTTGTGGTACTGCCAACATTAAAAAAAAAAGTTTATAATTTTTTTTTTATTATTACTATAAAAAATGAATCAAATTTTGATGTAGTTTATAATTTTTATTAAATAGTGACAAAAACTTACCAAAAATTGAAAGAACTTTTTTTTTTTTTGCGGAAACCCTAAAGTTTTGCAAACTTTAAAAAAATTTTAAAAATGTGTAAATAAAAAGTAGGCAATTTTTTATTTCTCATTTATAGACTTTGTAAACAAATCTAACCACTAGTAAAAAAAAAATTTTAGATTTTTAACCGGAAATTTGAAATTTTGCATTTTTTTAAAACGTCTATATTTTTAGTTTTACAAAGACCAAAAAAATGATTATATAATTTTTTCCAAGTAAAGGGTTCCAGAGACGTTCAATGTTCAATTAAATGTTGCAAGCTGTGCAATTTTATTGACTGCGTATGTGTGTGTCTTATTGATAATTTTGGCATTATATTAAGAGTTTTATCTTGCGGAATCCCGGTTAATGTTACAACATTTATATTACTAGAAACTCTTATTTAATTCAGTATGGCTGGTATTACATGCCAAGTACTGTTCATAAGGTTTTAGAGCATGTGTGCGATGTTCTGGAATACTTCAACTTGCCAATAGGTAATAAAATATTAAAATAACCTTTTACTTTTTTTAAAACTACTTTTATTCTAGGGCGTTTGTCCGAAGAAGCCTTAGAAGCCAGTCATAAAAATATAAGGAATGTGCGATTTTCCCATACAAGAAAAACGACAAGAGAAAATACAAATAGAGATTTAATGGCTCATTTATTATTAATGTCGGATCAGGAACTATCGTCACTTAAGTCCACAAAACACATAAAAAATAATGATGAATTCAAAGATATTGAAAAATACATTTTGAAAGACAACATCATAAATTACAATTAAAATAAATTATCTTATTTTATCAAATTTAGAAACAAATTTATTTATGAACCATTTTAAAGGGAATATTTAATTATTTGCATTTTGATCACAAATGTAGCTAAAATTTAGTTTTTGAGAAAAAGGATATATGAGAGATGGTCATGTCCTTGTATCGACTGAAGCGAATTTTCCCAGAGAGCTCAAAAATATAGTTTTATAAGTTGTTATAAGTTTTTAGTGCATTCTGATCACTAATGTAGTTACAATTTAGTTTTTGAGAAAAATTATATATGTGAGGTAGTCATGTCCTTGCACCGAATGAAACAAAATTAATCACTGAGCTAAAAGACATATTTTAACTTTCGATTTATTCTATTCACAATTATAGCTAAAATTAAATTTTAAAATTTAAGGATGTATGGGAGGTAGTCATGTCCTTGCACCGATTTTTCCAAAACTTCGAATTTTTTTTAATTGATATATTTTGAACCAGCACACCAAATTTCATTATTCTACGATAACTTCTCCAATTTTTCCGATTCACTATATGGGGACAAAGCACTGTGCACCGCCATCACGATACTCCCGAAGGGGCCACCTCAATAATCAGTCAGAGAACCGCTAAATGCCTGAAAAGACAAATAGCGGAATTTTAGGGATTTACTGATTCCCGTGGACATATAGTGGATTGTCCAGTTGGCTCGTGATAGCCTTGAAAGGGACTGGGCTCCCTTTTACCCCCGCAAGACACAAGTCTAGATGGTTGTGTGATCCATTAAGATTTATAAATGTGCCCCTTAGGGGGAAGTGAACGTAGAATGACGAGTGTCGAGGATATATTTGATAGTGAAGACAATATGCCACTTGACTTATGTAAGATTTCACCATTCAGCATCTTAGTCGCCGCCACTTCAGGGGAATTCTAAATTACAAGTAGAAAATTATTCGATTCTTCAGGTATTGTACCGCAATATGTAAGTAAAGATGGTACAAATTGGTTAAGAAATCCTTTTCTTAAAAACATTCATACTAGAGTTGAAAATATAATTAGATAGTTGCCAGGTGCTGTACCAGAAGCTTGCTGTGCTAAATCTGAAATCGAATATTGGAGCTGGTTTTTTACTTATGATATACTTATTGCGAAACATTCGCATATATACAAACGCAAGAATTAAACGAAAAATTGTTGTATGTACTAATTCATTAAAGAACACTCATATAAAAGAATGCGAAATGAATGATCTAAAGGCTTTTATAGGGCTTCTGTTTATAGATACCAGCCTCTTTCGCTAAGGCTAAATACAGATGATTTGTGGGCTGCTGATGGCACAGGTGTAGAAATATTATGGTTTGTAATGTCCCAACATCGATTTTACTTTATTCAAATCAACTAAGCACTTGGTGACTGCAGTACGCGAGACCAGAGGTAGCTAACAGATAATCTAGCACTAATTTGCAGCTTTCGTAGAATACTGCATAGCTAGCCACATCCCAGGTGATTGCTTAAATATTTACGAAATGTTAATAGGCTTCCGACGTCGATGTAAGTTTCGGAAGTAACTACCATCTAAGCCCGCATGAGGATATGCACTTTGGTAGATGCGCGAAATTATTACATAAAGAACATATCCCAGAAAACATCCAAATGGATCATATTGTGTAAGCAGCAAGCCCTACGATGTTGTAAATGATATTGTGCATCCTATTTCAAAAACAAACCACAACGTCACATTTGATAACTGACAAGCTATGAGCTAGCTCCGCATTTGCTGAGTGAACACAAGTTGATATCAGTTGCTACAGTGCGAAAGAATAAAAGGCAATTCCCTCCCGAATTCAACCCGTGGAGTTGAGGGTTTTTCATCTCATTTTAGATTTCAGAAGGATTTTACTATAGTTCCTCAGGTACACAAAAAGAAAAATAATGTCAAGCCCCCTCCTCCATGACGACAATATTAATGAATCAACGGGAGAAAAAAAAACACAAGAAATTATCACACATAACAACTTAACAAAATATGGGGTGAACTGTGCGCTGCATATAACGTGTGCCGTTACTCAAAGAAGTGGCCATTGACAATATTTTACTCTATGTCTGCCATTAACGGAGTTATAATACATCGAATAAATTATAACTTAAACCCAAAAAGACGGCAGGATCTGAGAAATTTAGGCCTAGTTCTTATCAGTGATCATCTGAAAACCCGTCAAAATGTTACACCTTAAACTCGAGAAGTGCGCAAGAAAATCGGAATACTAACTGAGAAGTTATCAAAAGAGCCACCAATAAAGAGACCAAAAATTTGTAAAAGATGTCAGGTGGTCCTACCAATAAAGACCGAAAAACTAATCATAGGTGTCAAAGTTGCAATAAGTATATTTGCCCTGAATATATCATACCTCTTTATGCCCATTACATTAATGATGATTCTTCAAACTGAATTTTCCTATTGTTTTATAAATACTAATTAGTCATTAAGGCATAAAAATGTCAATTTAATATGAACACTGATAAAAAAATAAGTGTTTATACATATTTAAATTAGGAGAAGCCTAAGGAACAAAGGAACTTTTTTGATATGAAATATTTTATTATAGCCATGTTCTATTTCCTTAATACGGTTCGATTCAATGTAAATTCTTAAATATCCACACACACCACCCCGGCAATAAGTTAAAGTTCTAGAGTACTGTGTTATTATTTTGCAATAAAAGAACTCAATATAACAAACTGCATATTAAAAGGAATAAGCGTAACAATATTATGCAATCAAGTATTTATATTTAATTTATCCCTTTTAAAATATTTTTTTATTTTATTTTCCAAATTAACATCAAACGTAACAGTTTTCTGGCAAAAGCATTAATGTTGGTATTGGGCAAAATTATATGATTCATATAAAATTTTTGTATCAGCATTTGCTTTATAATCACACGAGAAATAATATGACCCTTTTTCTCTATTTACATTTAATAAATCAAACTTATTTGATTTATAACATTAAGTCAGAAATGTATTTTGTACAAAAGCTGGTAGTTTTATTTGGAGAGAAGATCAACGAAAAAATCTTATAGCATATTTCGATGTATTTTCATGTCCTTTCTAGACATTTAATAAAGGCTTTTCAACAAAAAGTTTGTTTAAAAAAAAAATAAAAAATTTTTATTAAGATGATTCAAAATTGTATTGTATTATGAAGGAAAAATTGTGGCAATTATAATTATTTATATGAAAAATGATATCTGGAAAATGTCCACTACGACCACGCTGACAGATGTCAATTTATTCATAAAAGCTTTTTTTGTTTTTTGGCAAAAGGGCAGCCATATTTCGTTAATTACATCATGGATTTTGAGTTTTAAGGCTGAAATCGTTTGGATTGACTCCGTATAGACTTTATCCTTAACATAGCATAACAAAAAACAATCCATACGTGTTTAATCACACGATCTGGCTGGCTACTTAACTGCTAATTGTCGTGAGATTATGCGTTCGGAAAATTTGGTTTGGCAATAAATTGATCGTTTCATTGGCTGTGTGACATGTGGCACCGTCCATCCACGGCGTCAATAATATGCCAAAATTGAGTTGTTAGCATCTCTCGAAAGCGTGATCCATTAACCGTTACTGCCGAACGCCTCCAGACAACATAGCGTACTATACAGTGACATCTTTTGTATGCAACGGCTTTTCAATAATCGCTCAAGGATCTTCAGAAGCCCGAATGTGGCAATTTTGCTTGTTGACATACCGTGACAAGTAAAAATATACTTCGTCTAAAAAAATGATTTTTTCAGAAAAACCAGCCGGTTGTTCCTAAGTGAATTGAACGAATCAATGGTGATGTGAATGCTGCAATTCCTGCACCAATTAAATTTTGTTAGGCTTCAAAGTCAAATCCATGCCCAAAATTCGCCATGTGTTCGTTTTGGCCCCGGGGGCACATTGATACGTTTTGACGGAATCTTACCGTCATTACATGTGTCACCTAGGGTAAAAAGGAGCCCAGTCCTCTAAAATGCTAGCAGGTGCCAACTGGACAACACCACTTTATTTCAACGGGAATCAGTAAGCCCCTGAGTTGAGCTTTTTAGCCTTTTAGCTGTTCTCTGACTAATTATTGAGATTGGCCCTTCAGGAGCATCGTGGGGGTTGTGGTTTCGCGGCCCTCGTTTGAGGTGATTGGGTCGGGTCATTGGCAATGAATGGTCCTAGTTCAGTGAGCATGCTTGTGGTTGTGTTCTGAAATTTTATTAAGCTTGCATATGTTCTAGACCACAAGTTGGATAGTCTCCAAATCTTCAGGAAGGATTGAGGGCTGCAGCCTATTCCGAGCTCTCGGAGCTACGACCAGGATTAACTGGAGGATAGGCATATCCGAAGGTTTCCTGGGGCATGGGTGACGCTAAAACTCATCCTGACGGTAGATCATACCTACAGTCAAGTTATGGCTTACACAGCTAGGTACTGACGTAAATCTTATCACGCATGCTTTGGATAACGCTAATGGTTGAAAACGTCGAGGAATTGACATATTTGGATCTGCTTCAATACTGGGACTCGCGACTACGATGCTTTCAGTTGAACGACCCGGTCGACTACGCGTTGGTGTTCACACATTGGCTGTCGACTAAAAATTTAGCGAACAAATATTTAATAGCGGTCTCAGAAGAGCAAATATGTGTCCGAATATATCATGAAGTTTACGAAATGTAACTTTAACAGAACCACCATTTTCATAATGGATTTGAATTCATGGTAGTAGGTGCCCCTGTAGGCTAGTAGGTAGTGTACTAGCTTGTCAGTATGGGAGTTGTGGGTTCGATTCCCAACGAAGACCTTGGTTTTTTTCACTACAAAAATAAAAATTGGCTGTCGGTGAGCCTGCTCAGCGATGAAGGCATAGTCACTGGTCGCTGTGTTGTCTTATATACGGCAGTTAATTTTCGACTATCCTTCTACTTTCACCACCTGTGTCATCTCTTCTCTATCCCTTTCCTAAAAGAATGTAGCTCGGTACTTGACTAAATAGGCATTGTTGCCTGAAGTGCTACTCTCTTTATAAAAAAAAAAGTAATGCTTATACTCTACTATGAATACGTCATAAAACTAAATGTCAAAACTATCATGTTTTTAATGTTGTCACGATTGAAAAACAAACTTTTTGTTGTAATCCCGATATCTTGTTTGCAAAGGAATCATTATAACAGATGTAACTACATATATAATACAATTATAATTTTTTTTTTTGGTTCCAAAAAGAAAAAAAATTTACCTTCTTACCTTTTATTAATGGGAAGATTTATTCTTTTTGTTATCCCCACAATTTTATTTAATTTTGTAATAATGATCACAAAAATGTATATAAAAGTTTAGAAAAGAAAACTAAAACCTTGAAAAGGTCTGAAGCTTTTGAGGATTTTCGTGAACCTCCAAACTAGTAATCTTCATTTCGATTATTTGAACTTTTGTAAACATTTTGTAGTTTCCAATTTTTTTACAACTCATTATTAAATGAACATATGTACGTAATCATCTCACAAATTCGAAAAAGAGCTTATTATTTTGCTAATTTTTGGAAACATTGTAGATCAAAAATGACATTTGCATTCTGCTTGTGTACGAATAACACAAAAAAGTATTGATAGGAGCAATAGTTTAGGGTTTTTTTATAGGGATAGTGAGTTATAATTTGGTAACACTTTTTTAACTGGCTGCCATTTAACAGCTGTTAATTGATTTTGATTTCGTTTGGGTTTAACATGAAGAGTAAACAAAACTGCCGTATTTGAAGTGATGATAACCATCAAATGTATGATGATACTCCCTTGCATCGAAAAAAAACTCTGACTGTTTGCTGTGCTTTATGATCATTGGTGCGTACTTCTTTAACAATGCTGGTCAGAATAGTACAGTTAATTGTGACCACTATAGAGCCAAGATTACTGAATTTTTCGTTCATCAGTTGAACAACCATGATTCGCAAGAGCTGTTGTTTCAACAATGATTTATCGAAGAATATGTTTGGAAATCGCATAGTTTAAACTTTCGAACCGGTAACTAACTCCAAAGTCATGCGGTTTAACGTCGCTGGACTATCTTCTGTGGGAATATATGAAGTCGACAGTCTACACCGGTAAGTTCGAAACGATTGATCGGTTGAAAAACAACATTTGCCGTGTTATTCCCAATAAGTGGCCCCCAATTGTTGGAAGAAGCCATTGAAACTTCAATCTCCATATTAGATTACGTCTGGTCCAGCCGAGGCGGTCATATACCAAAAGTCACGTTTAAATTATAGTGCCGCCAGAAGATTATATTTCCAAAAAAAAAAAATTGTGTAAATTTAAAAATCATCTTTGTTTTATTCGATTTTAAATTCTATACCTCTACAAAAATCACTCATTATAAAAACAATATTTCTACACTCCATTTAATTGTTAACATTGTTTTCATAGTTGCTATCATAGCGGCTATATATAATACTGGGGTGTCAGAAATAAAAACCTGTAATAGAGAACCAGAAGGGTTCACCTTTGGTTACGTAATTCTAAAGTTAATCATTTATGATCGCACTCGGTAGAAAACTAAACTGTAAAACTTTCCCAGTTTGAAATATTTAGGGCTTAACTTTCTCTTGCGGTCCTATTTACGTATAAAAATAATTTCCCTGATGTCGATTATTTATTTGTTATACACATTCGTGTATAAGATCGATTGATCTTAGTTTTGAAGCGACAATTCTATGCTTTAAATTAAATTCGGACAGCAATCAACTAATATCCGTAACATAACGAAAAGCAGGTTCTGTTGAAATTTTTGGTACTTAGCAAAACTTTCAGACCTAATAGTAAACTATTGTCAATACGTTCATACAGCAGTAACATACACACACTCACAATATTTGATTCAAACTGTTGAAGGTTTGTCATACCTATATTGATCATACATTTTGGGCAACATTTTCTTTTCTTTTTAAAGATTGTATAAACAGGCATGTACAGTGAATGATGATAACAATATGGGATGGTGTTAAAGTAGAATATTCTTATATATGCCAGAACCGCTTAAACAGATACAGAAATCATTTTCCCAACACCACTTGCTGGGAAAATGAATTAATTCAAGTTGTTTGGATTTATAAATGAAATGGTGTTGTCATTCCTTTCTGTCTTTGCTGGCTTGGTATGATCCCTCCTTTTAATTTGTCGGGTCTATATCTTGTAGTTTTGCCCTTATTTATTTAGCACTTTTTTTTCGTTGGAATTTGTCTTTGTTTTATTGTTGCCAACTGAGTAATGGTTGCTTCGGCGTCTACAATTTGTGTTTCAATTTTTTTTGTATCTTGTCAAATGGTAGACTCTATTTAATACCTTTCTCTATTAGTTTTGCCTCCCTGTCATTGAATCGTTTGTCTGTCAGGTTTTTGACGCGTGAGTGGAATTTTAGTTTAGTGTGAGTGCTGATCCATTTTGTTAGTTTTGTATATTTTCGTTCTACCCGTTCTTATTTTACACTCAGCTGACTTCGCGTAAGTTGCGTAAAAATTATGGAAATATATAGTGAGTTCTATATATTTCCTTGGCAAGTTTGTCTTTTCTGATGTAAAGGGAGCGTATCTCAGTCTTTTTCCATTTCAACTGCGCTATACGTTTAGCTTGTTAAGAAGCGTTGGGTTGGGTAGTGATGTTCACAGTTACATAGGGTGGCGTAATGTTGTTGTCAAGACATTGTTTGTTATAATGTATGTTTGGAATCGTCTTGTGTAGCTGTAAAGTTTCATTAGTTAGTTTGTGTAACATTACCTTAACCTGACTAGCTGTGTCTGGTATTAAGTTGTTTAGATTTATTCCGCCAGTAAATGAAATACTGTTGTCATTTCTTTCCGTTTTAGCTGACTCTGTACAGTTTAATCTTGAGAATTATATTATCACATTAAAAGCACTCATCGATCATACTGAACAAGTATCCAGCAAAAAGACATTGTTGGGAAAAAACAACAAAATAATAAAGCATCTTTTAAGGCATTGCAGTGGCGAAGTTACCATCGCGTTTATTTTGTGTGTATTGAAAGTTAATAAATCGTTTAATTTTATTAAAAACTCTAAAGTGCAGTGTAATTATTTTGCAATAAAAGAACTTACTATAATGAAATGTTTATTACAACGAATAAACGTAACATAATATAACTTACCATCTTCTTTTCATGTAGGGTATACAAAAGATTTTCCAGAAGTCTCTCACTTATTTGTATATAAAAAACATTTAATGCACAGAAACATGTATCATTTGTAGAAATTTGTTAAATTAAAAAAAATATATTCATAAAATCTTTAAATCTTTTAGAGAACTTTTATAAACCATCAATGAAAATTTGTAAGAGTAAATTAATAACAGATATAATAGCTAGCTTAAATACAGGATAAATACTAGAGAGCACAAGGACATACTTGTATACACAGTCACGTGTAATATTTTCAGCTAAGAATTTTCCACCATTCAGTTTTGAAATACATGTTTCTTCTAAACGTGCTTAATTCTTAACTGGGAATACAAAATTTATCCCTTCATTAAGTAATGCAATGCCTTTCTCGAACGTTATTCTTATATAATACGAACAGTTTCACTTAAGGATAGTTTTGCTTGAAAATAAACAGTTAAATTTATAATATCCAGTAATAATAATAATAATAATAATAATAATAGTAATAATAATAAATGTAGAAACATGAATTTGCTAATCCTCACGCATATATCAGTGTCTTTATTTTGGATACCACGCTATTTTTAATTTTTTTAAAATATCGTCTAAATACACGTAATTTATTTTTAAAATTAAACTTGTTCAAATAAAGCAACTAACTTCATCCTCAAATAAAAATAACACATAATACAAATTTTATTACTAATTAAGTGAACGGTTATTGTTTTGCATATAAATTAGGACAAACATGTCCTTGGTCAACCCCTTTTAATTTCATTTAAAAGTTTTTGCCATTCATTAAAATTAAATAATGTAATTTAACAAAATATTTTTACAATTTTAACAGATCACGTTTTGCCTAAATGTAAACTCACCCATTTATTACACAGTTTCTGCACGCAATATGCCCAAATAGTGTGAAACGTAAACAATACAAGTGTTATCAATTTTAATTATGTACAATACAATATTTAGACAGTTAATTTGACTTCGATTTTATGGTAAATTTATGTCAACATAATTTTTAATTTCAGGCAAAAGCATAAAAATAAATCACTGATAACGACAAACGTTCGGTGTATTTAAAAATACACCGAAAGAAAGTAGATGGAAATTATGTTAAAAATTTTCCAAGCTTTTGTTAGTTGACATGGATTATAAAATGGTCCATGGAATAAAACAAAGTGGATGTAAAGGATTAAAACAAAGTAAAGTAAAGAAATTTGTTTTCTAAAACAGAATTAAACAAAAAATTCATTTTAAGCTGGTTAAAATTTTTATTGTATTCCGAAGAGAAAATTTCGGCAATTATGAATGAAAGATGATATCTGGCAAATATCCACCGCGAACACGCTGACTGATGCCGATTCTCTCACTAGAGACTTTAATCACTTTTTGGCAAAATGTCGGTCCTATTCGTTAATCACATC